>WEIU01023225.1:261090-369293 GCA_013389925.1 Aegithalos caudatus
AAAAAAAAAAAAAAGACAAAAAACCCTGCCTCAAGGACAGCCTGGGTAAGCTCTGTCTAGTTGATTTAGAAAACACTTTAAAGACTCTGATAAGCTCATTAGTACCAATGACTAGATATATGCATTCAAATCCCTGTAAATACAGGAGGGCAACATCATGGATAAGTATCTTCCCTTTTCATTTAATAAAGAGCTCCTAAGGACCACAGATTTCAGGATGTCTGGTTTCCTTCCATGCTCCCTCCCTGACAGCAGTGCAAAGAATGGAACAATTGTTGTTTCATTTATTCTTTCCTGCTAGAAATGGAAATCCAGTTAGGGGAATGAGAGGGTGACACTGTCAAAATCCCCATCTTTTGCTGGGAATCTCAGTGTCATTTTCTACAACAAGGTTATCCTTCCTCCAATACAGATGAGGAAAGCTGGCACAGAGCAGCTCGAGCTGAGAAGCAGTTGCAGAGAGCTCGAGAGCTGCCACTCCAGCCAGCAGCTGCCTTTTCACAGGGGCATAAACACTCCATCACACCGTGCTGCACATTTGTAAATGTAATTCCCACTCAATCAGCATGTTAATTCCAGCATGATTCATCCTTTCCACCCAAATAAGTTTACACTGACAGGTTTGTCAGGTACAGAAACACAAAGAATGAGTGGATGTGTGGTTCCTCCACACTCAATACAACCAGAGGGACCAACAGGTGAGCAGACAACAGCCTGGGGCCAGAGAAAGGCTTGCAAATACCCCTGCAGTAAGAAGAATGATAACAGCTTATTGCCTTCATTTTCCCATAAATTTTAATGCACACACGTGGTTTTAATAGGATTGTTTTAAGAACTGATGGCAAATCATGAAACCTGGTATTTCTGCCATGACCAGCCCCTGAAATGTTGTCAGCTCTACCCAGGAGACACAGGGGTGTTACACAAATCCTGCCCAACTCAGTGACAGCATCTCTGCCAGCTTTGGGGATGCACAATCCAGCCTGGGACTGTAAGGCTTGTGAAATTCTCTCAGCTTTTTGAGGGGCTCCCACCTCAGGAAAGATGTGACATCATTTCATTGCTCATTAAATGCAAAGTGGATTTTACTATTCCTCCCTGTCAAGGAAACTTGAAAGAATCATCCCTGAAAGCTCTGAAACTGAGATACAAATATAAACAACATTAAATGTGTCAGGTCCCCTCACATCATTCTTGGGTTTGGAGGTCTGATGCCTGTTTTCCATCAGCAATACTATGACATGTTATCTTCCATGCAAAACTGTCTTAAAGTCATATCTCCACTATTTACCTACTTCACTATTCACCTACTCCACACAGGGGTTGTGAGAACGTCTGAAAATGCCTCCACAGTGTTTTGGATATATAAAATACTACATATTTTAAATATTATTCTTATTTGCATATGACTACACAAAAAAGCTGCATCCCAGGTCTCAATCAAAACAAGGCAAATGAAAACCCAAACCTGTAACTGAAGGAAGCCCCACTGACAAAAGGAATCCAAACTCTGTGCTGCATCATGCTTCAAATGGTCAAGTAAGTGCTTCAGAAAGAGTAGACATGACTATCAGCACATTCTGCCTGATTATTTAAATGAATCCTTATTTTTTTTCTGAAAGTGCAGGGAATCTGCCACTCCAGCAATCCCAAACACCACCCTTGAGCACTTGCACTCACACACAAACCCAGCAGAATTCTGCCATTTATCACTGAAAAGACAACAATCATTTGAAGATCAAGGGCTTGCATCTATCACATCAGTCACGGGAAAATATTGTAGAAAAATCTTTTGAAATGCAGAAACGGTTCTTCTGGGTGACATTCTTCCTTCTTTAAATCATTAGGAATGATTTCAAATGGGCAGCACTTTATTGGCTGCCACTATTGCTATTCCATTGAGTGGTATCAGAAGCTATTTAACCCTGCCACCCTGCAGGAGGATGAGTTAAGTTCTGCTCTCAGAACAAATGAAAGGCAAACACCAGAGGTTGGAGGACATTCATACACAAACAAAAGGCACTGCTCCTGCTTTGGATGTGTGCTTTCTGAGGAACCACCTGTGAGTGCCTAAATCCAAATCCTGGTATATGAATATACATGTATGCTGAAGGAAAGGTCCTTGAGGGAATTGGTTTATATTGGAAAAAATCAGGATTTTTGTTTTACTATTTTTGTTTTTATCAGAAATACAAAGAAAGGCCAGAGATTAACTAGAACCACGGCTGCAAACTTTACACCCTACATTTTTGGGTGGCCTTTAGCTGAAACCCTGGTTTGGGCCCTGCCTTCAATTACTCAAGACAGAAGCACTGTATAAATCTGAGTCTAATAAAGCCAGGGGGATCTCTCTGCCATCAGAGAGATCATCTCTGATCATCACTATCAGCACAAGAGATGGGGGGCTTGACTGGAATACAAAGATGGAGAAATGCCTGCAAGAAAAGCAGTAATTATTATAAAAGGTCTTAAAATCAGCTGCAGGAGTGCTTGTGGCACGTGGCTGTAGCTGCACAAGCTGGAATGTGCTGCCATAACCTGCAGCCCCTCTGACTTCAAAGGAGCAGGGCATAGGCAGGAGGATGCATGGAGATAGGGAACAGGGCTGGGGGCAATCCCCAGTGCTGCTGAGCTGCCTGGTCCAGCCTGCAAAACTTGGAAAGACAAATTACCTCCTCAAAGAGTGGTGATTTATCTGGTTATCTCAGTATTTTCCTGTTAGTGTTCCACCCCTCTTCCTTCCTGAGGTGAGGGAGAGAAGCCACAGCTCCACGTGGAGCTCTCACTTCTACTGGCCTCTGCTCAAGGGAAGGGAATGCAGGAAATAAAAGCTGCCACATTTCACCCTGAAGCTGTAAAATCTTTCAGGGCACCAGAGAACCAGTTTGGCACCTCCCTTTGCAGTGGGCCCATGATACCCAAACTCATTCATCCAACACAGCTCGTCCTGGCTCCTGGGATTCCCAGGGACACACTCAGGATGTGTTTCTGCCTCATGGAGATCTTCAAACACCCTTTCCCACAGCTGACACCACACAAAACCCAATGCCACATTTCATCTTGCTGCTGAGCAGGAAAAAAACAGAAGGGAGAAAGGATACACTTGTTCTAGGAAGCTGCTTACAATATAATCATGGAACTATGTGCTGGGGAGAAAAAAACTGTCACCTGCACCCACCTCCTGAAGCTTCATCCTCCTGGAGGAGGACAGGAGAAGAAAAAAGCACAACTGGATGCTCAGGAAGAAACAAAACTGCAGGGCTGCACCTGTGGTATCACCTGGGCTCTCTCCCAACAACAACCACCAAAATGTTCTTTTTGGAGAGAATGAATATAAGTGTTGCTCTCTGAACCAATCCAGACATTGCATCCACATGTCCAGAAAAATCCCATGTATAAAAGCAGTGTATCTTTAACCCAGGTGCCTCCCATGAGCTGCCTTTGGTTGTGATAAAAATTCAAATCCACACCTACGGGAAAGCAGGGAAGACAGATTTTGTGTTTGACCTCAACACAGTCACCCACAAGCTGATACTTCTACTTTATGAACCTAACTGCACTTCAACTGCAAAAGAGAAAGATGGAATAATTAAATTTAATTCAGGAATCCAGAACGAGGAACAGAGGGATAAATCTTAATAGGAACATGGGATTAATATCTTAGCATAAATAAAAGTCTCAGGAATCGCGTTTTGATGATTCAACAGTTCTGCTATAAATAATTCACATCAATAAAAGAGAGATAACATCAAATTCAGTTGGAACATTGGTTAATCTGAGCATAAAGTGAAGGACTTCACTCAGACTAAAGGACAGCTATAAGTAACTGCTCTGGGAATCAGCACTGAGTATTTTCTGCACATTCACATGTGTTGCAAATTGCTTTCCAAAGTTACAAAATAGTATCTAAGGGGTGAAGAAGGATAAAAAAAGCTGCCAGTGGACACAGCTTAAATGCCTACATACACTGTGCAACAGAAAATGAGTGCAGGACAAACAAGTCTGCTGGGTGATCCTTTGTGCTCAAGGTGAGAAATACTTTGTCATTTCTAACTTAGAAAAACATCTGTGTTCACCTGCAAAGAGCAGTGACAAGGAGGGTATCATAAACTGAGTCCACACATCAGGACTTTCTGGTTGCTCCCTTCAGCCTGAATTCCTGATTTCTACTTCCACAGCACAATCAGAGAATGGGGCCACCCACACCAACAGAAACCCCTTCTTCTGAAAAGCATAAAAATATATATTAAATAAGCCACAGAGCACAACTCCAAGGTGGGGAGTGGTGAGGCACAAAGGGATAAATGATTTGTCCAGTCTCATAGAGGAGTTTGGGGTAGGGTTTGGTGTCACCCCCAGGATTCCCAGGTGCCAGGGTGTAACACAGACTGCAGGAGTCACCTTCTCCCTGTCCCTGGGCTGGGATGTGATCAGCAACAGGACTGACATTAATAATGCATCTGAAAGGCTTATTATTTTTCAATGGTGCTCTTCACCCCAGGGAGGTCTGCAGAGCACTTTAACAATTATTTATATATGAGTCAGTTTTCCCAAAGAAATGCAGCCATCCCTGTGATCCAAAGTGGCAGCTGTGCCGCAGTGCAAAGCAGGAGTAAAACTGGCTGGGGCCAGAAACTCAGGGCAGGGACTACACTGAGCAGGAACTGCAGGAAGTATTTAGGTAACAGACTGCAAGATTTAATTACACAAGTTGGAAGCTGGCCAGCAGGCATGAACAAATGTTTTCAGTGTTGTGTTTAAATATTTTAATTTGCTTTTTTTTATAGATGTTACTGTAAAAATAATAAAAAATGGAAAAGGGTACTTGTTAGACAGAGAATTCCCACTAAATGAAAGAAGTTGGTATTTTTATCCCCCAAAACCCTGTAAAATATACAAAAAAGTTCAACTCCTATTGAGATTTCCTTGAAAAGAGGCATGGAAGCTTTGCTTAAAACACAAAACACCATCACTGGAAAAACAGGCACCACCATCACTGTCTGCAGCCATTAGGAAGATTTAATTTTTCTTTCTTTAAGCATAACAAAACCCTCTTTAAGTCAAGGTTGCCTTGACTTCAGTAGATCATGGCTCAGACTCTGTGTCCTTACTTCATTCAGTAACTTCACTTACAAACATTTTTTTTTTTTTTTAAGCATCCAGCTCCTTCCAATGCCTTTTTTTTCTCAAGGAGCTGACACTCAGTGTGTGAGATCACAGCCCCCCTGTCCTGCCCCACCTGTGTCCCTTCACACACCTGGAAGCAGAGCCAAGGTCACCAAGACATCTGAGATCTTAATTAGCACTGCAGGGCCCTGGGAGCTGACCAGCCAAGGTTCTGCTGTTCATCACAGCTCTGAAATTACCTTTCATCTCCCAGGCTTATGAAGATGTGAAGCCCTGGATGTGGGCAGCTCTGTGACAGACCATGCATCACAGGAACGCTGCCACCGGAGCCAGCACCACCATGGCTCACCTTGGAAATCCCTGCTCAAACCTGGGTATTTCTGCTCCTGGACTAAAAGCTGCTGTCCCCTGACTGTGCTAGGATGGATTAGCTTGGAAAGAGAGGTTTAGCCTCCTGTGGATTGGTATTAGGGCAATTAGAGATTACATTGGAGATATCTCAGTCCTGTCTGCACAGAAAACAGAAATATGCAGTATTTGGTGCATTGTGTCTCAATGACAGATGAGGCTAGGATCAAACAATGCTAAGCATGCACAGAGCCCTTTTTACTGAGTTTTGGGTCAATAACATATAATTATGCACAAATAACATGTGTCAGGGGTGATTGATAGCACTCCAACCCACCCACAAAAGACTTCAAGGCTGGGCCAAATCACATCCCATAAATGACTTAAATGATTTGTTTGCTTTCAATTTTTCATCTCACACTCAGCATCACCTTGACATCTGTCTGTCACTTCAGACTCAAAGAACTTCTTTAAGGAAAGGCTTTGTGTGATGAACTTCATTAGACATCAATGGAATCATAGCTCTTTAGTGTTTTGAATGTTTTGAACATCTTTGGAATGGGCTTGCAAGAATGTGGATGTGCCAGGATAGCAGTCAGGATACACTTTTAAACATAAATGCCATGGCATAATTTAGTTTTGCTTGATACTGCACAGTATTATGATATTTTTTATTTTCTTAAGAAAGTATAAAGACAATAACTAAACTTACAGGAACACATTACCTACTGACAAAACGTAGCTTTTGAAGGTCTTTGGGTATTTTTTACTTTTGCTTTTTAAAACATCTTCTCCCACAGTTTATTTCATTATGGCCCATTCTGTCTCACTGTTCAGTGCTCAGGCTATACAAGACTTTGATTACCATAAAAAAGTTATTTTAGATATCAGAAATTTCCAAAAAACCTACTTGTGTGAGAAGCAACATGAAACACATTGTGGCTGGTCCCTCAGCAACAGCACAGGCAACATTTTCCATGGATTTGGTGCCTATATAATATATATGCCCATAATATCCCCAAGTTAGCAGACTTTTTGAACAAATCTGGTGTTTGAAGTACAAATGCAGAGAATTTCTTTCCAGGATCCCAATTTTCAGGGTCTGTCACATCTGAATGTCCTCATTAACATATCCCACCCCTCCTGCTTCATGCATGTGAGTGCCAGAGGCACTTCCCTCCTGGTTTCATGATCCCATGTTCAACCAGGCTTTAGGACAGAAGGACAAGCCTGGATTTAGACAATGTCAGCAGCACAAGGAAGGTTTGGCCAACAAGACACACTGGGATTCTTTCCCTCCCACCTCCCTCTTTGGGAAAAACCTGTGGAAATGGGAAGTAGAGGATGCAATGTCAGTAAATGCTGCAATGTCAGCAGCACAAGGAAGGTTTGGTCAATGAGAAGTAAAGGATGATGGAGGAACAGAGGAGGGGCAGGAGCAAGACCAGAGAGAGCATCCACCCCTTCCCTCCCCAGTGCTTCTTGTCTCTGCTGCCTGTCCTGCCTCCACCTGCCCCAACCCTGCCCCAAAAGTTCCAGACACATCTGATGCAGCTCCTCCTCCAGCCAAAGGCATTATTCCCTGGATGTGCTGCTCTCCTTGGTGCCACCCTGCCCCCTGAGCTGAGGCAAATTCCAGCCATGGATGTGCAGGGGTGGGACTGGGCAGGAACCACAGCCAGGGCACCACGGAGCCCCCAGGCCTCAGCCCCATTTTTGGGATGTTCCCAGCTGCAAAAACACTGCTGGGACCACCTCCCATCTCCCTTGGAGTGCTTGTTTACTTCTCCTAATTCAGACCTGAACTATGAAATATTAAGATGATATTAGGGAGAATACAGAAAAGTCTCTGAAAATAGACCAGTCCTGTAGCCATGGCTTTCACTGTTCTTCATACATTAATCAATAGTTCATATTTAATTAATTAGCACCAAGTTCACTTGGTGATGAAAGTAGAATTTCCATGAATAGGAAAATAAATTAATGTGAAAATCCAGTTCCAGGCTGTTCTAAAGACTCTCTCCCACTGACTTACATGTGATAATAGATGTCCCTTCTTTATATTATTAGGCTTTTTGAGCTTCTTTTAATTTTATTTTTTCAGAGGGGAAAAAAAAAAGACAGCTCTTTTTTTTCCCCCACCAGCTGGGCAAGAAATATCTTAAGCTCTTATTGCAGCAAAGCCACCTGTCTGGTTTAGTTAGATGGTATCAGCAATCTGTGGATCAGCAGTGACTTAAGAGCACACTTAGGATGCATCATAACTGCTCCAGACAGCACTCGAGTCTAGAAGTACAGAACATTTACCAATTAGAGAACCAACCCAAAGCATTTATTTCCAACCAGAAATTTAATAAACTGCTCATATACTATGGAGTAAACACCTCTACTGCTGCCGAGCAAAGTATGTTTAATATTCAGAATCTATCTGCAACGTTATCATGTTCTCTTCATTAGAGCATCCGTTTTGTTAATTAGCATTTGCTCATGTGAGTAGTCCCCTTGACTTTAATTGATCCATTTTCATGAATACGCAGAACATAATTTTATAGTTAAAGAATTCAGTTCCTAGTGAATGCAACAGGCGCTGTTCTCAAAGTTTAATTCTTAGCATAATAAGGAAATAAAAATGAGTACAACACTTTCCATCAGATAGAGGAGAAATGTGTGTAAGGCAGCAGTGGAAACAAGAATGAGTCCAAGACAAGATACCTGGCTATCAAATCCATTTTCCTTGCTCCCTCACCACAGCAAGAAAATGCTGTAAGAAACACAAAAGACTTGGCTGGAGATAAAGTTCTATCTATTATAATGGCAACTCCTTCACTAGCAGTGCTTGTGTTTTCTGAGAGGCCAAGAAGCCATCTGCCCTTCAAATGTTTGGAGCTAGCAGACCACGAGATGATGTGCTGAGAACTGAGGTAGCAGAAGAAACAGCACAAGCCCCATCTGTTTCCCAAAGATTTGTTCTCAAGCTCTCACTTCTCATATCTGCTCTACGCTTACAGCTGAACCTTCTTGTTTATACTCCTTTTTATTCTTCAAACTAAAGGCTTCAAAATGGATTAAGGATTTTATTTTGAAGTATCCTGAGCAGCAGGATGGTTCAGTAAGACTATTGTAGCTGAAATTTGGGAGCTTTCTTTTCGATGGCAATTAAAGATGGAAGCAGTATTTTCCTTTCAGGACTCCTTATCACATTTCAAGAATATCAGATTACAGATGTAAACAGAGATAAGAGTTTGGGTCACAGTGAACTCCTCCAGGCTGACAGAGTGGGTGTGGGCACTGAATTGCCTCCATTTGTACAAACTGTTCACAGCCCTGGCTGGAAGCTGTTCCCATTTCACCACAGGCTTCATGTCTTTAATTTTATCCTTAATCCAGAGTCTGAGGACACAGAGCATGAGATCACCAATAAATCTTTAAGTTTATAAACTAAAAAGGAGTCACTTTAAGTAATTCGGAGAGAATTAATATGTTTCAGGAAGCAAGGCAATTTAGTGGGCTAATTGCTGTGTGAATTTTTTAGAGGCCACCTTTGAAAAGGTGCCTGCAATCACCAGGTGCCTTTAGAGCTTTTTCATGTGACTGATGAGAGCCAAATCTAATGGGCTGCAAAACCAAGAATGAGAAATTCTGCTCTTTCAGATGAACTGTTTACTCTGTGACCTTGCCATTCCTCCATTTTCATATATAAGTTAACATTCTTTTAACAGCGTTCAGCAAATGTCTAAAGGGACAGAGCTAAGTTATGTGAAATTAAAAAATAGAGGCCTCTTCATCCAGCATCTGCATCTAATCTGGATAACCCAATGAAATATCACCCTTTTCTTCCAGAAAGGCATTTTTTCCCCAAGAGACTCACATCAGCTTTGGTCAGACAGCTGACCCAACAGCTGAAACAGCACAAAGATTATGGTCAGCATGTGAAACCCTTTTACAGCCCGTCAGGATTTGGATGCTTTAAAACTATTCCAAATCCCTATGAAGAGAAGAAAAGGAGAAAGCAATCTAAAATGTCTTTGAAGATTCACTACAAAGTTATTTCCCTTCGTTTGGTAAGGAGGTAACTAGCAGACCAAACCAGAAAAACAGTTCCTTTCATGTGACACAGATGGATGACCTACCAATTCTGTCACAGACCACATTATGCTTTGATATATTAACTGTAACATAATATTTATCAGCTAGTGCTACAAATTGCTTTGAAGATGAAAAGCCCCATAAACCAGGTTTGGGTGGTTTTGAACACAATTTAAAAGATGTGTTTTGAAAACATTATTTTCTCAAATGAAATCTGTTTTAAAAAAGCCTGGGAGGGTGTTATTACAGGAGCTTTGGGGGTGGAGGTGTAGGGATGGAATTACATAGTTATCTGCATTAATTAGCAGATATAACCTAATGCACATTCATCCCCACCTCTTTGACCTGGCAAAGTGCCATTGACCACCCTATAGAGAAAAACCCTATGGATGGGCACTGCTCCACAGGGGAAGCACAGCACCCCTTGGTACTTTGCAGATTCTCAACCTGCAGCACAGGGAAGTTGGAAAACAGAGCCCTTGGGTCTGCTCACCCATCTCTGCAGCTGCTTCATGTGCAAGACACAATTAGGATGATTGTTTATTACTACATTTATCATAGGTTATGAAATAACATTCCCATTCCTTGCCCTTCAGGGCTTGAACACTTCAATTACCAAATTCTTTTACCACAGAACGCTGGTAAGGCACTAAGTATTCACTGAGATAGAGAGAAAAATAGCAGAACACAGGAAATTATTTATATAGCCAATAAAGGAAATCAATTAATTCAATGAGACAGAAGATGGTAAATGACCATGTGAGTTGATGTTGCCACTGGTTTTATCAATAGCCTGTTGAGTAACTGCCTGTGCTCCTGCTAGAGGAGGATGTCACAGGATGTGCTCTATATAATTCAGACACTTTGCAGTCTGCATCATAAACATATTGATTACATCAGTTAGGGGTCAGGTAGACAGACAATAAATCATTGTTTATCTGGCACATTTAGTCCATTGCTTTTGATAACTCCCTGAAGGGTTTTCAAATCTCACATGCAGTCATTTTACCTGGATATGTACAGCATGTACTTCATTTTTTTGGACACCTACATTCATTCTTGCTGATTTCTTTTTTTCCTTCCTTTTTTTTAATTCTTTTTTTTTTTTTTTTTTCTTTGTTGTAAATGGAGCCAGACTTGATGGTGTCACCGGTGGGGAGGGAGAAGAAGAGGGGAGTGCAGATGTTGCAATCAACTTTCTGCTGATGAGGATTTCCTTATGAAGTCTGAGAAACTGCTCTGGCAGGTAGCAAAGTGGGTGACCAAAGACAGTGAGAAATTTGGATTACAACTGAATACACAATAGGAAGTGGCAGGTGCAGCAGGGAAAGCAGAATTGCAGGGAGCTGAAGAACAGGAGAGGGAAAAGTTGAGCTTGCAGAAGTGGCTCTCCAGCCAGAATCCTAAAGACAGGGCTGGTGGCAATGTGAAGACCTCCAGGAATATTCAGCCCTTACAGAACTGAGCTTTGCATTGCTGTTTTTTTCCCAGCCACAGGAGGTGTATTGTTTCAATGAAAAGATGACACATGTTCCCTGTCTGTAATGCCCAAGCATGAGAAGTCCAGTTCTTGCACTGAAATTCCCTTTCTCATGCAGAGAGTTTTCATATTTTCTCCTTCACATTCTCCTCATTTTTGGAGTATTTTCCTTTATCACTGCTGAAGAAAAACAATCTAGGGAAGCAGAAATGAAAGGAAATGTCTGTGAGAGAGAGTAAGAAGAGTAGAGTTGTTTTTGGCCTCTCTTGTTTTGGTTTTTCTGGCATTCACAAAAGATAAAATGGTTTTTAAAAGAATCTTTCTCAAACTTACAAGGCATAAACAACTAATGGAGCTCACAGTGCTGGGCTATATCCACAGCTCTAGCAGTGGGAACTGCATGACCTTGCACACACCTTTCTGCCTCAGTTTCTCCAAGTATAAAATAACTGCACTGATATTGACTTCCTGAAATGCCTCACTGCCTCAGTACCTACTCATGAAAAATACAATTGCAAGAGCTGAGCATAATTATCAGTTTCTGAGCAGTCTCTGGAAGGTGGTGAGGTGAATCAGCTGACTCAGTAATGAAAAGCCAGTTTTCCTCCTCAAGGTGTTAGAGGAAATTGTTACCTGAAACACTTAGGATGTGACCTTCAAGAGATTTCAGCTCCTCAGAGTTCCAATTTCTGGCCCATTTTTAGGCACACAGAAATAACTGCATTTCAAGCCAGCTTCTCCTAGAACAGATCCCAACATTTGCACAAAGATTCTTTTAAAACTTCCCCCAACTCTGCTTCACAGCTGGGAAGGGGGGCTCAGCTTCTCGAGAATCCTTCCATCCCTCGTGAGCACCACGGAGCTGATTTCTGCATCTGAACCTGAGCATTTCCACAGGGAAAAAAAGGCAGCACAAGCCAAAAAGCTCCACTCTTGCTCAAGAAAAAAGCCTGACCACATGACAAATGAGCATGGAGATATCTGTCCTCCTCCTGTACCTGTTTTCATCCTACAGGACCACTCTGATCAGGGAAAGCTCTAACCACAAAAATTAATTCTCACAAAATGACACAACTAAGACCTTAGGGTAAAAGACAGTGGGTTTTTGTTTGGTGCAGATTTTTTGGGGATTTTTTTAAATTTTTTTTATTTTTTTTTAAACCACAGTGTCTTCAGGGTCTTATTTCTGCAGGAAAGTGTTTTTACCCTGGGAGGGAAATGCAGTCTGGGGAAGGGAGCAGCGTTTAGTCACTGTCTGGGTGTGCAGGGTACGTGCGTGCCCATGCAAGTGTGTAAATCTGATGCTGTCAGCAAAACTTGCTGTCTCCTGACAGACACCCCGTGCAGCCTTCAAAACTCCTACAGTCAATCCTCTCACCTGTCAGCCTGAAAGACAACCTGGGGTGCTCTTCCCTTCTCTTCCTCCACGAAAACACCAGCGGAGGTACAGTTCTGTCACTTGGAAATATGAAGATTCTGGGATTCTCCAGCACAGCCTCTCTCCGAGGGGTTATTTTAAACATTTTTATCTTCCAGCTCACTTAAAACTCTAACAAATAAAACTAAATGATGGTGTTAATTTTATCTGCTGCTCCATGTACTGCTGCAGTCTTCAGTCTTCCACTGCAGTCCAGCCTCCAGCGGCGCAGGCAGCGGAGCTGGAGCAGTGGGCCCTGGCTGGCTTTACAAGATGCCTCAGCTAATAATCTGTCAATTTATCTCCCTCCACTGTTCTCTTCTGCATTCCACAGGGGTAACAAAAAATGTTCCCAAAGCTTTTTTTTACTTTTTTGGCTGCATACGTGTGTCTATATAATTATCAAAGCATCACTTAGCGTTCGCTAAGACAGATCGCGTCATTGAGCAATTCATTTTCAGAACTGCAGCCTGGTATGACTGGGCCTTTTGGCATAATTGAATCCAGACTACTGCTGTCAAAACAGGGAATTTATGAATAATAAATTGATTGTAGCCAGCAAAGCTAAGTCTGAAAGATAGCGGGTTATGTCAAGGAATAAGAAGAAATTTAGAAACACAATAAAGATTAATTTGGAATCAAACCTGCAATGCTTCCACAGTGGACAGTAAAAGCAAACAAAACTGTCATTTTTCTATGACATAACTTATAGTGCCACAAAGTGCTTGAGCTCACAGACAGAAGTAAATGAAGAAAAAACACATGGACACCTGAAATATTAGTGCAACATAAGATGCAACGTAATAATTCTACACTGTGGATGTTGACATAGCCCTGATGGTTCCTAGGTTGGGTTATCACGGTTTATAGAAGAGGTAATGTGTTTTATTAGATCAACTGGTATTCAGAACAGCAGCAGGCAAGTGTTCTGGCATGGCATGTGTTTGTGAGATCTCTGAACTTCAAACAAGCACAGTTCAAGGCTTCTGTGCCAACAAAAGGCAAAAATAGGGATACAAAGGAACTCCACCCACCAAAGAAACAGCCAGAATTAATGGCCATGACTGAAGGCAGAAAATAAGCTGTAGGGTGCGACTGTCTTTACAGCAAAGGCACTTAGGAGATGGAACAAAGGGTCACAAGGAGGAACACGTTCCCTATCCCATCTCTTTGAAATCATGATGAGCTGCCTGTCTGCAAAGAGCATTTTAACTGCACAGAAGTTACAGGAGCAACGGAGTCACGGGGTAAAATCCTGCAGCCTGTGATGTGTACAAGCCACTTGGTGACCTCCCAGCCCCTCAGGGCCCTGGACTGTGTTAACCTCTGCCTGTCCTCTGACCACCCAGAGCCCTGCAAGTCCTGGCTGCACATGCAGTTCATCTGCTGAGAGGAGCTAATTAAGACAGCACTGCTGGTTCAAAGAGGGGACTCCAGCAATTTCTACTCATCTCCTGTTACTCCTGTTGTCTGAGAAATTGTTTCTCTTTAACTTTCTCTAGCTCCTGGCTCTGATCATAGACTTCATAACCCCACTAAGCCCCCTTAACTGTTTATTTCTGGATTCCTCTTGAGTTCAGAACTGGTCTGATTTGATCATCTTCAGAATTGCTTCAATCATTGTGGATGAGAGTCTACCAGGGCAAACACCTGCCCAAACGTCCAGCTTTCAACACTTGCTCTGCACGTGCTGGCCAAACTCCCTGCACATCACCTGCAGGTCAGACCACAGGAGTGGCAGGCATGGACTAACAGGAGCAGATGGTCCTGCAGCTCAGTGGCTCCCAGGGAGCCAATGGACTCGATGAAGTAATAATTAACAGCATATCATGTTGGTTTCATGACAAATTGTCCTCCAGGAATGTAAAGTTAACACAGGATCAAGACCTCTCTCCAGAAGTTTGCCATTAACAGCTGGTCAATTATTCTACTTTAAAATAAAATGAGTAATCATAACCGAACTCAATTTACACAAGACACATAGAAAATTCTGTAACTGTCTCAAATTCGTCCTTCATTTAAAACAGCAAGTTCAAATAAGCTAAACAAGAAAAAAATGGTATGAGCTGGAGCCACCCTCTTTCACACAGTAAATTGCAAGTAGCCACTTTCAACTCAGTGGATTTATGAAGACAGGTGCTAAAATAAGGAGAAAGTTGCTGGGATGAGGTCTTCTCTGGCAAAATCCTGAATACACATTACTGGCTTTTTTAGCTGGGGCATGTCCTGATATCTAATAACATCCAGGTCTCCAGCCCTGTATTCCCAGCCTGGATTCACTGCAGTCACATCTGAAAAGCTCTGTACAAACCCTAGAAACTTACAAATTTGAAAAAAAAACCCAAAAAACAAACAAAACCTGCCAAAATCTACCCAAAAAACCAACTCCACTACCTGCTAGTAAATGAAACCATGGGTTTATTGGCAAGATTTTCAATAAGGAAATTGTTTTCAGGACAAAATTGATTCTGATGACAAGATAGAGTAATTGGGGCAAACAGATAAACTTTCAGCCATTGCATTGGCTACCAGCCTGAAAATATCTGTGGATTTGGATACTCAGGTCAATTCAAAGGGCAAAAGTCACCATTTCAGGATAGTGAAAATAGCAGAGGCTTTCTGCAAACCTCTGTTGACTTTGCTAAGAGCACAACTCTCAAAAGAGGAGATAGAAAACCTATCTATACATTTATATAGATGTCTATATTCAGAAAAGAATTGCTCTGCACTCTGACCTCTTATCATAGCTGGTCTTATATTCTTTTTCAATGGCATTGAGTGATTCTATCATTATTAATAAGATATGTTGATATGACATTAATAAGACAAGCTAAATTCTCCCCCACAGCCTGAGAGAATACAAAGTAGCTGATAGGCTTATGTTCTTCCAGGATTGATGGATTTTCTTATTCCCAAGTCTTTCCCCTGCCAGCTGCTCTCCCTTCTCATCTAAGAGGCCTGGAGAGAGAGGCAGGATGGCGTGGATGGGGGATGGAATCAAATGTTGCAGAAATTTATCTTTACCCACCTGGTCCTCCCTTCCCTTCCACCCACTGCGAACATCAGGAGCAGGCAGTGACGAGGGACTCCGCATCCCACGGGAAGAGCTCCGTGGCACTCCCCCCTCAGCAGACTCTCCCTCTCACACACATATGTTTGACTTCACTGAAAAAAGTTGCCAGGGAACCCAGCCATGATGGAAAAGCAAATCTATTCAGGAAGGAGGAATGACGCCTTCTCAAGGAAGGACCAGAATAGTATTAATGCCGGGTACACTTCCACTGTCTTCTAGAGGATGTTAAAAGTGCTCTGCAAATCAACAGCCTGCAACATCTCTCTTGGATGGTCTTAATTTTCAAGGTCAAGCCTCACACTGTATCACAAAGATAAAAACTACAAAACAGTCAAGAAACTCCCATGCAGAGGACTGCAATTTTTTTTTTTTTTTTTCATTTTTTTAAGGTTTTGGGGTGAACCTCAAATTTATAGTCATCAACAAAAAAGAGAGACACTTTCAAGGAAATACTCCAAGGAACATCTGTTCCTCTCAGAACCAGTGAGAAGGTCCAGATGAAACCTTATTTTGGATACTGTAATGCTCATCACATCTCAGCCTTCAATGCTCTGCAGCTCTGGATGATGCTGGTCAAATTTCACCCTCCTTCACACTACAGTAAATCTAGGCTAAATCCACTGATTTAGCTGCAATTACTTGCATTTCAAGCTCATCTCCTCGAGCATGAAAATGTTATTTGTGGTCAAATGAGTTATTGTATTTTTCTCTCCATTAACATTGATGTGTTTCATGTAGCAAATGCTGGACATAGTCACTGTGTGCACCACCAATGATGAGGGAAATCAGTAGAAGATCAGAACTTAATTGTTAAATGATCTTTCAGATTGTCAGAAAATTAATGGCACACTGTGGGCCATGTAGTGCATGCCTTGAAAATCTCAGTGCAAGTTCCCAGCTCATTTAAATAATTTCAGTTTATACATTTAATTTGCCTTTTATCCAGACATTTAATTTGCTTTTGTTTTGTTTTTTAAAGAAAAACACCACGTATTAGGAATCTTTATGCACGCACATGTACATGCACAATTTCCAAGAAAGTGCTATTTTCAAGCAAATTGTATGAAATGTAAAATTAACAAAATGCAAATAATATAAACAATCTAAATTAAATATTAAAACAATGCTATATTTGAATGACTGGATTTTATTTTCACAAGAAGCTGAACTATAAAGCATTCTTACCAATGCAACACCCAGCTGTTTGGTGTTTAGCAGTGGAATAACATTATTCTAGTGCAGCTGCTGTTATTGTTTGCTGTATTTCTGCCAACTCGTGGAAGCCAGAGATGTTCGTCTCGCAGAGAGGGACAGCTCTGATGAAAGCTCCAGTTTGACAGATGCTCCCATCAACAACTTTGTTCCTCTGATTGACTACACGGTATTTTAGGCAAATTAACCTGTCCAAAAAAAATTCTTTATTGCTACGCTCGTGGCACAGATGGAAATATGAACTTGACAATTCTGGGTACTGGCTTAGCAATTAACTGAGATGTTTCAATAGACTAATGAACTTTCATTCAAAGCGTGCTCCCTGTCAGGAGAAGAGACAGGCTGTTGTTTGAGGAAGTGTTACAGAATGTCAAATAGATCTTGACAATGATGCTACTATGAAATCTGAAATATTAGAAAGGCACAGAAAGGAAGTCATTTAACACCTTTATAATCTTGGGTGATCCGAGATGAATCTTTATTATCAAAGTCTGAAACTCTATCGCATTTTACAGTCCTTCTGCTGTAATTCACACTCTGGATAATAACAGTTCTCAGTCACTACAGCTGTTCCATTTTGAATGGTCACCCATTATAGAGGAACAAAGAAAAAAATCAAGCCATCATTCTTCTGTTTTATGAAGATACTAACATCCAACTAAATAATTAGCTAAGAACTATTACAGGAAACCCAAATCATCTGAAATGGTATGGTTAAAAGGAGAACTACATGTAATTAGTGTATACAGATAGATATTAAAAGGATTTATTTGCTGGGGGAGAAATCAATGGAAGGTTCTAGGGTAGGCTGAAGAAAACAGAGATGACTTAAAAACATGCATTTGATAAACTGAATTCAGATTTCTGGGATCCAGCTTATACATTACATGCGCTGCTTTTAATGCAGGAACACTGGACAACCCTCATCTTCCATGGCCTAATTCCTGCACATTTCCAGGATGGGGGACAAGAGGAGCAGGCCAGAGAGTAACATTTTGCTAGATCAGAACTGATAATCTGATGGTTTTCCCAGCTATATTTTTCAATTCAATTTATTCAACACAGGCAATCTATTCTTTAATTTTTTTGAGAGCTGCATGATATTCCTTTTGTTGGGGAGGAGATAAACCCGACCCATTACAGACAGGTACCTAACTCTGGGTAAAAAAGTGCACTGTGACAAAATATAATCCACTTTTCCCTACACACCTCGTAAACAGCTTGAATCTCATCATAAAATATTAAAGCTTAATATTGCAGTTGGTTCCTTCCGAGTATCAAGACTTGGAGTAGCCCCAAGCATGTCAAACACGCATTGGAAATGCTACATTTTTAAAGCAAGGCAACGTGTTAACTGATATTCTGCAATATTTAGTCTAAAAACCTTCAAACAGTTTTTAAAATTCTTGAAACCATTAACTACTTGATGACCTAATAGCACTAAAATGACCATTAAACTTTAGAGTGGGCTTTTTAAAAAGTCATCAATAAATAATATGAAAATACTGCTCTGCTGCTATATTTAACTATATTACAACTGGAAAATTGCTTTTCCTACTTAATCTAACTGCAATATTCCCACTGGTTTCAAAGTAATTCCACATATTAGCTTGTAACTTGGACAAGTGCCATAGCAGAGACATTCTTTGAGCTGACAAATTAATAAATCAGGTAAGATGGGCAAACAGCCCTGACCTGTGTCTTCCTCTGCCTTCCAGGTATACCAAGGGCAAGGCTGGATCTCTGGATGTCACTCTCCAGAGGCAAAGCCCAACCCCTCCTCCATACAAACCACTGGATAAATCATTTATCCTGACTCCTTTCTCAAACTGTTATATGCTGCTTACATCTATTCCTCTTGAAATGATGCTCACAGCCATTAAGTATCATAATTAATTATGCAGACTATTATTGTACATGACATACCTGTTTCTTACATTTAACCATCAGAGCAAGCTGTTTAGCTATGACAAATGGGAAGAAATGTTTCCAGTGCTCTACTTTTCATTAAAGAAGAGACTCACAGAAAACAGGCTATTTTTGTTGACCAGAATCAAATAGGAATGTTTTCTACCCACTGCCTCATAGGTTCCTCCCAAAATTTCCTGTTTCACACCATTTCCTGATACCAATTTATGAAAATATCTTTATCTCTGGAGATGTAATACAAAACCTGAAGCAGTCAGAAAGCAAACATCCATTTGAGCATCTTTCAGCTATGTATGATATTCAGCAACACATCCCTCACCTAAACTGCTCGCCCCAATGCCACTGGATCAAGTGATGAAACACCTGATTGAGTTTGGAGCTGAAGGGGACAATCCAAGGCAAAAAAAGGCTTGGGAAAGAGATTGTGTGAGGAATTACACCAGCCAGAACAGGGAAGGTAGGCTGTATCCTCAGAGAGGAACAGCAGCCCTGTTGTAGCAAGTGGGAAGTCCACAGAAAGCCAGTTCAGAGGCAAAAATAATGGGGATCTCTTTGTTTAAAGGTGGCAGAAGAGCAAAAAGCTCTGAGGACCTTTGGCATCCTGCTGAGATCAGTGCAGTATTTGTGTCCCAAAGCCCCTGGTTTGTATTCTCCAGCACAGAGGCTGGGGAGCAGGAATGTCAGGCTGGAGCTCTCCAGAACTGCTGTGTCTGTGAGGGATCTGTCGTTGCACAGGCAGAAGTGGGCAGACAACCTATTGACTGCACAGATCGATTCCTTTTGTTATCCTGGCCCATGAAACTCTGCCAAATTTCAGCGCCAGTAAAATCATCTGAAATTCCCTTTTAACTTGAGGATGAGGTTTCCAGCTCTTTAAAGCGGCCTGCTCTGATATCAGGCAATGCAAAGGCACTGCTGAAAGAACACTGCAGTGAAAGGCCAAGAAAAGTTCTGCTTGCCAGAAAGTGGAGTTGAAAGGCTTGCCTTGGGAACTGTAATCAAACAGCCAGATTAAAGCAGTGCTGGATCTCCTGAAGTCCACAGGAATCCTCAGGAAGGCCCTGCTCACGCCCCAAGAAGACAATGAGTCAGAGGCTGCTCTCTCTGTTTGAAAAGCTCCTCTATTTCTTCCTGCATTTCACTTGTATCACACTGAAGATGAAAGAGCTGGTGACTGTCACATGCCTGGTACCTCCTGAAGCACGGGGTGCATTGGAGGGCAGAGGAATGAGCTCCACTACACAGGAGAGTAAAGCTGGGGGGGTGTGGGCCTGGTATTTCTGAGCCTGAGAATTGCTAGCTGTTCCCAAGGGAAACTTTTCAACAGTTTTCCTTTTCCCAAACAACTTTGTGTAAATGACTATCCTTTCCCATAACAAACTCTCTCCCAGGTGTTGTTTGCTATTTCTGTTACTTAACCAATGGAGAGAGGTGTCAATCCTATGGACCAATAATGTGCCTTTTTTAGTGCAGCATGTTATAAAAAGACTGAATGAGCCGTAAATAAAGCCTTCTGATTCTCTTCTGCCTGCTGACTGGAGTCAAGCATCTTCATTTTGTGTCCTACAGGGGGGCTGGAGAGGGACTGCTGATGGAACAGCATCAGTGGAGAACCCCAGCCCCACATCCAGCAAACAATGGGACTCATCCTGTGTGAGGACAGATCCTGGATGCACTCTGTGGTGCTTTGAAGTGATAGAAAGAGGATAAGGCAGCATTACTTGAATGAGGAACATATCTATAGCTATATAAACACAAATGTATATACATCAAAATATTTACAGCTCTAGTCTTTCGTAAATCACTGCGCTGCCTTCAGTCTGCAAAACATTGCTGGTGATTTCAACAGCTAATTACTTGGGATTTTTCCCCCCTCATTCTCCTAGCTCTTTATTCACTAGAAAAATGACAGTTGTAACTCCTATAAAATGTTGATTCAATTTGAGACACTTGGTAAATTTACCATCACCCCATTCCAGAGCAAAATTAAGGAACGCCCTACCAACCTGTTCCTGCTTTATAAATAAATTGTACTTCCTGACACAGAAATTAAATGTGTTGCTTCGGTACGGTGGTGAACTGAAGCCAGACTTAGATTTTATGGAAATCTATGACAAACGGGCTAATAAGGATTCTTTATTTTTCATTTACCAAGTTCCATCTTTCTGTATGAGCCATATACCATGTAGAAGATGACTTTGAGCTTTATTCTGTAGATAAATCTGAGATACTCTCCCTTATTTTTTATTTAACTACTGACTGTTCAAAAAACCCATTCTTAAAGCCGAACCCTAAACAAGCTTTCTCTTTCACTTTCCACAGCACAGCTTTTTACTTTCTTGAGTTATCAAACTGACAACTACAGTCCCATTTTGGCTGAAATGGTAAAAAGGTGTTTCAGTGCTTGGTGCTGCCCAGTCATAATAATTGTGGGTGTAAACGCATGCCCTTGTTTCAGAATTGGGAGTTGGAGGCTGCATCCTGCCCATTATATTTAATTATCACCATAAGCTCTCCTCCTCCTGCCTATTCCCATGATGGATCACAGCTCATACTGCATTAGCAAATTTTTTTTTATGTGGGCACCATTTCCTTATTATGGTCTGCATTGTGCTTAGCACAGTAGGACTCTGTCCCTATGTGGCATCATAAAACAGTAAGCATAAAATAATAGTAGTAATTATCAGTAGAAAATAATTAGATGAAAAAGACTGTGACCTCCCAGTGACAAATCACATAAAACCCCAGTACATAAAGTGTTCAGGATTCTTAAAAGCATCAGCACCAGCAGAAGTCATGCTGGCGATAAAGACAAGGCAAGAGGCCATGGATGGAAATATTGTAATGCCCCCTGGGAGCATTTCCATCCACTGCAGACACATCTGTGCTCCTCTGTAATGGGGAAAGACAGGCTCACCTGGAAGCTGGTGAGTCACCCACAGAACATCTCTGAATGGGGGAAGAAGGGGGTTGTGACTGCATCACCTCATTTGGAGACCAGCACTGAGGGACTGAAGCTCTCCCCCCTAAAAACAGGGCACAGACTGAGTGCAGGAGCTTCCTAAGAAAGCTGCTTTTTGCCACTGAACCTGCAACATTCTGCTCTGAACCTCTGCTAGACAATAACTCAGTGCTCTGAGAGAGGCTGCCCAGCAATTCAGAAGATGACACATTGGGAAGCAGCGTGCACCTTGCAGAGCACTTAATGCTCAATTCAGGCGTTCAGAAACAGGAGCTTTTCAGAGAGTCAATGACAAGCCACAGCAGCCACCCCGAGTCCTGCCCAGCATCGCTGGTGATGCCACTCAACACAGCTCCCCTGATCACAATCACACTTAAACACTAGACTTGAGCTGAGGATCCACCTCATGGCTTCTTTTGTTCAGAGGTCTCTATGCACTCATTTCTCATTTTTCAGCCAGGCAACATGAAAACACTAATAGAAAAGAAGCATCCCCACGAAGGCGATAATGAGATGGTAAATCTAGAGATTCTCCTGGAGTTCCTGTAAGCAACAAAAAAGGAGCTGTTTGAAGTAGAGGTTTCCATCAGAAACAGAGAGAGTAATCTTTTAAATACTGCATTTATTCAGTAAAAATATTTCAGTGAGGCTGCAAGGGAGCCTCTCCAATCTCCTGGGTGATGAGCCCAGTGTCAGTTCCAGCCAGCAGCTCCAGGATCATGCTGCATCTGTTCCACAGACAGAAGGTGCAGGAGGTTTCAGTCCAGCACTTCCCACCCCTGGGGCAGAGGGCATACGTGGCTGTGCCACTGCAGAACAGCTTCCTCCATCTCCCCTGACCTGGCTCTGTATCAGCACTTTCTCTTTTCCCTGTAATACCTAGAAATGACCTATTTATTTGACGTGCAGCTCAGTGCCTTAATAACTTTGCCATTAGTGATGGAATTTGCGTCCTCGCTAATGCTTGGACTGTGGAATTATCAAAAATACCATTAAAAATATTAATGATTCTGTCACTAAATGGCACATTTTTAATGGCACCTGCTGTATTAAACCAAGGGTGCTGTGAGCAAAAAGGATGTTTATTAAAAAGAATGTTTAGTTTGCAAAGCTTGGGTGCTGTCCAGCCTGACTGGCTGTATGCATTAAGCAAATCCTTGTCCAGAGATTAGAACACAATTTCCTCTCATTAGTGTAAAGTGAGTGACATTTTGAACTTTTGTGGGAAGACATGTTTCAAGAAACCAGAGAAGCTGGTGTCTGGAAGGTAACCACAGGGTCATTACTGCCACTGTGATGGGTGAGAACTCAATAGCAGCTATAAAAAATGACCTATGAGAGCATCCATGGAAATTACTTCTTCCAGGACATACAGCACAGCCTGAAAAATGCACTTTATAACTTGGTATAGAGACTGTTAACCAGCTATGCTCTCTCATGGCCAGGCTGAACACTGAGAAGGTGGTAATGAACTCCCCAAAGATATAGAAAGTACATCCCTTTACCTACATCTCTACTGGCAGTGGGAAAAAGATGGTTCTTCCCAAGTTTGTGGGTTGTGCTTTGGGAAGCAGCAGCAGGCTCGTTCACTTCCACTGCCTCGGAGGCATAATTCCCTTTTTCAGCTGGAAAGGGGAAAAAGCTTTCTCTCCTTCCTCCCTTCTTTGAAAAACCTCAAACACAGAGTGCTATGAGGGGAGGACTGCTGTACTCCACTGCTTCCCCAGAGCCCCGAGCTGCTGTAACTCAGCTGAGCACCATCTACTGAAACAATCGTTTGTTTATATTAAATCTTACTTCAAACATGGTAATGGTATCATTTTATATTTATACAGAGCTATTCATCCCAGAGGATCCCAAAATGTTTCAGCTACTTATGGGCAGCAGCTGTTTAATAGCGGATGCTATGACTGCACAGCAGTGCAGGGCAGGAGCAGGCAAGAGCTGCACATCCAACAGAAACTGCAGGGGGAATTCAGGCAGGTGAAACTGAATTACCCAAATTGCAATTTAGCCAAGACGCCTGGGGCTAACATCTCTCTGCTCACAAAATGTTGCCCTTAACAATTCGGAGGGCATTCATCTGTTGACAAATAGAGAGAAATGTCTTTGGGTATTCATGCAGCTTGCACAACTCAGAAGCAAATTGAAAATTATAATAAAGCCTGTTCCACATTCTTCATTCATTAAAGCTGTGTTTGTGCCACGTTATTTCTGGGCACATTAGCATCTGCTGGGAAGAGCTCATTAAATGACCATTAGCCTGCTCTCCTCTCCTTCCAAGACAGTGCAGGAGCTGAAAGTCTGTCCTTCCTCCATGGCACCACACATGGAAATGCCAACAGGACAGGATTTCATTTTGGCAAGACAGATAACAGAAAGTTTTTTTGTTGGAAGCAGCTGTGAAATAGAAGAAAGAAAGTGCAAGAAAAAAATGTTGCTGAATAGCAAGCCTAGGAAAACATATTGCCAAAAAGTAAAGTCATTGAGGAATAACTGCAGTCACCCACAAAACAAAACAGGGACAACCCTGGCCACTGATGTACAGAGATTTTCCTCAAACTCACAGATCCCTGGTCCACCAGCAAGTCAAAAGGTAACAGGGTGCTGAAATGACCATTTCAGAAATGGAGCTCAAGAAATGTTGCTTGTCCCCAGAGTTTTCCCAGACCCATCTGTAACAAAACCACATCTGCAGCAACCAGAGCTCTGTGGAGGAGGAGAAAAACTTGTGGGAACAGCTAAGCTGATGAGAGAATGAGAAAGAATCAGATTTGCCATGGGAAGCACCAAAACCCAAAGCAATTCTCAAGGTCTCATGGTTGCCACAGCACAGATCAGCTCTGAGATAAGCCAGAGGTGACACATTTACATTGCTTTGCTTTTCTCCTCAAAACAAATTACTTCTCACTCCTACCAGCAGAGCACAAAACATGTGAGCTAGAGTTAACAGACACAAAAGCAATATTGCAGCTGCAGGAATGAAAAGATGGGAAGAACCTTGCACTCCAAAAGTAAATAAAAGAAGCTGAGGGCTCAAACATTGTATTTGGGGATTTTTATTTTATGGAAGGCTTTCCTGGTGGAGAGAGTCCATCAGGGCACTGTTTTTATGGCCTGCACAAACATTACTGGTTCATGTCTTCTCCTTCTTTTTGATTCACAAGGAATATTTGATTTACAAAGATTATGATTTGTAAGGAATTACAAGAAACAATAAGGAGTTAACAGAAATTGTGATACCAGAGCACAGCTCTAAAGTCATCTCCCTTCTTATCATGTCTGTGATACTCCTTCTAAGCATCCAATTTGGAGTAAAGTTCACTGTGGTCTATTGGTGACAGTCATGGAATAATCCAACAACCATCCTCATGATCACTTAACAAAATCTGCACATTTACCAGCCCAGGAGATTATGCTTTTCCCTGGATTTATGGCTGTTTGGTGCTTTAGCCTCATTTCTCAAAGAACCAGTATTAAAGAAGATCAGTGTCTCTGTGCCCCCCTCATGCACTCTCCTCCAGAAACTTCAAGCCCACTTCAGCTGACCAGAAAGACAAAGATCTCAAGAACTTTTACCAACAGATTCCAGAAAAAAAACTGTGTAACTACCTCCACCAAGGAGAGCTGCAGTGCCAGCTGAGCTCCTGCCAAATTCCCAGGCATCCCCCTGGGACAGAGCCCCCAGGAATGCCCAGCACAGGCTCTGGAGGAGGCAGCTCCAAGGGATGTGCCAGCAGGAACCCAGGCTCCAGCAGTTCACCTGCTCCTATCTGCCAATCTTCCTCGTCTTAACTGCTGCAGACAAACAGGTTTTGGAACCTTCCCAAAGATATTGTGTGTCAGAGAGTTCCACAGACTAATTAGAAACTGCATAAAGGCTTTTCCTTCGGGGTGCCTTGGGTTTCTCTGACTATCCCCCCCTTCCCTGCAACCCAGAAGGAATTAGATAGTCTACACTGCAGACAGTAATTACTATCACCTTCTCCTCTTAATTGATCTGGCTCCAGTGAGCAAAAAGAAATTAAAATAATTAGCAGATACACCTAGTATTCCTGAAGTCCCACCTACACTTTGGAGTCTCTTTACTTTAGGATCAGCCAGGCCCATCTCTTTCCCTGCCTCACCACGTCTCACTTGCCAAGCCTGGAGAAGTTTCCCAACCCATCCACAAAACCCAGCTGTGGCTGCTGTGTTGGGCAGGTGGTCCATCACCAGCATGGGTGGAACTGCTCTTCCTGAGGGCACATTTGGATGGCAAGGGAGGCTCAGTGCTCTCCTGTCCCCTGGAGAGACAGAGCATTATGGGCAAATCTTCATGCTGTCAACATTTATACATTTGCTCCACTTTTGCAGAGAAACACACACATCCAGGTTGGGAAGAGAAGCTAAAGTCCTGGAATAAAAATAGCATATTTAAAGGATTAATTTCAGTTTTGTTCCTAGTGATTTCAGCATTGCATTAATTAATGTTCCATCTTGACTGCTGAGCATGGACAGATTTATTTTATTTTAATAGGAGGAGAGAGCTTTGAGCACCATGTGGTTTTTCCCAAGCACTTGCTCCTCCAGTAGCTAAATGTGGAGATATATATCACTTAAAGTAAATTGTGCCCTCTCTCTGCCCTTAGCAAATAGTCAGTGGTTTTGTTTTTTTTTTAATTTTTCCTTCTATGCACAAATAATCTGCATCTATTGCCCTCCTTTCAAGAAACAAGAGAAAATCCAGACCCCAGCAAAGTTCAATCTTCCCCTCCCTGCACTCTGTAAATTTAGTCAACAATATTAATCCACATCGAACAATTCTGCAGAGTACAACAACAAGCTGGTTACACAGACAGGGATGCACTTGGAATTTAAATGAGTTCCTGTTATTCTCATTCCCTTCAAGCCTGCACAGTGCTGAAGAAGCCTGTCTAATGTCTCTTTAACAGAGAAAAAAAATAAATTTTAAATATTTTTAACTATTCTGCTAGTACTATTGTCTGTACTCCTGAAGGAGAGCTTCTTGATTTGCCCTCCCTCCCTAATTAAAGGCAGTCATCAAAGATACACATTGACCCAGTTGTCTTGACAATGCTTTATGATTAAAAGACTCAAATACCTTCAGCTTATCGTGCATTTAAAAATATAATGAAAACAAAGAGTAATTTAACATTCTGCAAGTTTTTTGTTTCTTTATTCCTTCTACTTTGAAATACTTTTTTTTTTTTTTATTCCTATTGCAATGCTACTAATGAGGGCAACTCCAATAGTCATTGTGCTAGGAGCTGTAGAAACAAAAAATGATAGAAGATGCTCTTATTTAACCTGCATTCATACTATACATTCTCCCACCCTCAACTCAACATATTGTGTGATGGTTGGACTAATGCCTATCAGGGAAATGGTGAACATTTGTGCATATTTAAGTCAAATCAGGTCATAGTCTGTTCTTCCTGCACAACATTCACTGAATTAAAACACATTATATTCCCCTGTCTCCTTTTCTCCAGCACATCAAGGGATTACTGGAAAATAAAGAAGAGATCTTGCCTACCTTTCAAAGTTCATCTGTTTGTGTCCTCTTGAACAGCACCAGGTGCATAAATTAATGTGGACTCTGCTCCTGCACCACTGCCTTCACAGCACCCCTTCCACCAAGGTGCTCATGAGGGAACTCCCTGACCCTGCACCATTAATCTCCATTCCCTGCTCTCTTCTAGCACTTACTCCTGCCTTGAACATCCAGGGAAGCCTTTCCATGGGTTCATATGGACACAGGAACAAGGATGGCACTGACAGGCACAAGTGCCTTGGGCCTGCAGATTCCCTTCCATTGGGGCAGCAACAGAAGTGAAGACAAAGATTGAGAGAAATGTTGGAATACTGACATATACTGAAATAAAATCAGCTCTAGGGCTGAAGATAAATTCCTTCATTAGAGCCACCTTTAGACAAAAGTCCAGTTACACTCTGGCCCTACAACACTGTACACCAAAGCAAAAACCCTAATGTAACCCAGAGTGGATATTTTCAGTCAAAGCTGCTATTGGTATGCTGAACTGCCTGTGACAAAGGAATGAGTTTGCTTTTCAAGGCCTAAATATTAAATAGTATTTTCTTTGAAAACTTTGCTTGAGAAAAAAAAAAACCAACAAAAACCCTTGCTCTCATTTGAGCTAAAATTTTTTCTTGGTGTTTTCTCCTGGGCTCTTAGAGCTCCTTTACACATTTTGTTGCAAAGAAAGAAGGAAGAATTATGGTAATTTAATGTTTATTCTTCTTTGAGAACCATTCTTGGTTCTTCTGTATAAATAACTAAATGCTCTTATTAGTCCTAACATACTGAAAAAATACATTTTATTTGAGACTTCTCAGTGTGAAACCTATGGCAAACCAACTCGTGTCTCTTGCCGTCTTTTTTATTTAAACAGGAGTCTGATATTTCCCTCTATTTTTTTCTCACCTGCTGTTCCAGCAGCAGCATCCCTCCAGGTACTAAGGGTGGGGAAGGACCATGTCCCTGTTGGGATAACAAAGCTTTTTTCTGTGGTCAGTCCAGCCCTTGCACTCATTTCTATCTCTCAGCACCCAGAACCTGCTCTGCAGGCTCCACTGGGCTGGGCACACACACCTTGGGAACAAACAGCAGTGCCAGGAGCTGATGCCACTATTCCCAAGAACACAGCTAGAGATGCTCCCAGGATCAATCCTCAGGAATTTCAAAGCCTGGGATGCTCACATCACGCAGCCATACCTGTGCCAGGGGGGCAGCCACGATGAGAACTGCACTACCAAGGCACATTCCTCTTGTTTTAATTGAAATGAGAGGCTCAGGAAAGATTGTAATTTCTGGAGAAAACCTCACATCTCCAGATATCTGTCAAACCACTTCCTTTTTTTTCCCCCAAGTCTGAAATTTCCATGCACTTTAGGCTAAAACACTTTCAAAAGAGCAGAAGGACAGAGAGGTTGCTTGTGAAGTCAAGGAAGAGAAAAACGACAGTTCGAATTTTCAGTGGGTTGAACTGCCCAGTGGAAATATCTCTCACTTCTCACTAACGAGGTAGAAAGCTGAGAAGGAACTGTGCTCCTCACTCAAGTGAAAGAGAACATGAAAATTAAGTACAGCATCTGCTTCAGCATCGGCTTCAGAGACCTCAGAGAAGAGGAGCAGAGATCAAGCCAACCTGAATTTCAGCATCAGCTCCAAATGTACCTCTCTGCCTTGGGGAAACTACAGTTCCTCCACTGCCATATTTTTTTTTCCATCCATAAAACGATGATGATAATATTAATTACCCAAGGCAGTTAAGCTGAAGTATGGATTTTCTTCCCACATGTTTATTCCACATTATTATGGCACATTTCTATAGAAGTATAATAGCAGAAATGTTTGAGCTTTTCTAATCTTTACCACACTACAGCTGCATTTGTAAGCACCCAGAGCTCAAATTGGCAAGTATTTGTTCTCTATTCTCATATTGATTTCAATAGGACTTCTGAGCACTGAGTGTTTTCAAGAGCAGTTTACATGCACAGGTCTCAGAGTAGCACATTGTCAGTGAATGGAAATGAATACACGGTAAAAAAATAACAGCTGCAAAACACAGGGGATGTTCTACATCAGATGCAAAAATCCTCAAAAGAAGAAAACTGTTCTGAAAAACTTGGGGTTTTTTTTTCCTTTCTATGAAGTATGGAGATTAGCAGACATTAAGCACAAATACATAATATTCTACATGTATCTCTATAAACACATGATTTTCTGTCTTTCTAAAACTGTTCACAAAGGAAAACTACACAAATGACTTGTTGATTGCACTGTGAATCTAAGAATTCTCTAATTATCGCTGACATCTCCTCATAATTTCAGAAGCTAAGTTGTTTAAAAAAAGGAAATCAAATCCTGACACTAATAACTGTATCTTTCAAGTTATTTTCCCCCTCTCAGAACAGTAACTGCTTGTGTGTGCTAATAGTTCTTTTTTACATTTTTAAGCTACTTTTACAAACAAATGCAAATATTGATGATGCAAACTCTTAAGAACAGTAATCATTTTTCAGCAAGTACATAAACCTCTGAAAAAGAAAAAAGAAATCTGGGCTTGGCTAGCACATGCTGGGGCCTCTCTGCATTTTAAGAAACTCCCTGTGCATTTAAGGTGTGAGGCTGGGAGCTGAGGACAGCCAAGCTCCACACACCTGCTCTGCTGTGTCTAAACCTGGGCCAGATGAATTTGGGAACTGATGAGGTCTAAGCTGTCTTGCCAGCACACCTAATTATGAAATCCCTCCTGGCTCACCAGTCTGGGCCAGCAGAAGACACAACATCAACCAGAACCCAGTCCTTGTGAGGGATGCAGCACGGTGCAGAGACATCTCCCATCTTTGGTGAACGCAGTTTTGGAGGTCAAGGCAACTCTGCAGCATCAGTGGGAATGCAGGGATAATGATAAATGATCTCTGTCTGGCTAAGAGTTATTTAGTGCATGCCAGAACACAGCAGTAAGGAACAGACACCTTTCTCCCTCTGAAAAACACTCCTTTCCTTTCCTGCAAATCCACTCTTAATAAGAAACTTGCACAAAGAAAGGTGGCAGCATTCTTCTTTCCCACATTAAGGAGACTAACCTCTGAATTCTCATTTTGTTGAGAATGCTCCTTTAGAGACATGATGGCTATAAATTTTTTTAAGGAGACATCATTTCTGCATGGCACAGAGAGGTGAATTTGGATTGATGTTTACACGATGGTAAGATGCTGCTGCCCAGTGGAATTAAATGCTCCATTTTTTAAAGAAGGCAATTCCTCAAGAACACCACTGGGGCTGGATCACAGGAAAGGGGGAATGCCATGAACTCCAAGTCTTCAGGCTGATCAAAATGCAACTTGTGCAGAAGAGGTTGGATGAACCTCAAGTGCACAGCTGCTTGTTTTACAGTTTCATTTTTTACATTCTGAAAGTTTATGTGATCTAATTAGCCATTTTATTTCACAAAAAAATACATTTTGTCACTGTTGGACTTGGAACAACTCAAATGCAAGGGGTTTCCTTATGGGAGATGCAGACAGGCACATGGAAAATAAGCATTATGCTTCCATTTCAGAGACATTAGGATGGGGAAGCAGAGCTGAGCTACACTTGCACAGAGATTACTTCACCAACTTGAACGTTTACGTGCTATAAATACGTTTAAATCTAGCTAAGAAAAAAAACCTGACAGTGCCTAGCAGGAGCACCTAAGCATTATTCCAGCTTAATGAAAAGGCAGACAAAGCAAGAGGCAGGAGCAGCAGGGTGTGCTCAGCCCTGGGTTATCTCACTGCTGACCCCCTGACCACCGTGAGGAGCAGCAGCACCTGGGATGTTATCCCAGAGCCACCTCCCTCCCCAAACCCACTGGGGTTCCCTCTCACACTCTGCCTGCCCTCTCCTGCAGCAGCTCCTCTGCCTCTGATTTTATCTGGTTCCCTGACAATGTGGATTATGATACTTCTCATTTCCAAGCACTGCTCAAGGGTTATCCAAGGTGCAGGTTTTGCCAGGGAAAACACAGCAATTACGTTCCTGTGCCTGTAGCTGTTCGTCAGCACCAACACCCCAGGGAAGACATCCTGCCCACAAATATATCCAAGACATCTGGATAAACGAAAACATCTCATCTCTGGAGCCAAATGTCAACCAGGTACTTTTAAAAAGCACTGAGATAAAATATCCACCAGTGCTTAAGGAGCTGATACAGACCTGCTCGCTGCTTGACCCAAAGCAGCTCTTAACCAGGAGCTAAGATCCTGCTCCCACATAACTCTCTTTTGAGAAAAACTTTTTTCACAGCCAGAGGACAAAAATATGCCCTTCCTCCTCTGCCTTATCTGTGCAATGTGAAGGAAAACCACCCAAATTAAAATGCCTGAATTGAGACATTACCAGGAGATTTCAAAAACAAGACAGAGCCTCTTGTTAACATCTTATTCACTGTTTTCACGCCACCACTCGTGATAAAAGCAAAGTATTAAGGCATAAATTAGTCATGGAACAGCTGCATACTTAATACATAGTCTTTTTAACTCCCAGGGTCTGTGTGGATAATCTGCAGTCCTACATTCATCATGATGGGATAGAAAATACCAGGGAAGGGCTGACTCTCCCCAGTTGTATTCATCCAAAAGCAAACACCCCAGCGACAATCAGGGTGTGTATTCTGTGGCTGTGAACCCCCCACCAGGGACATGGGATAACCACTGCTTGCTTCCATCACTTCTTGCATTAAAAGTGCAATTTGAGTAACCTGAGGCAAATCATGACACTGCAGAACATCTTGAAAATGTTCAAACAATAAGCACTTTGTTTAAAGGATCTGTGAATGCAAACACTTCTAATCTACTGAAAAGCTCAGTCTCTTTCTGCTTGTCCTTGCTTTAATCCAACTCACAGGAAATGACATTTAGCCCCAAATGACAGGGACCAATAATAAGGATAAAATACCTTTGTACTTCAAATGCCCATCTATCACTATTGAAAATATGAATGTCCCTTGATGATGCAAAGAAGGTGCATTTGTTTCTCTTATAGTGTTGATGGATTCATTTCTTCTCATTAGAAGAACAAATCTTATTGAGAATCTTATTGCCAGCAGCAACATGATTGGCTCCCAACCTGGATCAGGCCTCCTGTGTCTGACAGTGTACATGGATTTGATGAAAGACAGCCCTTACAGAACAATTGGCTGATCATGGGGAAATAGCACTATTTTACAGTCCAAAAATATGGCACGGATAATAAATGATGGGGCTGTCAGAAAAATAACAACCTGTGCACTTGAACATACAGATGAAAAAGGGATCTGATCTTCTATCATTTGACTTCCTTTTACAAGATGCTTGTCCAAAGTCACATTAGTGTGCTGGCCTGTAAGTCTCAACTTTCTTGGTAAACACATCAAATGCACATTCACTAAGCATCTTGTATGACCACACATTAAACACACTCGTTAATTTACCTATTAATCATTTATGCAGGAGTAGCTCAAGCATATTGGCACAGAAATGTTGGTGTGTGATGGTGCACATGCAATATCTATGGGCTCTGGGCATTTATTAGATGTGCTGATGTGGTTTCCACACTATTATTAGCTCTGCTCTAAAACTTCTCTAGACCAATGAGGTTCTAATTTTCCTGTTCCCTTGCCATACTTTACAAACTTAAGAATCAATTCATATTTCCTTGCTCTCTTTCCTAGCTTGTCTTATTTTTTCTTAGCAAAATTTTCAGCAAGACAATGCAAACAAGCTTTTTTAACAGAGTAAGGATATTTAAAGTATCAAATGAACAAAAACCTTTAGAGTGAAGAACAGAAGGGTCACTCAGGACAGTGAAACTTTTGCAGGAGTCTTGATGCCCTTCAGCTGTGAGAAGGGGAGTGGTGATGGGTTATGTCTTATTGCTCTCATGACTGATTTCTGGAGAAGAGCTGCAGAATGAGGCCAGCTTCTCAGCAGAGACAGGGCATTAGGCACAGAATTAATTCCATGGGATGGTGTGCCTGGCCCACGCCAATTCCAGCCCCATGCTTGGTAGGGGGAGTTTCAGCAGCAGTCCCACATACACTCCTCAGGCAGCTGGATGTATTTCAGCTGAAGGATGCAGCAATGAATACTCCATGCCATAAACACGTTACCAGTGACACAGCATGGAGATCTGCTCTGTTGTAATTTAGGAGAGATGCTTAATCAATTGCCTTGATTTACTAAGCTTTACTGCTTTCTAAATGAGCAGCAATATATAACACAGTTTTCAGCCCGGTTTTAGGAACCTTGATCATTTACCCCATTAAATCAGGAGGAACACAGGCTGCTAGTGGGAGCATGTGCTGATTCTTATATGCAATTCTCTGACAGCAAAACACACTGCAAAAATGCATTTGCTGTTTCAGCTGACATATAACACAGTACTCCAAAAGAAAATATTAGCTTTGCCACTGCTACAGCTACTGATACGTCCCCTCAAATTTAGTACATGCAATAGGCTGGAGGATAAAAACATCCCAAAGATACCAGAAGAATTTATAAGTCAATGATCTGCTTATGAGGAATGGAGACTGCTGATGCAAGCTGCAGTCTGACTGATAAAAAAATGGATTTCCCAGAGCACTGCCCACAGCACTGGGAGCTAATTGGCCTGAGCTTGCTCCTGCTGACTGTCCTGTGTTCATCTGGGCTTGCTCTGGAGTTCCCAATCAATCACAAGCCCAAGCTGCACCTGACCCGTAGGCAGCCACAATTAAAACTCAGTTCCTACTTACTTAAGGGTAGAAAGTGAATTTAACCTGATCTAAGTAAGGGAGAGAGTGCTTGAAACCACTTGCAGTCCCTGAGATGTTCTATCACTTCAGACAAGCCTTTTCCTTCCTCAGCAGAGCTCTCCATTGCCTGCAGCCTTGAGGAGAGCTCTCACACCATTTCTGCAGCTGGGTCCTCTCCCAGATGCAGGGTGGATTCACCAGGATGCCACAGCAGCCCAGGATCCTGGGGATCAGTTACATGGCTCTTAAGGAACTCACTGAGTCGCTTTAATGAATGCTCTGCCTAAAACTAATTATGTACTTGTGCTCACAGCACTTTTCTGGGCATTTGACAATTTATTTGCCTATGTCCTACAGAAAAGCAATCCACAAGAAAAAAAACAAAAACCCTCTTGGAATAAGCCATGAGTTGCAATACACTTAGAGGCAGACTGAGCATATCCTTGGAAAGGCAGACACTTGGATTGTGAACCTGGATTAAATCTGGCTCAGTGGTTTCTCAATGTAAAGTACACACACGAGCTGGAAACTGCACCAATTTAGTATCACCACTGCCTTTAGACAAAAGCTGTACTGAGAACAGCAGGTCACAGCAAAGTCAACAGCAGTTACACAAAACCTCCACAATTAACAAATAAAAACATCTAATGGCTTTTACTTACGAGCTGTGTATTTCATGGGGCCTCATTCAAAAAATAAAAACAAATAATTCTTTTCAATGGAAGCCGAATTTCAAAACTTTTCCCACTATACAGTCAGCCAAGTACCCCCCCAAAAAATCTCTTCTAATGTATTTTTCAGGCTGTGCAGTTTTATCATTCAGAAAGCAGCACTTCTTTTCTCAAAAGGAATGAGTTAAGGGCAAGGCAAGTCATATTTCACGCTGCTCACATTTTTGGTCAAGCTCAGATCTCTTAGTACATTCCTGTCTGAACCCTCTTCCCCCCATACAGCAAGGAACACACAGCTGGTCAGGTCAGAGCAAAACTGAGCACTCGAGTAAATGGAAAAGTTCCTCTCTGGAACAGCAGGAATTCGCTTTGGATGAGTATCCATAACAGATTTCTTTGACTTTAACACTGCTCACGGACAACGTTAGCATTTAGGAAAACAGAAATTGGTATTTCACAGTCAAACTAAAAAGATGCTGAAGTGCTGGTTACACTGGCCTGTTCTCTAGATAATAATATGCATTTGTTCAGCCAATAACATGCATTCTCTCAGTGCTGAAATACCTTCAGCTTTGTAATTAATTAGAAAAAACAGTTCCCTGTAAAATGGTTTTTTTTTTTAGGATTTTTTTAGCATCAGGTGTATGTCCACTTTTTAGCTCCACATCAGAAAAACAAGCATTTCCAGTCACAAACTTACAGGAAGAAAGCAATTACCATTTAGATACAACAGGACAGGATGACAGCAATTCAATTGTTTCCCAAATCATGAGATTTTCAATTCAATCAAGCATTCACCCTCTGATTTTGGTGACATCTACAGTTGGGCAGAATGCCCAACAAGGTTAATTGGGCAACAACACCAAACCAAATACTTTATAAAGAGAATTCTTTTAGAGTCAAGTTTCTTGGCTCTGTTACTTCCTCTGCAGAGTGACCATCTATACACTACAAACACTGGAAAAAAAATGCAAAGGACCAAACACTGAAAAAGACTGACTTCAATTTTTCAAAACAGTATTTTAATCATGCCATGGACTGCAGGGAATAAACATCATTTGGACTCTAATTCCTTTGGAAGAAAAGGGAGAGCAAATACTTGTTACTTGGGAGAAGAGACCAACCCCATTGTTTCTTTGATATGTTGTACTTCAGCAGACATCTGGAAAGCTGAAGTCCTCCATGAAAAAAAGGGCTTGGGGTTGTGACACTCCTCCCAGATCTTTATAGAATATTTCATCCACCTCTTCATCCTGGCTGGGTTATCTATAGCAGACTCCCATGAGGATATATCTGCCTTCCCAGATTCTCACCCATAAACTCTCAAATTTATTGTCACCACCATTAAGCTCTGCTCAGCAGTCATTAAAAAAGTAAGAAAAATCAGAAAAAAAGGGGAAAAAAGTCATCCTTAGGACCTGTATTTTACAGGATTCCATCAGAGCAGCAGTGAGAACATAAGAGCTGAATTCCTGAGGATGAACCTCCTGCCTTTGGGCCAGGACCTGGTGCTGCAGTGGCAGCACAGGCACTATTCCACCTCCTGCCCAAGAGCAGGTATCTCCTCCTTAGCTCCTGCTGCTTCTCCAGCCCTGGTAATCATCTCTCCATTAATGGGATTCTGCTTATTCTGCTGTTCTTTGTGCTTAAATCCCTTGGGCTCCCCAGGCACTGACTGCTAAATTATGAAATGGTTTTGAGAGCTTTGGTTAGATGTGCCATCGTGTTACACCAGAGCTTTTTATAGGTACAAGGGAAACGCCAACCCCTGAGGGTGCTGCTCTCCTGCTACATATCTGTGGCTCCTTCAGTCCATCAGATTTTAAACAGTACTTGCCCAGAAAAAAAAAAAAAGTATATTTTCTTCCTCCTCTTCTTCTCCTTGTTTAAAGTTTATTAATACTGTCACATCAAATCTCAATGCAAAGTGATACGAAATGTCATACACTAAAAATAATGTGCTGGAAATGGGTCAGTACTGAAATATTTGCACTGTCTACAAACTGGTCTATTATCTCCTCCAGTTTCAAGCTCTTTTAACCCAATTCTCAAGTATACCAACACGACAGGGAGTTAAAATCTGATGAATTTTAAGAGAAATACAGACAGAACTGAGTATTTAGGTCACTGTTAGTGAAGTTATTTTGAGGGGATTTCATCGTTTTTGTGTAAAATAATGAAAATGCTTTCTTCTGACTTCCCCCCTCCAGTGCTGACAGCTCCATAAAGCTGACAAGGTGCCCACGAGGTGCTTCTTGCAGTGAGAGGAGAGGCAAGAAGAGCACGAGAGGAAGAGAACTGTGGAATCCCTGATGTTGGAAGGGACCTTGGCCATCTGGCCCAACCCTCCACTTAACCAGGGGGAAAAAAGGGAGGAAAAAAAAGGAGAAAGATGGCATGTAAGTTTTAACAAACAGAGAAGGCAGAGAGGGAAAAAGAAATGGCAGAGATGCCTTGGATGGCAGAGATGAGAACTATCCCAAAGCTTTATCAGGTCACTCATCCTCTGACAGAAAGGACACAAAGACAAGGAGAGATGGATGCAGCTCTCACTGACTCCACATGGAGAACACAGACATAGAAACACACTGGCTGGGGGGATTATCAAACCTGAATAGGTGCTGGTAAGTTCACACTATCAATATAACCTGTGCCACGTGCTAAGGTGCAGTAGTGGGAAAGCACCTCTGCTGTAAGAGACGTGAGCAGTTTACTGAACACCCACAACACAGTCAACAATGTCCAAATAGCTGTCATCTTCCCAGTAAATAATTAAGGAAGCTGGAGCATTACCCTAGGAAGTAGCTGGCTCAGGGCTGTCCTGGGTACTGAACAATTACACCCTCACAGCAAGGACAAATGCCCTAGTGGGAAAGCACCTCTGCTGTAAGAGACGTGAGCAGTTTACTGAACACCCACAACACAGTCAACAATGTCCAAATAGCTGTCATCTTCCCAGTAAATAATTAAGGAAGCTGGAGCATTACCCTAGGAAGTAGCTGGCTCAGGGCTGTCCTGGGTACTGAACAATTACACCCTCACAGCAAGGACAAATGCCCATTCCAAATTATTTACTCCTTATGCACATCCTTCGAGGAATGGCTCCAATCCACCTGGCACCCAGGAACGTAGGAAGCAGTGTCATAACATTTTGGAGTTTAAAGTGCAGGCACAATGTGCCAAACTGAGGTAACAGATGGGGATCCAAACATTGCTAAGTGCTACCTAGCAATGCAGCATATGCAGTGCCTGGAAATCATGACATCACCTCATGAATGAAAAGGTCTTGCACTAATATGTAAATTGGATACTTAATCAAGTGAAAAAAAAAAAAATGGAGATGAGCAAGAAGGAGTGGTACCAAAGGTAGGAAATACAACAGAAACAGGAACAAAAAGGATAAACCCCTGGTCCCAGTGAGTGACAGAAGTGTGGATACTTTGCAGTCCTCATCTTCCCTCCTTTCTACTTCAGCAGCTTTTGGCACTTGGGTAGAGACAACCTGTGAGATGGTTTTGTGTTGAGGGTTATGGAAGAGTAGGCTGGTATCCAAGAATTTAAGATAAAAAGCTAAGCAGACTTGCAGAATACATCCACCTCCTGGAAGCTAAACATGCACTGTACAATTGGAGGGTCATCATTTGGATTATTCTTCTTAATTGTTAAGTGTGTATCAATTCTACGTGATCTTTTATTTATATTATTTGGGGGGATTATGATGAAGAGAAAAATTGGTACAGAATCCTGAACACCCAGCTTGAAAATTCTGGCCTTCAGTAAGAAGATGAAAACACTTTTTACTGATTCAACTTTCATTCTAAACTCATGTAATTTAATCAGATATGTTCACAGCTAGAATTGCTGCATGCTGGAAATCCTTCCTGGCAATATAGAAGCTACCACTTTACCACTCCACAGATAATTTTCTCATTACATTATATACTACAGTTAGGAAAAGCTCAGTTATATTTACAAGCATACAGTTCAACCACTGATTGTAAAAATATGCATAATGCATAGCTAGCTTGCCCAAGTAATTAATGTGATTATGCATTCAAAGCAGGTAAGTGCAATAATTGGGCTGCTGTGCAAGCTGTGCAAGTGCATGCACGATTCTGCACACCTAATGTTTTGGGAGGTTTCCCACTTGGGGAGATTCTGAAGTTCTGCTTTGCCATCACAGCCTAGAAAATAAAAATAAGATTATTTCGTGTGCCATAAACTGACCTAAGCACCAATGCTACTTTCCCAATATAATTAAAAGTTAAAAGCCTTTAATTAAAGAATATAAATCAGAGTGAATAATGTCAGACCAGAGCAGGCTTACCATACAGGCTGCATCCAGTGCTGAGAGTGCAGGAGCACAAGGCCATAAAAATGCCATTCACACCTTTTAATTGGTACATTTGAGCATTCCTTTTATTGCTCTGCCAAACCAGCAATGGTACCACTTCCCTTCTGAAAACATTTTCACTCTCCAAACTTCAATCCAAGTGCTGACAATGACAAATGGTGGCCCCTGCTTCCCTCAAGCCCCATCCAGAGCAAAGCAATTCTTTGCCCTGGAATGCCTGAAGCATACCTGGGCTTGGAATTTAGTTCTCTTTCATATTGCATTTCCTTCCATCTCAGCCTCTTAGATAGGGATTTTTATTTGTTTATGTATTTATTTTGGGGACAGCAAATATAATTGGTTCCCTTGACAGGGCTGTGTCATTGCAGGCTGAAATAACATGAGGAAGAAGCTGCTATGGATAAAAAGTGGGTGGAAAAGCTGCATTTTTTTCCTGTTGCAGGGCAAAACCATCCCTCTCTGCCTTCTCCTTCCCCTCTGTGCTCTCTGCTCCCCAGCAGCAAAGTGATGGGTATCTATATATTGCTGGCATAATAATGTATTTATGGATTGTGAACACAGAAAACTACAGCAGAGTAAATGCAATCAGATTTACAGATAAACTCGAGGCCTCTATAAATCTGGACTACAATAGAAATTAGAGTGAGAGAGAGTGGGGGGGAAAAGCTTTTTGAATCTGAATGCTGAGATTCAGCTTCAGCTCAACAGTATTTAAAAAGCTTTTGTTCCCACTTTCTACAAACAGACAAGCGTTCAGGGTTTGCAGCTAACATCGAGGAACACAGCAACAGATTTTGAGCTTGTAAATAACTTCCAACTGTGTATTCAATTCTAAATTTCAGTTTATATGATGCTGGGTTATTGTGTAAGAGTCAAACACGGAAAAGGAAACTTAAACACAGGATAATAAAAAATCTCTGTACTACAAACTTCAGCAGTAATTGCGATGCAAAAAGAAAACAAACCCCAGAAAGATGCATCAAAGACTTTTACAAATAATTTCAAATATGGAAGCACTCTAAGGATTTTGTGGTCAAATCTTTAATAAAGAATTCCTCAAAGAAAAAAATACTTGAATTATTTACCCAGCCCCGAGGACGTGAACAGAGAATAAAGCAGATGAAAACAAGTAATCAGAAATGCTTCTTTTAAAGTTGTGATCTAATAATAAAAATGTTGCTAAATAATGGGAATGAATATCCTCATAGATGTTGAGTATGCAGGAAGAAGCAGGCCAGCTCTCCCTGCAGCCCTGCAAGCACAATATGGGTTTACATCTGGTCCCAAGGAGCACCAGGCAGACCTCAGACAGTTTGGCTGTCGGCTCACACGAGCACTCAGCAGCTCAGGTTCTCATCCAAGGCTTTCCCAACCCACCTGAACCTTCTGGGCCAGCAAAATGGAGCTGGCACTCCTGTCAGCACAGGAGTCTGCCCAACGTGCCTGGCACTGCCTGCTTCCAGTGGGGCTGGAGATACTGCAGGAATAATCCTTCTCTTTTGACATTTCCTATTGTCAGAGTGGCAGGAGGCTGGAAGTGTGGAGATGCACAACACGCAGGATGAAAGAGGAAAGCATTTAAACCACCTGAAGCAGAGTTTGCAGGGAAAGGCTGGTAGCCAGGAGCCACGTTCTGCTCTTTGTCATCCTCCCCATGGTGCTAAAATCACTTAAACAAATATATATATATATTTAGTGTTTTTAACCCCGAGGAGATTATCACAAAAAAGCTGCTTTGCAGTGGGAAGTCTGAGGGCCAAATAGTGCCTCTCTCCATCAACTGAGGGGTGCATCCTACTGTGTTCAAACAACACTGCTTGAGGCATCCAACACAAGTGTGAGGGGCAGAGCCTGATCCAGCTGAGCTGTGGTACCTGGCACAGAACTGGAGCAGCTGCACAAGCAGCACCTGGACTTTCCCTTGCAGCTGGCACAGCAGTCCTGGCTCCCTGATCACCCACATCGACAGGGGTGGGCAGTGGCTGTGGGGAGCCCCCAGGACCCCCACAAAGCTGAGGATGGAGGGGCTCTGCTGCACACAGCAGCTGATGGAGCCTGCCCTGAACAGCACAGGAGGAGCACATCTCTGGAGTGAGCTGGGAATTTAACTGGGGAAAAATCAAACTGACTGTAAAGGAGGAGGTGGTCTCTGCAGCACAAAGTATCTCTGAAAAGTAGCAGCTTCTTGTGTAAGGCCAGGTGTGAGAGCTGTTCCACACTTATGGACTTTCCTGGTAGTGCAGAAATGATAAAGTATCCTTTATGACCAGCTAGGTGATCCTGGGAGGACTGGGGGAACCACTTGGAAAGCTGAAGTTACAGTTAAAACTAAACCCATAAATGAAAAAAAAAACAACCCAAAACACAACGAGAGGTTTTTCCCTGGAGATGGGAGACAGGATTTTCTGGCTGGGAGAGCTGAGCTCTGCTGTGAGCAGCAGGCATGGGCACTGCTGGGTGGGCAGCCCTGTCCAGCAGCCTCTGCCAGCCAAGAGCTCACAGCTCTAATCCAGGATCTGTCACCACTCACTGCACAGCCTTGGGCAAGTGACTTAACCTCCCTGGGTCTCAGTTTCACCATCTGCAGGACTGGGCTAACACTCACTTGGCCAGTGGATATGGGCATTCAGGGGCTTAATCAAGGGTAGCTGGAGTGATTAAATTCCAGCTGCTCGGTCTGTGGCTGCAAAGTGGCTCAGCGTCGGGTCCGGCACCGCGGCACACGGGCCAGCACGGCGTCCTCGGAGGAGGGCAGGGAAGGAAGGCACTGCCACAGCACAAAATATGGGTCAGCACCTTCCAAGTGCAGCTGCCAACGTGCTGACCTGGCGTCAGCCTCCTCCCGGCCCCTGGCTGAGGCACAGCAGAGAAATCCCATCACTGCCAGCCCGCTGGAGGTGGGAACAGAGCCAGGTCTGCCTCCAGACGGAGCCCCAGTGAGAAATGAGTGGATTGCTCCTCCACACGAGGGAACTGGAGCCAGGTACACGGGGCCCTGACTGTGGTGGAAACACAGAGGCACAGGAGCTGTGCTCCATCTGCCCTGCGGAAGCGCTCCCGACTGGCATCCGAGTGCCCCTGGCCACCAGCCCGGGCAGGGATGGGCAGGATTGAGCACAGCTCAGGCAGGGATGAGGGCACAGCCCAGGCAGGGATGAGGGCACAGCCCAGGCAGGGATGAGGGCACAGCCCAGGCAGGGATGAGGGCACAGCCCAGGCAGGATTAAGCACAGGCTCAGCCCAGGCAGGGATGAGCACAGGCTCAGCCCAGGCAGGGATGAGCACAGGCTCAGCCCAGGCTCAGCCCTGACTGCCTGAAACTCGCTCAGGGCACAGGCTAGCTCAATCCCACCTTGGAGCTGAATCCTTGACCAGGGGCACCAGAACTGGAAAACAGAGGGGTCCAGCATGAAAACCCTTCCCAGCTCCAATTTAGTTCTTGCTTACCCCACCACATACCCCCTTTCATCTCAAGCTCAGTGCCTGAATCCCCTCAGACACCTCCCCACTTCAGCTCACTACATCTCTCCTCATCATTTTGTTCTGTCAGATGCACCTCCCTTCACCATGCGTTCCCTCACTGCCCATTAAACAACCAGAAAAACATGGTCCATCCTTCAGCTCTTCTCCCACTTCAAAGAGGTTTTCATGCCCTTTTCAGCATTTACAGGACTATTCAGGATAAGAGGATCCATATATATATAAATAGGTATTAAGTGCATCTTGGAATAAACATCAAGGTATAAGTGATTGCACAAGTTGCAAGGAGACTCCTTTAACAGGAAAGATAAACTATTTCACCTGCAGTCAGTAATCATTGCATCAACAGGACACAGTAAAATGATATGGTTTTAAGTCAACCCTATAAATCCATAAAGCAACTTAATTGCCGAGATCCACACCTAGAATTAGCGACAGAAAAGTAAATTTTACACACATAAAGGAATTTCTTCTTAAGCTTTCTTTCCTGGTATGGCAGAGGGAAGGTGAGAGAAACCAGTCCCATAGATACCCAGAACCATGTCTGTATTGGCTGGTGCCACTGTGGCAGTGCATTAGGGGTGTGGACAGACTGTCATCAACCCTTGCCACATGAGATCAAACACTGTTGCTGACTCTGAACCCCAGCAGGAGCCAGCCAGAGCAAACACCAAGAGAGGATTGTGGAATTTGGCTCTGAGTTTTTGCAAACAACTTTATTTCTCCCCATGTCCTCTGACCTAGGTAATAAAATAACATTTACAACTCAATTAAGGCATCTCAAATATGGATCTGTGATTTAACATGCAGACACTTGTGGTACTGCAGATTTAATATGGTAATGACTGAACAGATGTTTAGGAAATTGTGTACACTGGCAGATGCTGACTGACAAAGGATCCCTGTTTCAGGTGTTTGGCTTCCATGGGTTTACACACGACTGCCAAAAAGGCTGTTCCCTGCTCCAAGATGAGTGACTACAGAAGCCCCTGTGCTGTGCATCCACAGCAAATTAAAGTAAAATCTAAATATCTCCTCCATATACAATGGAAGTGACTCAGCTTCCTCTCCCTGTGCTGCACAGGTGTGACTACCACCACTCCTTGCACTCTAAAAGAAGTAACTCCAGTCGTGCAGAATAACTCAGAGCTGTCTCCAAGTCAGGCAAGAAAACACACAAACTGTTTTCAAACACCACACCCTGTGACTGCACTTTCTTACTGAGTGATGCATGCCACTGGATTACAGGAGACTGTTCCTATTAGGAAACATAATTCAATACAACAAAAGGTGGCAAAATTGAGCCTGGATTGATCAAGAAGATTTAACTTCAAATTGACAATATTGCTGAGCAGCGAGGCAGGGAGCACAGGCATAATTTGCTTTCCTGCAGCACCGCTCCAAATGATGGCTATCAGTATTCCAATCAGTGGCTGATGGTTTTATTTCCCCCATGAGTTTCTCCAGGTCATCCCTGACACTTAGAAAAGTGCTTACTCGCTGGGGCTGCACTGAGCAGATGGTTCCTGATCAGAGATTAGTGCTGGAGCTGGGGGTCAGCAGGCTGCCAAAAAAACCTCATCTGGGGGCTGCCTGCTGCAGCCACCCAGGACAGCAGCTTGCTGACCACTACAGACAGGTGACACACTCAGCAGTGCCACTGGACATGTCCAGGGCTCTCTGCAGTGCAGCCAGTGCCCACCTGATGTATAATTTATATCCCTGAGACTTCACTGCCTGGTGTTGCAGTATCACCTTCAGGTCGCTCTCCTGCAGGAAATGGAGGTGGTGGGAGAGAATGATTAAATCCCAGGCCATCCTGCCTCTGCCCAATCCCCACAGCTCACATTTTTTAAACCTCAGATCACCATGACAATGTCCACCTCTTTTCATGTCCACAGCTTTATTTTTACTCCCCCCTCCCCCAAAAAAGCAAAATAAAAGAGAATGAAAAGATTAAAAATATCCAAATGCTGGTGGGGTTGTAGAACACAAGCTGGTATTTCAGGGCCAGGCTTCTAGAATTACTGCTATGCATAGCTATATCTATTTTCCTCTCCTGATGGTGTTCAAAGGTAAGTTTTGGCATTGCCTTATTGTGGAATTCACACACATTTAAACCAGCAATGAGCCCCAGCTTTACAGTTGTGGACTCTCTAAATGGTGCTTATTTTTACTAAAACATAAGGACCAATTCTTGCCAAGCACTGTGTCTGTATTGATTTTGACCTGGTGTTTTTCCAGTTTCAGTAAGGTTTTGCTGCCACAGGAGGAAGACAAGGATAATGTTATGTCCTAAGATCCCAGGGCAAAATCCCACTTACACCTGGGAAAGGTGATGAAGGAACAAAGCTGAGCTTTGCTTTGGTACTAGAGGAATTTTAAACACCATTTTGGATACTACAGCAGTACAGCAAGAACTATTCTAAGGACAGGAGCCAAGCATAGAGTACATAGCATACAAACCAACCACAGGGAACCATGCCCTCCAAACCCCTGTCTGTACAGAGCAGAGGAGAAGAGAGGAGGGAGGGGGAAAAAAAAGTAGATGGAAGTAAGTTGCTGAAGGTAACCTGGAAAGTCACTAACAGAGTGAGAACCACAGTATCCTGACCCCTGTTTTAGTGTCTTCAAAACCATCTGCACCATAACAGCAAGCGACTGTCAGCAGTCACCTTGTTTCAGGGAGTTGAAAAAGAAAGGAAAATATATCAATCATTTTACACTTCTGAGGAAGACAATCTTATTTTCCCCGATTACAGCATCCTATAAAGAATGTTGCTTAGATACAGTACTACACATACAAAAATAGGTTCCTAACTGTTCTCAAATTACACAACAATATTAGTTTGGGGACACTTTCAAGTCTTGCTTACTTGATTCCATTTTAATCTATTTTTCTCACATGTGCATTAATTTTCATATGCATTTAATTATGCACATCTGTGACAGAATTAAGTCAGATCTCAACCCTACAAACACTTACATGCATGGTTAACTTAACATACACACAGCCTCACTATGAATTTATGGATGTCAAATTGGAATGACCATGGTTTCATTGTTTCCCATTTATAGTGATGTTTGCCTGATTCATTCCTATTATTCTTTTATTTCATTGATTTGTTTTGACATTCAAGCATTTACTTCCAAGCCAATACATCATTTGAATGTAAAAGATAAGACTCTACAGGAATTTAATGCAATGGACTTCTAAAACAGGAAAATTGAGAAGTTTTATGAGAGAAACACATTAAAAACCAAAAAGTGACATCTAACCCGCCTTGAGATTTTTTTTATGGTCACAGCTGGAAATCTATTTGGAATTGCCATGATGGCTACATGGCTCCTGTTTTTGCAGTGCAGTTTCTGTGTGGATAATGGACCCCATCCTCTTATCACCTAAGCATGGACACCCTTCGGCATCTCTTTTAGGTAAAAATATTCAGGTATGTTCCCAAAACCAGGGAAAAAAAAGGATGGTAAATATCATAGAGAAGCTTCATTTTAATATTATAATCTATTACAGCAGCAGTGGTTGGTTTGAATTTTGAATCTACTTGCTGCCTCCAAGTCCAGAATCCAAACAGCATCTCCTGATAAAAACCTTCCCTCATGCTTGCTGCAAAATCCTTGTTCACTGCAAACAAACACCTCTAACTACATTCAGGATTTCCAATGTTTTCAAGTATTGAACACTGTTGCTTCAAGCAATTGCACAGCACAATCTGCAGCAAGTGGTCAGCAGGATTTCTTGGGAAAAATACCAATGAACTTTATTAGACAACAGGCTGCACTAGCAGGAGCAGCACACACGTGGTTTGAAGACTTGAGAACAAGCTCAATTCCCTACTACATTCTCAATTTAGGTTTTGTACAAATGTCTTGTTCCCTGCAATCCTGGCGATCCTGGAAACCTCCTGCATTTACTCGAGGCTCTCACTTCTTCTTGAGTCAGTTATTAAATAATAACCTTCATCCTCCTCAACACATGGGCAATGCCTCCTGCACACCACTCCTGCTCCCACCCACTCACTGCTGGTACAGATGACCCAGACCAGCTGGCACATTATGTGGCAATACCTAATGTCATCTTTTGTCCCAGTAATTACCCAGAATCTTGCACTACTTCAGCGGCAGCAACAAATAACCCAAACCAGCATCAGACAGGGGATTGCTGTACAGTAAAGCTGCCATATTTCTGTGCAGGTTTGCCCCAAAATAAGTGTGTACAGAAGCACCTCAGAAGAAGAAACAGCCCTACTATGTGTTTTCAAATGAATTGTTTAACACACAAGCTCCCAAGCACAATTTTTCCTGTGATAAACTGATTGTGGAAGGCTGGATGGATTTTGGATGGGAGGGAACTCCCACCAAGCGCCAGACATGAAAAATTTGAAACTGATTGGGAAGAAAAAAAAAGGAGACATCAAAAACCTTCTTGGACAAACACACTGAGGCACTAAAAGGTGTGTGCACTCAAAGGGTGAGAAATGAAAGCCCTGTTTGCTGTGTGCTAATTGAAGCAGGGCTGGGCTGCTCACTCAGAATCACTGGGACATTAAAGGAAATATTTCCCTTTGCTTCATCAGATGATCCTAAGCAGTGACTTGGAGAAGCCCCAAACAGTGCCTTTCCACCAGCATTACCTTTTGCATTATCTTTCATGCCTTTAAACCACTAACTACAGACTGGCTGGAGCAAAGCTATGCTCCCAATTCTGCAGCTTTTTGTAACATCCCTGTGCTGACTCTCCTTGCTCTGGTTACTCAGCACTGAGACTCAACTCAAGCAGCACTGATGGTTCAGTTCATCCTCAACAAGAACCCCCAAACCTGCAAGACACAGTTTCCCTTTCCCAGAACTCTCAGCCCTAGCTGGCTGCAGAAAAAATGAATCCTTATACATTTCTCTTCCCTACTCTGAAGGTGAGTTTTTCAAGCCAAACCACATCATTATTTGTGTTTCAGGGGAAGGTTTTCAGTGCAGTTAATAAAAATGTAGGTTCTAAAGCACAAGTTATAGAAAATAGAAAAGAAGTCTGTGTCCAAGCACTACCATATACCAGCCAAAGGTCCCATGACATTCTACTTGCCACAATTACTACTTGGAGTATCTATCATTTACACCTTGAGCTGAGTGCTAGTAGCCTTTTAAAACAGGATTTGCTTTGGTTCCCTAATCACCAAAAGAGATTTCAAAGCAATCAAATTTTACTGATGCAAACTCTTGAGCATACAGAGTATTTTGCTCGAGTATTTACAAATGTTTTTCTTATTCATGAGCCACCTTGTAAGCAAGAACTTGTTTGAACAAGTATTCCTGGAAAATGTAAAATAAGTTACAAATATGATTGTTCATTAATGCCACATGCAATATTCAAAGAGGTCTTCTTTCAAAGGTGTTTTGAGAATGAATCCATTCTTTTGTGTAGTGCTACAAAGGTGTAAAATGCTAAGTGTTAGGTGTTATTATACTACCAGTGTCTAAGCTTGTGGCCCCCCTTGGAAACACTCATTTTTGTACATCTGAGAGGAGAAAGCAAAAGTAGCTAAAGAAAAGACAGCTGAAAAATCTGCCTAGCATATTTTTTTAACCCAAATATTGCTTTTAATGTATAATCAATCTTTATGGTCTGTTGCTGCAGGGAAGGTGTAATAGAATCAAGTTTTCATAAAATTTCAAGTTGCATGAATCTTTCAGAAACAAGATCATAACATTCTTCATTCCAAATCAATATCGATTATTCCTTAAGTTACATATAAATTGCTTTTAGTTGCAGACATTTCATGTCATACAAAATGCAGTTAATAATGGGAAATATCCCTTTCACCACACTAAGAATGCCATCCTGCTTGCTGGGCCCATCTAGTGAGAAAGATTATTCCCTTCCTTTCCTCGTGTGCTATTTTAAATACACTTTAGCCAACCTGTGTATCCTATTTTACTCTTGTTACAGCTGATCTGTGCAGAAGTTTGCAAGAATAAAGTGTTTTGTGACACACGGGTTGCAGGTCTTGACCAAAAGGCCATTTCTTTCAGCTGGCATTTCCCCACTGAAGAATTGAGCTCATTCTGAAGGCACATTACCCAAATTCTCCAGGCATGAAGCAGAATTGAAATTATTCACACCAAGGAATGAGTCACAAATCATGCAGGAAACAAGTCAGAGGAGGAGGCCCAACACTGGAAGTGCTGCATGGGTGGATTTCCACCAGCAGCCCTGGGAATGCACACACGGGGTAAAAACATCAAAGTGAAATCCCTGCTCTGTTCCCTCCATCTGCTGTTCCCTATTTGCAAAATACACTTAAAATATAAATAAAATTGAATTAAGAAAGCCGCAACAGTGAAATTTCCAATCACAACAAATGTCTGAGGATAAGACATAGGGGAAAGAGCTGGAAAAGTAAGAAGTTATTTGGATAAAAGTGGGGGATTCAGCACATTCCTCCTTGCTTGGCTGCTCAGCCTGGATGGTGCCATTCACTGCATCCCTGCTGCTGTTCTGCACTGCAGTTTTACCTGGGGCCAACACAGGAGTTTGACCATCACTTTTCAGAGTTTACTTCCACACAAGGAAATACAAAGTTCTCTCCTCCTTTTGCATTATCTTTCATGGCTTTAAACCACAAAATACTCCTCGCATTTTATCTCAGTGTTTAATGCTTTTTAAGTTTAGATTTGAGCTCCGATGATTAACTTTAAGAAACAAAGTAAACTGTGTGTGCTTTTTTAGCCCCTAAGGACAGTTATTCCTTCAGAATGTAACTGCAAAGATATTTTTACATTGTAGGAAACCAACTATAATGTACATTACAGCTCATTTTCCAACACTGGATTGCATCATAAATATATTTTAAGCTGCTGTGTTAAAATTATAGTGGAAAATTAAAACAAGCATAACCCATATTATTTAAGATGAATTTTACAGCCAAGTAAGAACCAAAAGGAAATAAAAACACAGTATTTGCATCCAAGAAAATTTGGTTGAAATAACATAAAAAAACCTGTTACGGCTAAAACCTACTTAGCAAAAAAAAAAAAAAGTAGATGAAAACATTTGCCATCTGTTGAGAGCATGGAACTGGTTCCCCCATTAGGAGCTGCAATCTCAAAGCCAGGGATTAATATCCATTGCAGGGTCACCTCCCAGGGGCCAGATAGAAAGTGCATGGAAATAACCAAATCTGGGAGTTTGTTCTGGTTTGCCTGTTTGGTTTTTTGCCTATTAAATATGGAACATTAATTCACCTGAAGCCCAAATTAATTGTTGCAGCTGACAATCCTAACAGGCAACGTGGTGAACTATAAAGGCTGAGAAATATTTCTTTTAAAACTGATGCGTACTTGGTCAACATTATATTCTCCTTTTCACATACCCACAGATATACTCAACAGATCTATTAAAACCTGATGCTAATTACTGCCTGCAATTAGAGACCCTGCTCAGGGTTAACAATGCATGAGCACATCACACAATGTGATTTTCATGCTTTGTGCCACGTTTGACCACAGGAGAACAGAGAATATTGTCATGCTGAGGAATACATAATTAAAATATACTGGCCTTGTCTTATATGCTGATGCTGGTACCAAAGACCAGAACAGTAATGAGGACTTTGAGTCTCAAGACACAGAGTTTAAGAACACTGAGAACTAACTCTGTACAGGAGTTTGATTTTTAAGTTGATAAATCTGCTTGCTGCTCCAGCAAAACCGAAAAGCCACGGCGAGTTCCAGTCCTTTGGCAGAAAGATGGATTTCTGTCCTGACATCAAACTCAATATTTGTTATTTAATAATACATTATCAGGGTGAATATTTTTTGCATTTTTCATCTCTGTGTTCTTAATAGTCAAATAAAAATTTTACTTTTTTCAGTTCACCACCTCCAAAATACCTTTGAAAAACTACCAGAGCTGGCAATGTCAGGTATAAAAGTCATCAGATACTGGGATTTTACAACAGTGTGAAGTATTAAGAAAGATCATCATCAATACAAAGTACTGTATTCATAATGGTAATTTCTTGCCTCCATCAATGGTCTATCTTAACAATTCAGATAAACCATGAAAAGCAGATAGTGTCCTGCTGGTCTCACAGCCTTTAAAAAATCCATTATCACAAGCAGGCACCTCCCCTTTCCTAAAGGACAATTAAACCCAATTCCAGCAGATCCTCAACCAACAGATGTTACAATCACTGTGAAAGTAAAGAAAAAGGAAGAGTAAAAGCAAGTAAAGCCAAAGTGGCAGGACTAGAACCCCAACTTCTGCCAGAGATGCAAAGGACCCAAGCAGAGGCACTACAGTAAGCACCAAGGCATTAATAATTAATTCAGAATTCACCGTAACAATATTAATTATGGTGTTTCATGCGGCATTATTAAGAACATAATATGCACTTCTACAGGAAATTAATTGTAATTCACCAATTAATGTGTTAGAAAATGTGTTTTTACCAGTCCTGCTGAAGTTTAAAGGCTGGATTTAAATCTCCACCTCGGTGACATGTTTTCAGAAAACAGAGAGACTTCAGAAGGATTTGACAGCAATTTTATCTACACAAGATGCAGGGCTGAGTTTCTCAGCTAAGCAGCCTGCAGGGAGAGGGACGGGAGTTTTGTTGGGTATTTCAGAGACCGTGTGTGATTCTTCTGTAAGGCTTATCTCTCATCTCCTAGCAAGGCTGAGGGATCTAAGAAATCCCTCTCATTCAAATCAAATATCAGTCCAACTCCTATTGTTCCTGCCCTTTTGGGAGATGCAATCCCCTTGATAAAGAAGGATGCACGGTGCTTCTTTAGGCACTTAGCAATACCCACCCTGCAGCAGAGAGCAGGCTCCCCCAGCATATCCACCTGAGCAGCACTCACTGACAGGCTGGCAAGCCTGAATTTATGAAAAACAAAGTATTACTGCAAGGCTGTGGGTGGTTTTTAGCTACACTTTCAGTCCACAAAGTCAAATTCCGAGGCTTATCTGAGCAGGGAGTCTCATATCCCTGACACACGGACACGTAGGTGCAGAGAATATCCTGGAGCAGGGCAGGAGATTTGATCAACATTTCCATACTCATTTACAGCACTGCTGATGTTCACCAGGGTGTTTTGAGGCCCTGATTCTGTGATGTCCCCTCTGGACAGCATCTTCAGGACAGCCCAGCTCTGCACAGCCCTGTGAGGTGAGTCCTGTTTTCCACAAAACTTCCCAGGAATGATACCACCTTAAAAAGGTGCAGACGCACAGGTTCATTATTCAATCATTCAGGAGAACAGTAATACAAAATCAGTTATGCCTGGGGGCCTTTGCAGATACCAGGTCAAAGGAAAAGTCTGCAAGAAGTGAAGCGGTGAGGTCCCACCCAGTGTCCTCTGCCTCTGGCAGAAGGGGTGAAGGATTCAAGGGCACACATGGAAAAGAGCCCAACCTATGTCATGGTACAGCAGAAGCACCTAATTCACACATATCATCCTTTAAAAAGAACTGGGTAGGAGACCTTAATAAATTTGTGGCTTTAATAAGCTGGACCATTCCTTATAAATCCCATCCCTAATTCTCTTTTCAACTGCTTGTATGCCTGGATCAAAGAAAAGATGGATTTTAGTGTATTTTAAAAACTGCTGAGCTTGGAAACTGTTCCTAAAAATTACTAATTGTATCTAGCTAAAAAAATCCCAATCACTTTTCTTGAAGTCTGGAAACAGGACTCCTTCCCACCCCTAGAAATAGCAGGGAGGAGGAAACATCCCCATCTCCAGACTTCAACCAGAGCAAAGCCTGCATGGCAAACAGAGGCTGTTTTGGTTAATGACTCCTTCAAGTGAACAGAGAGGTTGGTCAGGATAAAATTCCAGCATTGCTGACCTCTGCCTGGCTCCTGTTCCCTCCCTCCAGCAGCTGCTGCAGCACCAAGAGATGCTCGGTCCCCGTGGCCAGGGCAGCTCCAACTGTTTCGTCTCCATGTCATGGAAAGCCATATGGAGATGAGAAAGCTGCTTCCTGAAATAGCCTGGAGGTACAATAATCTGCCCTCAAGCCAGCCAAACTCAACAATCATTTTTATTACCAGATTTTCTCAACACCCCCTGCTAAGAAAAAACTTGCCTCATCACATTTTTTCAAAGAACTTTCCTTTTCAGTTCCATCTTTCAGACAGGCACACTAATCATATTCAAGGCTAGACCTGCAAGCAGGATGTAAATCACTTTACCAGCTCAGCTGCCATGTATTTAATAACTTATTCACAGTTGCAGGAGGAAAAAAAGGTGAGATTATATGGCGGGTAGACAAAGAGGGAATATAATTTCCAGGAGTTATACAGGACTTCCCATAAATTTTTACAGTATTATGGTGGAGGGAAGCCCCTTCATCATATTGCAAGGGCTAAATCTGGAGCCAGAGTTAAAATCATGTTGGTGTTTGATGCCCCTTGGGCACAGAAGGGAATCACTGCTTGCAAGCAAGAATGAGTGGAGGGAGAGTCAGCTTACTGGGGAAAAAAAAAGGAAAATAGGGGAAAAAAAAGGTTTTGTTTGTCAGACAGAGATGTACAATTGTCTGCAAATGCCAAGGAGGGCAAAACTCTCTGAAGACATGTCAGGGCCCTGATGCAGCTGTCAGTTGTTCTGGTAGGCAGAAAATGAAGGCTGAGGTGAGAGGGATCCTCACGGTGCCTGTGTGCTGCAGCCCTTCCAGCCTGCACCCAGAGCACAGGGAATGTGTTATGCAGATTTCCCTATTAGCATGATTGACCTAATATTGGATGACTCTGTACCCAAGTGCTTATGTGAAATAATAAGCCTGGCTACTGAGCAATTATTAAATACAAGGAATTGTTAAATCCTTGCATTGTACGTATTCTAAAGGAAATTAATCATTTTGAACTCTGGAGAATACAGTTTTATAAGAAGAGAAGAAATAGCAAATACACAATAGGGTATTTAAATGCTAATACAGTCAAACAGTTTAAAGCATAGCATACATTTTAATACTGGTTTACTGAATACTAATTATGCTCTCCTAAGTAGCAGTAAGTAGCATTTATTATGACTTGTTGAAAGTATTGATCCAGATGGTGACAAGTGCAATTTCCCCTTCTCGCAAATATCCTTAAAAATACATATTATCAGATTACCAAGTCTTCTTAAAATATGTTTTTCTAGGAATATCCAACTGTCAGCAGCAGCCTGATAAGTTATAGCCCAGAATTATTTCAGTGAGGTATAAAGATAATGTTTGTTATCCATGAGCCAAAATTTGCTGTCCTTTACTCAAGGCTGACAACTTTGCATGTTTTTTTGCATCTGGTCACACAGTAGCCTACACAGGATGGAGAGGAGTCTTAAACAGCCACTCCCTGTGTTCTGTCAGCACAACCACCACTATTAAAAGAAATGGACCATGCTTTGGGATGCTCTGAAGTGGTGCTGAGCTCATCCCCACGGGTGGCCAGGCAGGAGGGGCTCAGCAGGAGCTGGGACCAGCTCAGGGCACCTAAATCCCCTGTGCAAGGACTCCAGAGGACACAGGCACTTCCACAGCCCAAACAAAAAATTACTAAAGCCCCTTCATGCCCATGCCCACTTTGAGAAGTACCAGCCTGTGAGACATCCACTGATTTTAATTAAAAGAAACTGCTAAACTATGACAAAGGAGCAAATTCAACCAGACTGTTACTAAATCAAACTTGGCTGGGACAGAACCCAGCACAGGATTTGTCCCCCAGCCTGTACAATAAAGCTCTTCTAAACACAGAGCAACTGTCACGGACACACAGCAGCTAATTCATAAATGCATATTTTAATAGTAATCTTCAGTTTGATTAACATACAATACCTGGTGCATTAAATGCAAATTAAATATGCACTTAGTAAATTCAATTTAAAGCTCTTCTGTTTCCTTTTATCTGTTACATCAAAGATAGCAAAAAAGTAGTGGCTTTATTTTTTTCATGTACTTCAGAAATATAATGTGAATAGAGCTGACTTAACGGGAACATGAATGCAAAAGTAGATTCAACTCTATTAACTTTTACAATGTTGCTGCAGAAATTGTTTCTCTTGATATTTTAATTTCAACTTTGCTGATCGTGGAAAGAAGCAAGGTCAGGACCTCTGCTGCTGTTCCTCAGACTGCACAGCACCACTTAGCATAATTCAAGCAGTTGTAAAAAATTAGTCCTGCATGCTACAATAAATGGCCTTGTGTTTGTGTCTCTAATGGAGCAGGGTTAGGGTAAAAGAAAGTAACATTTCTGTAGTTCAACTGAAATAAACATCACAAAATGCGAATTTACACTTCCAACATCATGTGTAATGACACAATGTTTAAGAAATTATTTCAGTCTAGCATTGTTCTGCCACATAGCTGTAAGTAGGCCATTCACTACAATATCCCAGCCTTTCTCAGCAGCAACAAATCACAAATGTTTTACAATTTATTTTTATCACTAAAATTAAAGAGAATAGTGCTGTATTTACACTGTCACAAGGGTAATGTATCACGGCTGAGAAAGTAACAAAAGAATCCCAAACTGATGAAATTAGCATCATTTTCCCTATTAAAACTCAGGGCTAGAAACTTTACAACCCAAAACATCCACTTTTATATCTGTCAACCTGATACTAAAAACCCACAAACCAAACAGATTATTAACAGTCCTCTCACAATTTGCTGCTTCTGATGAGCAGGTGAAAATTCACACACACACCCCCTTTTTATACCCCCCTTGACAGGCCCTCAGTTTGAAACCACAGCTTTTCCAAGTGTAAAGGTATTCAGGTACACACAATTAACAAGTTATTCTGTGCAAACAAAATGGCCAAATCCCCTTCCTACACTCCCACTCCCAGTACTTCTTCCTCTTGGAAGAGAAGATAGTCATGGCAGGTGATGCACAGAGACAAAATGGTTTTCAAGAGATTGGCAAACAGCTTTAAACTGAATATCCTGTTTGATTACGACTTCATGCAACTGCAAGTCGGTGTGATAATGCCAGAGCCATTCAATCCCAGGGCTGCTGGAACACTGCCAAAGCAATTAAGGTTGCTGACTTGGCCATGAAGCTGAGAATATACACAACAATTTTACACCCCATCATACTGTGGTAACGGGTACTTGCACCCACAGAGGAGGGAGAGACAACTGTAAACTCTGGTCTGAGTAAAGTGTGGTCTGAGTCAATGCACAGAATATTTACCAAGAGCAAATGGCTCTCAAATGAGAGATAAAACCCCTGCCACCAGTGCAGCCCCAAAACTGGGAAAAGGTTTGTGTCTTGAGGGGCCCAGGGCAGAATTTTTCTTTCATGTATTCCCATGGGATGCCCCTAGGAGAAGCAAGCACTAAAATACAACACTGAGGCACAGCCTTACAAATCTGGGGATGCAGATGTAGCAAGGTACACTCAGTTTACACATCTGCCAGCCCAGCTCCACCTAAGACTCCTGTTGAAGCTTCATGCTCCCCTGCCAGCTCTGACTCCCAGTGAGGTGGGGTAGGATTCACCAGCCCAGCAGATGGAGAGGCAGCAAGCAGGGGCAGGGAGGGCACAGCTCCAATTACACCTCCAGAAACAACTCTTAGTCCTGGAGGGAGCACAGAGGAGAAACAGGCAGCCTTTGGGAAGGGCTGCACGAGCACAACCCCAGACACACAATAATTGTACAGTGATTGCTCTGGGCTATGTGACCAGCCAGTCCACCCTGATGAGGGGACAGCACAGAGCCACAAACACATGAAAGGGGTGGATTTTCAAATGGAAGAGTGCAGAGTTTACAGCAGCAGAGCTCTGCACCAGCCAGGAGCCTTTATGAGTTGCTTAATATAATTATCAATATACAGAGGAAAAAAAAAAAGGGGAAGTAAATGAGGAGTTGCCATAGCAACTGTTACCTCCATGGAATATGAAAGCTATGGGACCACCATCACTTTATTTATTGTTTCCTATTTTGAATGTTCAGCAAAGTCCTGCTGCTGGACACTGCTGTGCAGGCTGGTGACCTTCTCTGGGCAGCACTTGCACTTTGTTGGTGGGTTCTGCCTTGAGAGAGACCCCTCATTTCCACTGCTGACAGGGAGCACCAAAGGCAAACTCTCCCATCAGCAAGGCAACATCTGCTCCTAACTCAAGTGCCTGCTGATGGTCAGCACCTCCCCTGCTAAATTACAACATGCTCCCAATTTATGAACCAGCTAAATAACTATTACAGGGAGAAAGAGAAATTCACTCCAGTCTGGGTGATGATAAGCCTGTAAGGACTCATGGGTTGTCCTGTTTGTGTGTGATTTTTTAACCAGGCACAGGTTTTGCCCTGAATCACTATTTCACTGATAGCTGAACGTCCATGCAAAGGATTTTGAAGCACATGCCTAAGCCCCACTGGCATTAATGGGACAAAAGCACGCGTCAAAACATTGAGCTGTGCAGAAATGGTGCCAAAAACTGGATTAAGTAAAGTTTCAGCTTTGAGGAATTCCAGTCTTTACACCATCAAATTGAGGCACATGTCTATGTAACATTGCAGCTGCTGGACAGAGCTAAAAAATTGGGATTTGGAGCAAGGGGGAGAATATCATTACTTCAGAATCCTTTATTAATGTAATACAATACTGGAGGTCATCTTCAAAGAACACAGCATTTTATAGATACCCTGTTCTTATGAATGGATCCCACAAGAGAAGGAAGTAAAGGGTAAAATGCAAGATTTGATAGTAGTAGGAGTATTAGAAGCAGCATCAATGAAATGAAATTAAATAACTCAAGCTAAACTTCAATGTAGATGTCTCTACAAAACAGGATTGTGTTCATAAACTCAGAAAATTACTTAAATTCCCATTTTTGTTGAGGCTAAGCTTCGTCCCTTTGACATCAGCACACTGTCCATCTCCACATCTGATCATTTTATTTCCTGTTCAGCTTATGCATTTCCATTTCTTTTCCTGCTGTAGTGTTTAGAGATGCACTGTTAATTCTGCCAACAGAGACAACAAGGACCTTCACTCCCACTACCTACCATTTCCTTGAATAACAACTAAATAACATTTCTAATCCACAGATAATCCATTAATATTACATTAGTGGAATGCCAATGCACTTACATGTAACATGAAATATAAACTTCTAAAAAAATCAATATTATGAGTTGGAAGTAGAAACAGGATAATAATGCTGAAATATAAAATAAACGAAAATTATAAACAACAACAAGAAAACCAGCCTTCATTCTCCTGTGCATCTCATTAAATGAAGCAGACTGGATTCAAATCAATCAAAGTCTGTGCTAGCTTTAAAAGGTAAAAAAAGCACAAGAATTCAAGCTTACTCTTGGAAGCAGAGACACAGAATTCAAATCATCCCTCTAAAAATTTCTCATTTTAGAAGTGTCACGTATCAAGCAGCCATAGCTGAACAGTAGCTGACAGTGGCAGTGCAACATTCACTTGGTTGGGTTATGCCACATGAAAGAAAGAAATTCACCCTTATTTTTCTACCTTGAAAAATGGAGATTTCTTTTTTCCCTGCCCCACAAGACGGGCCCTCAGCACTGGAATGGAATGACACAGAAATTCTGCCAGTGTGGAAGGGTGCCAGCAGCACAGCACAGCAAAAATGGCTCTGCCACCAACTCTGCTGCTCTCCAAGGCACAGGGAGAGCCAGGGAGGACAGCTGAGAGGGGAGAGGGTGGCATAGAGGAGGATGAGCACTGCAGGACACACACACCACACTTTTCCCCTAGGCACAAGCTGGCCAGCGAGGAGCAGTCACAGCTTTCCCCGCCACAGCAGCTGTGCCAGGAGGAGCTGCAGCCTTAAAAAAGACACATATCCCTGTTTTCTCTTCTCCTAGTATTTCCTGTCCTAACTTTTCTAGCTTGCTTTGCTGCCAGGGCTGAAATAACATCACTCTGTGCATCCCATCATTTTAGGGAGAGCTGTGAACTCCCGCGCTCGCCCGCCAGACGGGAGCTGTGAGCCCGCGCACGGCGCCAGGACAATGGCAGGAAAAGGCTGACAGGATGGGAAATCTGCCCCTTCAACATGCCTGAACTCATCCCAGGATCCATGGCACAGTGGAACAGCTCGAGGGAGAGGTGCTCAACCCACTGAGATGTGTCCAAACACAACACACCCGGACCACAGAGCCAGTGTATTTGATTGTTTTATCTGAGCAGAGCAGGGGCAGCAGGAGAACACACCAGCACCTTCTGCTCCTTCCTGATCCTCAGGGATGTGGAAACAAGGATGATCTCCAAGGACATGAGAGAGCTGAGCTCCAGACTTCCATGAGGAGAAGGGAAGGCGAGTCAGTGACTTCCAGATTTTTTAACTCTGTCCTTGTAGGTGACAGAGTGGACAAAGAGATCCTTCAAGCACAACATCCTTCCACAGCTCTGCTCCTCCCGTTCAGCACCTCAGCACTTCTCCCACAAGTGTCTGAAATGACTGTCCTGGATGAGCTCTGATGGAAGGGCTTGTCTGACAAACCTTTTCTTTGTCCCACCCTGACAATTTTTTGGGGCCAGTGTTGGTTTTGGCCTCTCCCTCTACCCTATTTCACATGAGAAAAAACAGAGATGGGGAAAAAACTTTAAAAGCATGTCAATCCAAACAGAGAATCTGCTTCGTTTGCCAGCTTGGAAAATCAATTATTCATGTAATTCGTGCAGCCAAACTTGTAAGAAGAAAGGGATTGTCAGCTGAATTTCCTGTCCCACAAACCCTTCAGCAAAGGTGCTGACCCCAACTCCATCAGGGATGACTTCCAGCACTGCCCAACTCTGACATCCCCAGGGATGGGTAGGAGAAACTCTGCCCCGACAGACTCACAGTTCTGTGTGACACAAGCAGCCACAAAATCCTTCAGGAAGGGAAGGAGGGCACCTCCACTTCATCCCACCTTTATTTCAGCATGGGGCAGAGCTCCAAGGGGCTTCAAGGCAAAGCAACACCAGCAGGAGCAGAGAGACTTCCCCGTGCTCACACAGCCATGAGGCCCTTTTGATGTCACACACACTCAGTGACTGATGATGGCAAAAGTGGGTGTGGGGAGAAGTTGTCAGGATTTGATGGTTTAAGTGAGAGACACTTCAAGGGAGAAGAAAATGTTCAAATTATAAAAAGGCCCATTTCACTCGTGCACTTTAAAATGGCAATAATCCATTTGATGCCAAAAAGAAGAAAGGAAGAAAAGAATCAAAGAACAATAAGAAAGATGCTCTGGCTTATAATTGTACTCTCTTCTCTACAAAGTCTATAGCCCTTTTTCTTCCTGCTCTATCCTGAATTTTCCACAGCTGCAAAGCCCTCAAGCTACAGACAGGTTTCAGTCCAGTAAGACTGTCTGTGGCTTATTACAGCTGAAGATCCATGATGAAGGGCTGAAATATCCTCAAGTTTGCACACTTGAACAACACTAGAGATAAGAACAAACTTCAAAATCCTGGATAATCCTCACTTTACTAATAAGCAATTTTATCTAAATCCTCCTTTAAAAAAATGGTGCTTCCCTGAGTGATGCTGGGGGAAGGAAGTTACCACGTCCAATTTCCAGCTCTACTCAACCAGTATTAACCTGAGCTCCTGCCAAGTCATGGGGGCTCTTTGGTCCTCCTCATCTCAGCTGCCAGGAGTTTCATCCTCCTCCTTTTTCCTGACAATTTGAGGTTTAGCTCTCTCCAGGCTGCCTCCCTATGGTGCCAGGTATCCCACTCCCACTGGCTGCCCTAATGCAGGCTCCCATCTGCTGTATCACAAAATATTTATTCTCTCAGCACCCTCGGGAGGAAAAGAAGTGCAGAGGCAAAGGAGAGGCAAAGGAAGCTGAAGAGAGAGATTTACAAAGATGCTTACAAAAGATGCTTTTGAGGCCCTGAGCTTTGGCTAAACAAGTTCCTTTTCTGAGTACCCAGAGCAGACCCCACAACATTCTGTGAAGCCCTGAGTCTCCCCTGTCTCCATTCACAGAGAGGGCTGCTTTCTCACCTGGCATTTTTGGGATAACACCTGGTGAAAAAGGATCAGGATTGTTGGAGGAAGCAAAGCTTCATCCTAACTGTGATAGTTAAAGAATCAACATGTTCCAAGCTTTTCACTGAATGCAAAACACTCCCCCCCAAAGGACTCTCCACCAAGCATTGCCTTGCAGCAGGACAGGGACACACAAAAGAAAGGCACTTTTTTCTTTATTTCCACCCAGTAAAGTCTTTTGAGAGGCTTATTCCATGGTAAGATCCCCATGAAACTACGACAACATCCACACAAAACCTGTCACAGCCCACAGTCAAACTTCCAAGAGATGCATTTCTAACAGGAGGAGCTAGAGTGGGTCGTGGGACCTAAGTCCAGAGCACTAATTTAAATAACACAACACACAGGTTATTAACCCAGAAATGAGCCCAGGAAGCAGCTGACAAGCTGTATCTGACTGCTCCAAATTTGTCCAGGCAGTTGCAGTGACAGGGCAGCACAGCCACACTCACACATCTGACTCATTAAATCCTAACAGCAGCACAGGGATCTACCCTTTGGAAAGAGAGGAAAATGGGCACCACAGAGCCTGTCCTTTACAGGAAACAAACAGGAGCCTTGCTGAGGTGAGGGAGGAGAGCTCTGCAATGCCTGAATTGTGCTGTGGAGGTATGAGCTGACCTGCAGGGCTTTCAGGCTGTCACTGCAGTGGCAGCACTCCTTCAAATGAGAGCTGGAGCACAACCACGGCTTGAAAACGTTTTCATTGTGCAAACTCTGCCTGCCTTCAGTTTTAATTTTGTGCCCTTTTTAGAGGATTAGCTGTGCAGCACAGGACCATTCCAGCTGGCTGTGCTCTGGCAGAGCCCATCCAGCAGCAATGCAGGACTTTGGATCATGTCAGCATCTCCTGATGGCATGGCACGCTGTGTCCTCACATGGCTCCTGGAGCTGTGTCCCTAATTACTGCAGCCACATCCAAAGAAGTGCACTCACAGGTGGGCAAAAGTGGCTGGAGGGTTTGCTGGGTGAGAAACAGCACCACAGCACCTCACATGTGAAAACGTCTGCCTGCCTCTCTCTGCCCCAACCCAGTAAGCTGTAATTGTAATACAGGGGATGAAAGACAATAATTAGTTCTGAAAATAAATTGAGTACAGTTAAACAATCTCCTTGCTGCAATCTTCAATTAAAAAAAAATGAAAGGAAATGAATGAATAATTCCTTTCCTCCTCGGGGAATAAGGGAAACCAGATCTTCAGAAATAGGCAGTATAAACAACAAGGCAAGCTCTATTCCCAAACAAATTCATCTACAAGGCAAATACATTAGAACTTTTTTTTCCATTAAAACATATTTGTTTCTCAGCTTATGAACCAAACAGAGCAAATTGCACATACATTTGAAATTCTACATTAAAAATGTGTGCAAACATTTCCAATAATCAAGATGACTGTGAAATGTTTGTGCCAAGTGTTTCAATAGCTCTTCTTCATCTGAAGATGGTTCATATCCATCACATGGTTGTTGGTTCCAGGCCCAGTGTTTCAGCCTGAAGTACTCAAACATCATGAGTCAGTTCCCCTCAAAATCATTTCAGTGACTTAAAATGAGACACAACGCACATAATTCTTGGGTTTGTTTGAAACTGCCTTTTATCTTACAGGAATTTACATCACTCATTTTCAGGGCTTTTTTCTAACACTAAAAATTACAGAATTGACTACAAAAATTAATACATTAAATGTGAAAGGGGCCATGTTCTTACATTAATGGTATTCCATGAAATGCAGGGTGAAAACACCATTTATGATGAGGGAATCCTGAAGGTCAGTTGGCAGCTCCCTGATTGTGAAGGTGATTTGAAACCTTCCAGACTCTCATTCAACTTACCTGGCTGAAGGGAGTGAAATCCAGCAGGCAGTGGACCAGAGTCACCCCACAATGACACAGGCACTGCATGGAGCCCTAAGTTATGGGTAAATAATGCTCCTGGAAAGGGGAAGAGATCCCTGGAATGTGGCATATCAGAGTGCAAACACACCTAGGCAGGCTCCTATTCCTGCTTAATCTGGGTTATGCCTTTGCACACACTTCTCTTTTGCACATTCCAACTCGTTACTTTTGTTCATGGCATTTTCTCAGCAGCCATCACCACCACATTTCTGTCCAGCCTTGCCAGGCTGTGCCAGCTCCAGACTGCCAGAGACAGACACGCTGCCTGAACATGTCACACAGCAGAATTGTGACATTTCAGCACACAAAAAGCTTTCACAAGCTTAAAACCTCACAAGCTGAAAGCCCCACACTCAAAGCCCAACACAACACCATACCAACTCTCCAAACAAAATGAAAAATAAAGTGCCAAGAGCTCATCATGCATAGGAAATAACTGAATGCCGAGTTCTGCAGGGATTTTATTTAGTTTTAAAGTCAAATGCTCTCTGTCTCCTTGATAGGCAGAGCCTGTGCCTCTATCCTTCCAAATATGACCACAAACAACATGAAAAGCTGCCCAGAAATTTTTCTTTAATCTCAGCCTTAAGACAGCCTATTGTCAGTTCAGTTTGTTTAAAGCCAGAGAAGCTCAGAATCAAAACACTCCTGCAAAGTAACCATTCTACAGCCTGTTGGACAGCAGTATTATAAAAAAAAAAAAGGAAAGGAAAAAAATCTCACCCTTACACTCTGCAGTGCTCGTAGGGGAGCGCTGCATAGAATTGTCACAATAAGTTAATATGACAGTATAAAAGCCAATGCTCACCCTGGGATTACACAATAAATAGACTCCATTAAACTACTCTGTAAACTCTCCTGTGAGAAATTTCTCTTTGATCCAGAACTTAATAGGAATTATTTAATCATAATGAGATGGTAATAAAACAGCATCACCTGAATAAGCTATTTTATTACCTGTTTCATAATTAGCCCTTCTTCATTATAATTCTCTCAGATACTGGAAACTATGCTAAGGCACATGGAAAATACAGAGGTGATTGATGACAGCCAAGGGGGCTTCATGAAGAGAAAATAGTGCCTGAACAAATCTGGGGGCCTTCTACAAGGGGGTTACTGCAAGGGTGGGTCAGGGAAGAGGGGCTGGCATTGTCACCTGGGCACATGAAAAACATCTGCCCCTGTCCTGCACAACATCCTTGTCCCTAAACTGGGCAGAGCTGGGTTTGACAGGCAGGTTTGGGCATTTTTTGCTGAGTTCCTTTTCCCTACCATGGTTACACAAGGCTCTGCAAGGAAGTGACAGCAGAATCCAAGAAAAACAAGATCTGTCCTGAGTTTGTGTTTACAGCAGAATCCATGGTTTAATCCACCTCTACTGATGATGTTGAAGCACTTTTTTTTCTTTCAAAGACTAAGAAAGTTTTGTTGCAATTTCTGCAAGAAAGGGTCAGCTCTCTGCCTTCTCCAACCTTGGGCCAAATGTCAACTTTCTGCACCAAAGCAGGGTTACACACGGCTTTAAAGACTTCAAGACACAAGCTTGGAAAACCAGGATGTTTTTTCAGCAAAGCACATTGCTGAGTAGAACTGGACAACTGTTACTAAAGCTTTCCAAAAACTACCTGGCACACACCACACAAAATACTCACATGAATGATTTACTTGAATTTGCCAAAAGTTACCAATGGACAGTGTCAATAATCCTTAAAATAGCCTTGAACCCTTAAAAAACCCTGAAAGTAAGGGCAAAGCACATGCATGCACCAAGCTATTTAAAAAATAACGTGACATAGTAAGATTCTACATTTCTGAAACGGATTTTTGACCACACAGATTTATAACCAGATGTCCTCACAGAGCATCCCAATTTTCAGCAACCATACACCCTGGACAGCTGCACCTCTCCTAAACAAGACTGCAAAATCAGTGTTTCACCTTTTATTTTTTCCTTTACTCCAAAACTTTATTGAAGGATATGAAATCTTGTGATACAATGAATTTTTCCCTCCCTGTCCACACCTCCCTCGTGTGTTTTCACATAGATACCAGAAAAGTTAAGAGTATTAGGATAGTTTTGTAACACTTTGGTATTGATAAGTTTCTTTAGTGTAATATGAAATCCATCAGAGTATTTTTTTTTCCTTAGAGCTCATTCTGAGTCTTCAAAAAAGCATTAACAGATAACTTGACAAGCCTTTAAATGCTGTTGAGCTCCTAACACAGAATTCATGCCAGAATCCAAAGCCCTGGCTGTATACATGGGAAGTGTTAGGCAAGTTTCACTCCAGTAAGAATGTAATTGGATTAAAACACATCATTTGATAATTTTGCAGTTAGTCACTGAAATAAGTACGTAAGTAATTTCAATTTTGCAGAAAAGTAGTCCTCTTAGTGGAGTCATACAATTTCATAGGGAATTATTTTTAGGAAAGACAGCGCTATTTAAAGTCATATTAAAGATGTAACTGAAATTAAAAAAAAAAAAAAGTTGTACAAAATTCTGTCAATATCTCAATTTGTGAATTAACCAGCTCTTGATATTCAACTCTACTAGAGTGATTATGGGCTACAGCCAAGAAAGGGCATGTGTGATAAATATCTCTTTTTATGCCTCCATAAAATGCTCTTCTATCATGAATAAAAAAAAAGTAGATAAACAATCTGTGATGACAAATTAGCATTTAAAATTTCTAGGCTATCTAACCTCCTCTGCACGTACTCTGAACAAACACTAATAAAGTGTTCAGCTCTACAATGAAGCTGTTTGGGTAGCTAAATAGTAATGGAGCAGATGCTTAATATCAGCCTTTAAGCCTCAAAATGTACAAATACAATTAATTGCCAGCCCAATTTTGAAGGCTGAGTTGTTAGAAAAAGAAGTGTCTTTGAATTCTGACGGTAGGCAGAATTTTTCTTTTGGAAGGGAGAGAGTGGTGTGTTATTTTATCATAATTAAAACCTTTCTACTGCAAGTATCACCTTCACTGGTGTTCCTCCCACCCCATCCACCGGTACAGAACTCTTCTTACTGAGATTCTTTTTGTTGCATGGAGAAAGTCAGAATCTCAGCAACACAAATTGTCTTTTTTTAAAAGAACAATTGCACCATTCAGCTCTTCCCACTGTAAGCAATTTGAGGTTATCAGTCTGTTTGCATGTGTTTTCACTGTGCTCAGCACAATGAAACCCTGACCTTAATTACTGGCTATCATCATAAAACCACCACGGTTACTACCACCAGCACTGAGTCAGAAGCTTTGTTTTATACATGATTACTAGCTGGTGAACCTTCCCTGATCAAACTGAGCGGAGCAGAGCTGCAAATAAAATAACCATTTAAAATAAAATCAGTTTTCATAGTCTAAAGTGCTGCTGGAAATAGGACAATATAAGCTATTCATTCCCAACACCGCTGCTGCGAGTACAATCTATGGTTTATAATTAACAGATATACAATACTTTTCCCCTGCTACTCCTTTTTTTAAGCTCTCCTACATTTATGACTGTGCTAATTCCCAGTGGAAGTGCCTACACTGCAGTGCTGCTGAAAATCCCCTCGTAGCTCAGTCCTGCTAATAGACAGCATTGATCCAGCAGCTATTGCTGGCTGGAAGGGAGGAAAGTTGCACATTCCTGATGTTGATTTTCCCCTTGTGCTGCAGGGTACCTGTTTCTGGGGCTGTGGGATGGGTGCAGACCCCACTGCCAGCAGGGATGTGCTCCTGGTACATGGGCAGGATGGGCTCTGCTCCAGCTCTGCCCCATTTCCCTCCCTGTGAGCCAGCCTGGGGTAAAAAGGCCACATCAGCACCAAATCCAAGGCATTTCAGACAGGTCAGTGGATTCTGATGCACTTGGATTCTTCCCAGTTTTTCCCCCTTGTGAAGCCAGCTGGAGGGGGGATGCCACCCAGCTCCTGGCAGGTGAAGGATTATTGTATCCACATCCCTTTAGGCTGCACTTCTTGAAACAGAATCAACTTGGAACGACTTGGCACTGGGCCCACAAGAAAAAAAAAAAATCAGGTTTTAGGGAGATCTCTTCCAATCCCTGCCCAGTCACACCTCTCAATAGAGGGGAAGAAAAGAAACCCAGGAAAGGGTTGAATTATGCTGCCACATCCATCACTCTGAACTCCATCAATTTCTTTATTTCTTCTGTACAATGAAGAGCAAAGCACACACCTTAATTTTGCTGACACTAACCCTGCTCAGTAAATAAGCATTCTGTATCAATATTTACTTCCCTCTGCACAATAAACCACTGCTGGAATTCAAATCTTCCTCGCTCCCTTTCAGGAGTCTCGGCTGCCCTGAAAAAAATCAATCAGCTGTAGCAGTCACTCCTGAAGGGTTCATAACAGCTCAGCTAAGGCACTGGACAAACCCAAAGATTATCATCCAAAAGCCAGCTCCCTCTAAATGACATTTCTTTTTCAATTTATCACCAGCTCCCTGGGACAGGCATCAGGCCCTGTGCAGTGCATTTAGCAAGGCTCAAGGAAACACCCAGACACAACAAGGAGGCTCCAAGGCAGCTCCATCCCAACCAGGAGGAGCTCTGATGGACTCTGGGGGATGGCCAGAGCATCCTTGCAGCTGGTGGATGCCCAAAGGTCAGCCCTGGCAGGCTGGGGGGAACCTGTTTGCTACCTGCAGAGACAGGAGCAGCCCACAGCAGCAGCAGCAGTCACCCAGAGAGCCCACAGAAGCCACAAAAGCTGCCACAGGCAGCAGCAAGGATGAGGGTGGAAAACACAGAAAGCTCCTGGCTCTCAGTCATATCAGTGCTTTGGGTTTTTGTTTATTTGATTTTTGTTCCCCCCCTTAAATACAATTTCCAAGGGAAGCTTTGCCCCTGCCAGGAGGAGAAAGGAGAACGATTCAATTGATAAAAACAGATTACCTTTTACCAAGTTAAATAAAAGCCAATAAAAATGAAATACCAATGCACATGGCAGATTTATGCTAACCACTTCATTGCAAGGCAGACACACCTGGGTATGATATTAAAAAAGATCGAATTAAACTTTTGTGACTGCAACAGCAGGTGACAGAGCAGCACTTTCCCTTACAACATCTTGTGACTATTAAGTATATCCTTGCCTTCTGCCTGAACTCACTTTTCAGCCTTCCTGAGAGAAGTAAATATTATTTCCTGTGCTTCTGCAGGACTTTGCACACACCTGTGGGGAAGGGGAAGAGGGCTGACACCAAAACCAGCTCCCAAACCCAGGAATTGCTTTTCAGGAGTGTTGCTGACCAGATTCCAGAGCTGCAGCTTCTACATAATGTTAAAACTTTGGTTTTGCAAAGTGCCACACTGCTGCAGCTGTGCTGTAATAATGTGTCTACAATGAAAACACAAAGCCACCTAAGGGGCCTTCTGTTTAGACACCATGAACAGTTTGACCTCTTTCATCATAGCCAGCACCATGTCAGAATTGTTTTATTAGCAGAAGTCACAAAGATGTAGAAAACAGTAAGATCCCATATTATGTAAACGCTAACTGGGGACAAACAGTTTAATGTCTAACAACAGCAGGCACTACAAATGTGGCAGCTTGGGGTGAAGGGTGTTTAGCTTATTATTCCTGAAAAGTCATTATTACTTCAGCCTTACTGACACACACACAACGTGCACAGCTGAATGCATCACATCCTTGTTTGTGCTATGCAGGGAACAGCTCTCCCCATTCCCTGGAAATGAGATTTTTCTCTCTGTGCCATGACACAAACACAGCATTCAAGGCTAGGATGGAGACAGCCAAGCAAAGGCTGCAGATCTGTGACTCGGGGAGTGCAGAGAACCAACATTCCCGAGGATGGGTGTAGCAGCATGGGATTTGGGTGGTGGTTGCTGCTGCCTGCTCCCAGTAAGCATCTCCTGTGGAAAGGCTGCCTGGGCAGGCACTCAGGCAGGTCCACACATCACACACACCATGACTCAGCCAAGAGAGGCAAGAAGGGCTTTTGCATGATAAATTCCAGCAAATGAGTCAAAGGGAGCAGGGACAAGAGACCCAGCCATGTGGGGTGCACAGGGTTAAGGATGGGGTCAGGAGCCAGTGGTCTGAGGGAGCAGGGGCAGGACAAAGGGCAGAGCCCTACAGGGGACACAGGGCACTGTATCCCACCAGGGATACCACACCTGATGGGGAAACAGGGAAAGGAGAAACCACGAGGATTAGGGGCATATGGGGAGACCAAAACTGAGGTGGATCACACAGTGCTGCAAGGCACATGGGGGAAGCCTTTCCTTTCAGCCTAAGTAGGGAGACTCTATGATGTATTCTTCCAGGACAAAGCCCTGGGGATTCCCCTGAGGAATTCAAGGGTTTCCACAGATGGGAGCTGCTGGATTTTCAGCAGCCCACCAGCAAAGGTGCTGTGGCAGCAGCTCCCACAGGCAGCACCTGCCCACTGACCTCCCCAGGTGTTTATTCCAGGAGTGGGGCCCGAGCACCCAGGAGAGAACAGCTTCCCACCCCTGCCTCGAGTTTGTGAAACCTCTAAATTCAATTAGTTATGCTTTCTCTCTTCTTCCACAGCCCATGCAGTTGATTTCACACTGTGACAAATGCAGCCTGGCTTTGAATTTCAGCAGTGAAAGTTGACTGCCCAAATGCGTGCAGAAAGGAAAAAGCAAAGTGATGCAATCGTGGCCAAGGTGAATTAATTTAAATTTTAAATCAACACTTGTAAAGCAGTTTTTTTAACACCATTCACCTTGGCTTTCCTCCCTCCACAAGGAAGCACCATTTTAAGCAATCAGAAAATCCTCAGTTTCATGTTTCTGGTTATGTACACAACACTTTCTATTTTATATCATCACATCACGGAGAATTGTTGGAGATTAAGTGTCTGTTTACCTTTTAGCACAGCAGTAGGGGCTGCTGGATTCCAAGGCAGGATATCCAAGCTGAGGATGAACAGTCCTTGGGCCCATTGGGGACTTTAACAAGCAAATGTTCAAATGACTTTATGAACAGCACTTGGAAAATTGTCCTGAGGAGGAGGAGGAGGATGATGCACAGGTTGGAGTTCTGGGAATCACCACCAACACATTTTTGTCCTACAGGATTCTCCTCCTTCATGCTAAACTTGCCATCAGCCCAGCACTGCTGGGACACTACCCACACAAGCCCCAGGCAGCTGCAGAGATAAGCAGCTCTCCTGCTCACCTAGGTTAAGCAGGGCCAAGGAGAAGTCACATATTTTGGGGCCAAACTGAGAGCAAAGCCAAGAACACAGATCCCAGCAGTGCCCTGACCTTTTGCACTTGTCCTCCTGCACAACTGAGCAACTACAAATAAGCACTTTTAGGCCACCCTTAGAAGCTTTGCAGAATATTTCTCCACTTGCCCTTTTATCTGAGACTTAGTATTAAAAAGGCTCTTTGAAAATTACTTTTGTCTATTTAATTAATCTTTTGCCCATATAAAAATCTTAAAATGATTATGAACACATTCAATTTTACTTTCATTGATTTATCTCCATCTGATGACCTATTTTATCTTTTATAAGGCTCACAATAGCAGAACTGGGTCATAATGTAAGTAATACAGCAGAGTAATGTACATTTTTGGTGAACCCTGGTATTAAACCTCTCATTCCTCTCTGCTCTGTCCCAAATGAAGCCTATTAAAGCAATTAGACCTGGACTGCTTGGACCAAGCTCTGCCAATTGGACTGACTCAACCTAATTTTTACAGCTCTAATCCTGACATCCAGTGCACCAGAACCAATCCCAACAAGGGAGTCCCACAGTGCTCCAGCACAAACACACACACGACCAAAGTGGCCACAGCAGCACGGGGGGAGGTTTTAGGAATGACAAGGAAAAAATGAGAGAAAAAAGAGGTCACTTGAAGCCCAATGGGGAATGGGCAGAATAATTTCAGAGCAGAACCTGCAGTGAGAGGCAGGAGCACTAAAGCTGGACTTTGTTTTCAGCTGAAGTCCAAGGAACTGATCCAGCTACGTGGAAGTCTCCACCACCAGTAACGAGCGTCCTTGCAAAACCCTGAGCATGGGAACAGCCTGGGATCATCTGACTTTGGACTGAGGATGAAGCCCAGGAAAGTCAGAGCCTGTGAAGGGCGTTATTTGGTTTGCTGCTAAGTTCCCAAGTCCCAGAAGTCAAGTGCTGCAGTGTGAAATCAAGATAAAACGAGCTGTATCTACTTTGCTGCAGGCTGCTTATCAGCAGCGTGGAGACATCCCAGAGACTCATTATATACAATATACATGAGAGATGTGGAAATAGTTCCTTCCAATTTATTGTACTATCAATGTCCTTAGGTGATAGATTCTGTCTTTGTGAATACTATTAAGAACACTGGCACGGGGAGCCTTCTGAAGACTTCTTTTTCCAGGTGAGATCCACCTCAATTAACCCAGTGAGTACAGGGGAGATGAAGTATATAGGCTGCTATTCAGAAGTTGCTTGAATTTCATTTCAAACAGAAATTCATCACCATGGGTGAATTCACCCACTTCAGAGGGCTAATAAAAAACATGCAAAGCACTCTGGCATCCTTGCACAATCAGACCTTTAGGTGAAGCTGAAGTTTTGCATCCAACTTGATGCTTCACTGGGAGACTGCCATTCTCCAGCATCTTTCACTGTGTATTTCTTGTATTTTTATAATATTTATGAACACATTTATCTAATAATAATAACTAAGAATAATTTAAAGGGCAATATTTGAAAGCTAACTCTAGATTTAATACACTCTCTCAGCTTAGATGAATTGAATGTTCAGTTGCTGTTGCTCTACCAGTGCATTTGGTATTTAACTTCATGCAATGATGATAATGGACCATCATTATCATCACTGAAAATGGAATTCTTTTCTTCCTCAGACCTTCTAGTTACAGCTCACTTTATGAGAAGGAAATACAGTGTTTTTACAGCAACCACCAGTCTGTCTCCTCTTGATTTACAGACCAGAAACCCAACAAAGTCTTGCTGAACACAAGTATTGACAAATACAGGTTTTCTCAGCACGCAGCCCCCACAGACTCCAGCATGACCCTGGCTGCTCAGGCAGCTGACAAACAGAGATGTGGGGTTCTGTACCTAAGAGGTTCCCTGCCTCTTTTCCTCCTTTCCTGAAAACACACCTGAACAGGTTCTCATCCATCCTCTTCTGTTCCCACAACTTCTCCCTCTCAATCCCAAGGATGCACCTCCAGAGCATTCCCACCACCCCAAGCACATGCAGGAACCAGCAAAGCCTCTTCCCTAAAAACAAGAGAAATGTCTTTCTGCCACTTCTCAGCTCTGCAGGTATCACAGACAGAAAGGGAAAAGTTTACTTATCCCTACTTGATTAAAATTAATGTTACCTCTGAACACCACACAGAGGTATTACTGCCCAACCGAGTCTTCAAGGAAAGAGAAAATCCCATCAGCTTTATTTTGTCAATCTTTGCAAAAGTCTGTAACTCTCTTTAATACCTTCTGTCCGCTGTACTCGTGGAAACTGTTAAAACTGGAACAGGTCCCCAAGTAGCATGGAATAGCCACAGTCACAGAAGACATTCTGAGAACATGGAAATACTGCATGTCCTCATTTTATCTCTCATTTATGAAACAGCTTCGAGAGCCTCTCTCTAGAACTTAGGGAAGAGGGGAAAAACCCTTGCAGTCACTATGCAGAGAGATGAGTCTTGAGATGTAAAACACTACAGACACACAGTGAAAGGGCCTTTTGGGTTTCTTCTTATTTAAAATGTCATTTCTTATATATACACTACTATACATACATTTATATTGCATACAATATGTATCTATTATGATATTTATATATATTTAGTAAGTAGTCAAAAAGAATTCCAGCCCTACACTTCAAGAATCCATTTTGTTTCAAACCCATTTTCAGGGTAAAAACATACAGCTTTTCTGTGGCACAACGAGGAGAACTGTTCTCACTGCAGCAATCACCAATTAACAAAATTACCTTTTTCACAATGGTTGCTGCCTCGTTTACCTTTCACATCCTTTGTAGTGCTGCACTGTCAGACATGAAAGAAAAATGGATGTTACAGGTGTTCTTTAAAAAGTAGTAATAATGCATCTCAGAGAATGTGGCACCTCATGAAATAATGATGCCACGAGGGTTCACAGCAGAGCAGGAATTGTGTATGATCAATTCTAATCTACTACAGGTGTGACTGTCTCTCTTACTTAATAATGGCAAGACAGGATTGAGAAAACAGGAATGTTTTCCATTAGGAAGGGAAATGGAAACTGGCATTTTATGCCAGGCTGTATTTCAAGGTGGAGACACAACTCTCCATCAGCCAGAATCCTTGAGAAACCCAACCAATATTGGCATTCTGACAGCAAACATCACAGCCTCTTTCACAGACACAGAAAGAAAAGGCAATGATCATATTTAATTTTCATACAAACTAAATGTGTACTATCTTCTGTCACCCTTAACATCAGCTTATCAGAGTACTTTTTTTTGTGCAATATAAATAATTAAAAGCAATGTTCTTATCATGCAAATCTTCCTATCTCATGCACGTGGCACCTTTCAGCTGTGTTTCAACCTGACTAGAATTAAATGTTTATTTTGTCAAATCTGATTTCTCAGCTGTTTTTAACCAAAGCAGGATCTGGCTGGCCAAGATGTGTCTTTCCAAGTGCCTGCCCCAGGCTGAAAGCTCTCACTGAAGGAGGTCAGCTGGGTTCAAGACCAGGGTGAGTAAAACATTTGTATGCATTAAAACAATCTGGCAACCTTTTATTTGAAGAGATGTGGCATCTGCACAGTTTTGAGCAAGGGCTGGGAATTTAACAGAGGGGGCTTTGAACACAGGAGATGCCCTTCCTCCAGTCCTCTGAAAACTGGGATGTTGGATCCCACAACATCAGCAAGTGCTGATCTGTATTCACTGTTCAGTTTTCCACACAGAACAGGTCAGAGCTCCAGGGGAAAACACAGATCACTGACATGAAAGGAGGAATGGGTCAGGGCAAGGCAAGAAGTCAAGTAAAGAATGGCTGAAGGGGGGTTAGAGGTGAGGAGAACGAGGCTGCCAAGAGGGGCAGAGGCTGGAGAAGGGAAGGGATGCTCACAGAGGTGAAAAGGATGAAACAGGCAGAGAGTTGGTGGTTAAAGATCACAGAGTCCATCAAATGGTCTCCAGGACATACCTGATTAAGAATGGAGTCATTCCTGACCCTCACCAGTGCCAGCCTGGACAGAGGAAGGCAATCTTTGCACTCCTGTCTGTGATTTCATTATCTTAAGTGCAGGGGCTAAATATTCACAGCTGCAAATGGACTCAGTGGGAGCTGCAGTCTGGTTGTGTAAAGTGCTGTACATTGCTAAGTAAGCTGAAAAAAACAGGTCCAAGTCATCTCAGACTGGACACCTGAAATTAATGGGTAGTTTTGACCTTAATCTCCTGTTGGTCAATTCAATCCTACAAGGTGGGGGTAAAGTGGAACACCCTTACCTCACAAGGAGTTTTAATTCAAAAAAAAGGAACTCCCAGGTGCTTATGATCCAGTCAAATACTAAAATGATGAGCACTACAGAGGAGCCCAAAAGGAAATTAATAATTCTGTCTCCAGAACATGGTTTGAATTACAAGCAGAAATAAGGCATAGGGGACACATTGATTAATGAAAGGAAAACAAAATATTGAATAGCCTCTCATTAACTGAGCATCCTATTTTCTGTGCACTGAGGCCAGGGTCCTGTGCAGAAATAGCATGAGACCATATAAAGGCTTCATTGTAATGCAGATGCACATAGGATGCAAATAAAGGTTGCAAAGACAATCTCAATTTAAGGATTTCTTCAGGTTTGTGTGCTCTGTTTAGCTGCCTTTCTAATATCCTTTAATGCAGGTATTTTTCCATGTAACAACCTGCTGAGAGACATGCTCTGGGAATGCTGAAAGGGCTGAATATTTCCACCAGATAAATCAATTTCAAACCTCACCCACACCAGTGCCACTGGAAAGTGTATTTGACACATGATTTATACAGATGCAACACTTTAAACATCCAGGCACGCTCCTGGTGCTTTCTGATCAGCTAATTCAAAATACCACCTATACAAAACCCACTTTGGATTGACAGAAGTGCAAGGGCAGTATTTTTACACGACATAGAAAACAAAAGTGTCTATTCAATTAGGGAGAGGTGCATGTTTAAAGCACATTTTGCAAACTGTGGCAGCACAGTTTTATATGTGCTATTAAAGATACTCAGCAGCAATGACTTCTGAACTTGTAATTTTCCTCTTAGTACGGTCATAGTAAGATACTTGTAAAATGGAAATACATTTCAAAGAAATAGCCCAGAGGTTATATATATATGGAATATATCACTGAGCTAATCACAGCAAAGTAATATCACAGGCAATATTAAACCTCCAGTGATAACTGCCCCAGGTATTTAAAGTAGCAGTGCAGAAAATGCTGCTGCAATCCAGGGCAGTGCTCTATCTGAAACTGAGACTGCATTCCCCCCTGATTTAAGGGCTTTATATTGAAATGTGCTGACTTCTTCTCCCTTAATTTGGGATTATCACGGAATACCTACGTACTCTTTACTACCCAACTGCTTTCACTTCCTTAGTGGTAATTCCACCACTGCTGCTTTAAAAGAGCAAAACCAGGACAAACACAGGGTCAAGGCGGTGCCTGCAAAGTCTTTGAGGACAAAAGTAATGAGTTTAATTAAGCACAGCAGCCTGTCCACCCCAAGCCCTCTGCCCAAACCAATACAAATCCCCATGCAGTAGGCTTTCCCATTTCTCTCAAGGTGAGGGACCAGATGAATTTCACCACACTTCCCACCTCCTCTGAGGTTCAGCCAGCACTGAAGAGCTTTAGTTTTGGCTGATTTATGCTGCTCTTAAACCACAAATGCAGTTACAAGACCTTCTGTGCTACACCAGCTGCCACCTGCCCTCGTGCTCCCCATGGGACTCTACACCAGAGCATCTCAGGAGCTACAGAAATGGGCCACCCCAGCCTGAAGAGACTCAGCACTATTTCTAGGGGCTGGGGCAGGCTGGGTGTGGATTTGCCTGGAGAGAAACCTGCAGCATTCCCAGGGAGGGGTGACAGTATGGATGCAGCTGAACCACAGCCCTGGCAGGCAGGGCAGCATCCCCAGGAGGGACCACACAAACACAAACAGGCACTGCCCATGGATGGGCAACATTCCCAAATGTCCAAGGAAGGGAACAGTGCTGCAGGTACTCTCAGAAATCCTGAAGTGCTGCTCAACCACTGACAGAACAGGGAGGGTGATAAGAGCAGGATCTGTGCCCTGGATGAGCAGCACTGAAAGCTTCAGGAGTGCCTGTGCCCAGACAGAACAGGGTGCTGCTCTGGAATAATGCACAGGAACAGAAAAAAACAACTGTAAACTCTTGCACAATGCAGAAGCCAGCTTGCTAAAAGCTGTCCCTAAGTGCTCCCCATCTTCTCAGGCTCTCACTGACCCTGTCCCTCACCAGCACCTCTGCCCCAAAACTACCTGACACTTTCTAAGCAGAAAAGATTGGGTGGGATTTCTTTGCTGTGGTTAAAAGCATCAGCCACATTTATTTGGCTTCTAACAGGAACTGAAAATAAAACAAATCTAATTACAAAACCAGCGTAAAGTGCTGATATACTGCTGCATTATCTGAAAGATGGTTATTATAATCAAGACAGCTCTGCTTCACTCTGCTATCTCCTAATGAGAGATACTTCAAAATGTTATTCCAGGTTTCATCAATAGGAAAAAAACCACTTTCATTATTTTTTACTTCTTCATGTATAAACTGGATTACACACACAGCTGACACAAACACCAGCATTACTGGCTTTGCTTCCTGTGTGTCAACAGGCACCTCCTGCAAAGGAAAGATGCTAAAAATGTTTTAATATGATGCCAGTACAGGTATTTTTCTTGTTCAGACTGAAAACTCTCTTGACATACTGCATCAGGAGTGATGAACAAAACTGTTCCATGTTTAAGCAGTCAGGAACATTTGTCTCCTTAAACAAGACATTATAATCATTCCTTTTGTAGCCTACTAAAATTACATTGCAGAAAAACTCCTCTCTAAATAAGGATAAACAACATGGTGGCTTGATCACAGCAGACTGCCAGCACAATCACACTTATAATCTTAGCACTGACAGCACATTGAGCAATCTCAGTTACAATTGCTTGGTCTCATTTCACAATATCCTCGGGATGATGATTCTGAGAGTGCTAAGAGAGAACTCAGGAACTGTTTCCAGAGATGCAAGCACAACTTGGCAACACAGAACCAGGAAAGCCAAAAGAAGCCACTTAAACAGAACAGTATTTTCGAATGATATCTCAATTTTAAAATTGCTTATCCATGAGCATTTTTTTCTTGCTATCCACTTGAAAGAAACTAAAGCAGAAGCAGGAGGGGTTCTCTGCACGACTTGTGAAATGAAGCCACCAGGTTACATTAGAAGGAGTAACACCAACCCCATTTTCCTAATGTTTAGTCCTCATTTTTATGACATCTGCCACTAGTAAAAACTGCAGCATCCCAGGTTCTGTGTCTCATTTCTGTCCTTTCAAATAAGAGTTCTCTCCAGTCTGGTAACCTGATGGGATGTTTGGAGCACAATTTGTTAAATCAGATCAGAGCAATAGCTCTTACTTCAGTATAGTCATTTCTGAGATCAATGAAGGCAGATACACGGTTTAAAATAATTTAAAAAGTGAAAATAGCCTGGCATCGTATTTTTCTTAAGCAAAATATTCAAATATAAGCAATGAAGTCTGAGGAACGTAATCAAAAAGAAACACCTTCTTCTACATTAGAAATGCTCCAAACTGCTGTCTGTGTTGTTTCATCATTTTTTCCATTAAATCAGACACTTCTTCTAAATCAAGCCCTTGGGGAGCAGGAGACAAAAGTGATGAGAATGCAATGTGTGAATACAAAAGTGGAGCATGTGTTTTATAACTAACTCTGTTCAGAGATCAAGGGAAATGTCAGTGTTTATAGCCATCAGGAAAGAATCAATGTAATTATATTTGTAGTATCAATTCAGGTCAATATTCTAATACAGACACCGTAAAGCCACAATTACAATTTACATCTGCATCGAGCGGTGCATTTACCTCTTAACCTCATAAAAAAACCAGAACAAAAACCTCTCTCCTTCTCCCCCACACACACACATCCTCATCATTTCAATCTTGAAACAAGATGTAGTTGAGCCCCCTCAGATTAAGTTAGAAAACAACACAGGTTTGGATTTACTCTGAAACCTGAGAGATTTGGGTCCAGGAGTGAAACCAGAGCACCAGCTCTTTACGGTTTTGAGACCTGGATGCAGTAAAAACCTTAATTGAATTCCCAGAGTTGGAGCAATTCCCACTTAAAAAAAAAAATAAAATCTAATAGCATTGCACCAGGACACTGTTCTCCACTTGCTAACCCAGACACTGTTGGTTGGCTGCTTTTTGGGAGGGTTGAGGTGAACAAACCTCTCCCACTACCAAAACCAAAATAAAGTCATTTCCAGACAAAACTGTGTCCAAGAAAAATCATATGATAGCCCTTAATCCTCTCTCCATGGTTTTTACTATGAAGGGTAAAGTCATAGACATTTACACAATAATATTTCTGTACCACCATCATCATGGGTTGAGATGAACAAGCACCAGACTGCACACTCACAGGCAATTTAAATTAATGGGACTTTAGCCAACAACAGAGAGCAAAAAAACCCACCACATTTAAAAGGTGATATTCTTGATTTTACTCCATTCAGTCTTTACCCTTAATCAGCCTCAAACTTGAATCTAAATTGAATCTAAATTAAATTTTTTTTCACACAAACCTTCCTCCTCTTCAAGAATCTGCAACACCCATTAAACATGACAAAATTCAGAGGTAAAAATGTCCTTAAAAATTCAGAAAGGACTGAAAATCTGTGACAGACTTTACCAAAACCTGAAGCATAGGAACTTGCTCAGCAGACATCCAACATTTCCAAATTCAGAGAACTCTCCTGCAGTTTCAGAATGGAGACACTTACCTAGAGAAAAACAACAAAAAATGGTATTAAAGGACACATCAGGCAGAGCCTAAAACTTCTGGAAAAGTTTTTCTTTTTAAATTACAAGATTCCACTGGACAAACTTTCATTATAGATTAAAATTACATCTCATAAATACTTTATTATAGCAAGGTTTCATTGATAAACAGATATCAAGTATTAATATACCATTAATGCGTATTTTTGAGAATGGCTAACCAATTTTAAAAAGTTCAACAAAACTGGAAATTGCTGATGCTTATCACTACTTTCAGCAGGGATTTGTTAATACTCTCATTTTAGGTTTAATCAACCCCTTGCTCACCAGCTGGTAAAACAAGCCCCAAGCCCAGACTTGTAGAAATCCATATATACAAGACAAATGGATATCAAAGTAAAACTTAAGTATTTAAGGTTCAAATTCAGGGTGCCAATCCAATCATTGTCAAACACCAGCTCCACCTCTGGAAGCCTCATCCCAGCAATGAAGATCAGCACCTTTAGAAAAAACACGTGGAGCAAAGGCTGAGTGCAAGGTGGCAGAGCATAAAACATCCCAAAATTCCCTGGGAAGAAGAAACCTGTAAGCAGGAACTACATAAACCAGATTTAATTATCTGTCAAACCTGCTCATTTCCACTCTGGGCTTTACAGAGCTTCCCTGTAACTCCTGTTGGAGAGGACATTTCACATCCCCAAAGTGCCTTTTGATGGGAGCTGGCAGGAATTTGGGAGAGGAGCTCAGAGTGTGTGGGGCTTTCAGTCCCCCATCCTCCAGTTCCAGGCAGGATTTAGCCCAGACTGAACTCCCAGTGACTCAGCTGGACTCACGTGGGGACATGAAGTTTAACATCAGCTTAAGGGCTACCTGGAAGGAGAGTCTGAAGGTTTACATCACTCTCACCCATTCCTCCTCCAAATAAGGTAATAGTTATAAGTTTTAGGGGGGAAAAAAAAGGGAAAAAGTAGAAAGTCTGCAATGCTATTTTGATCCTTCTAAGCCTTCGGGACAAATGCTTTACAGACCTTGTAGTCTTACAGAGTGCAATTTATAAAGATTAAAGATTAACATTTATAGAAAAATGCCTTTCCTTAATACTGTAGGGATGCCATAAAAAGTAATACTTTTCATTATAATACCACTTTATGGTACATGAGAGCTTTAGTACCCCACAGGTCTTTTCCTCTTCAGTATCTGGAGGGGAAAGAACACAGATTGCAAAAAGTAGATGCTTCTTTCTTTCTTTCTTTTTCCAGCTCAGCAAATATATATCATTACTTCAGTCCCTTCAAGGTGAGCTTTGTTGTGGAGAGAGATAAGGCCCAAAGCAGAGGCAAGGTTGGAACAGAATTAGTCATTGTATATGCATTTTTATCCGTTTTGACAATGCAGAATTTTAATGAAGGAATGCTACAAGGATTCTGCTCTGAAACAAGCAGTTTAATTCTCTCTGTAATTCAGAAAGCAAGTTTAAGTAATGACTTTATAATTCTTAATTATCATGGAAGAATCCTTTTTACATTCTCTTTTTCTTCATTACTCCAGTATATCCTACCAGAAATTTAATTTTCATTTTCAGCTTCTGCAATAATATTTTTCATTATTTGGCAAATAAAACACACTACAATGAACAAATTAGAGAGGGGCACATGCGTGAAATAGCATCCTCTAGATTGTGTTCTTGTCTGTGCTGCATCCAAGCAACTTTGAACATTTTGCAGTGGTTGTAACAAGTGTTATTTCAGTTATTTCAGTCTTTTTTTTTTTTCCCCTGAACATGACAGACCCCTCTGCCCAGGGACAGCCTCACTGCCTTTCCTGCTGCACTCCCAGGCTTCTGGATCCCCTCTGTCCCTCCAGGAGAGCAGAACGGGAGTTGAAGGATGGGTTCACAGCTGGGATGGGTATTGGCAAAAATCTGTTCTCACTCCAGCTGCAAGGGGTGAGACCAAACCCACCCTGCAGTGCCCAACACCACCCACCCTGAGACTGAAGGCAGCTGGAGCTGGGAGATTTGCTTTCAAAATCTGCCTCACATTTTCTCTGTTCTACATCTCCCATCCTTCTAAACCCTGTGAACTTTGACTCTCAGCTTGTACCCATTTGGCTGAAACTCCAGTAGACAATGTACAGCAAGCAGTTCTTCATCTCTGCTCGTGGAAAAAGTTAGAGTTTAGTACAATAAAATAAAATAAACCCCAAACCCTAAGAACTAATTATCTGCAATATGTATTCTTATTTTTATATGATTTTGGCACTTGCCATCAAAATATCATGCTCATAAAAAATAGATTTGCCTCCTATACAGATGATCTATTACCACCACAGCTCGTGTTATTTCCTCAGAAGAAAATGAAAAGCTCCATTTGAAACTCACTTAGCAGCTGGTTATTCTGCATTTCATACAGAAAGCAGCACCCGTAAAGGTGAAAATGAATAATGATCCATTTGCAAAGAAGTCACAAAAATTCAAATGCAAGACTTATCCAGAGCTTTGATACTCCAATCCTCTTAGAGAATTTATAAAATAATGCTCTGCACACTGGAAAAAAAAAAAAAATTTGATTCCACCCACTGTACAAAACCAAAGGAAATTCACTTTATAAAAGAAAAACAAATTAAACAAATTCCAAGGCCTGGCAGGCCTGTAATTCATTAGGAGCAGCCCTGGGGTCCCTGAGGAACAGCCTCACACACTCTGCAGAGCTGGAAAACGTACTTAAGAGACCAGAACCAGCTGAAAACCTGCAAATCCAGAGAATGGCTCTCTGTTTAATCCATTTTAACACTTTGGTTGGCTTTGGCTGTTCTCTCCTCCATGCCTGCACACAGAAGTTTGTCCTGCTCCTGTCTCCTCACCAGAGCAATCCCCTCTCACTGTGGAGCCAGGTTTGATCTTGTCCAGCCTCAGCTTCTTCCAGCCCTGTCCACCTCCTCTGCACCCTGCATGCAGGGCAAGCTCCAGGCTGGATGGGGCTTGGAGCAACCATGTCCAGTTTTTATGGACCCCATTTCTCCTGGCATTTCAGCTCCAAAATCGGTGCCTCCCTTCCACAGAGAGCCAAAACAAACCACTCTGCAGTACAACAACAAAAAGAGGCAGAGTGGAGTTGATCTCTCTGAGTGCCAGGGGGTGGATTGGAACAAGATGTTTTTTTAAGGTCCCTTCCAACCCAAACCATTCCAGGATTCTGAGATTCTATAAATTAAAGCACTCCCTGAAGGATGGCCAGCACAGACTCAGCTCCCTGCTAAGGTAACCCAGGCTGTCAGAAGTGAGACAAGATACCAAAGTAACAGTGAAAGTGCAGCAGAGCCAAAAGCAAGTGCCAAAAGCTGTTGCATTTCTTAGAAAAAAATTCTTGATAAACATTTTTCCGCATTTTTACAGTTTTATGAAAAAGGACTCAAGCCCACAGTCAAACTTTTTCTTCTTCAACAGAGCTTGACCACCGGCTCAGAAGCGAAGAAACAAACACATCCTCAGACAGCAGGGAAGCTGCTGGGCGTGAAGTTTTATTGAGAAAAACCCCATCAGGAGAAGAAGCTGTGTGGAACACAGCGGACTCGGGCCGGAGACGCCGGCGATAAACATCTGAGCTGAGTTTCCAGTCCAGTGGCAGTACAAATGGTGCTGAACACCTCTCACAGATATGCCTGGTCTAGCTCGAGCCTGTCAGACTGAAAACTCACACAAGGATTTGTATGCAGCATCCCAGATTACCCTGGAGATGCTGGAGCTATCACAGTGTGGGGTGGATTTCTACAGCAGCTCGGCCGAGTTTAACAGGCAGAGACAGGAAAGCGTTCTGAGTCGAGACACACACACACACACGTATCAAAGACACAATCCCCAAGCAAAAGCTCCTATTACACCTTTATGTGCCTACAATATGGAAAACACTAGTTGCATGTTAAATTTTTAATGCACCCCAATGTTCACAGAATTTTTTATTTTTGCTAAGAGGGAGCTTCTAGGCAATGTTGCTGCTGGTGCATCTTGAAAGGCACCACTTCTGTGTTGTAACAACTGCAAGGAATTGGGTGATGCACGTCAAGAAAGTTAGACTGCTTCTGGTTGCTGGGGTAAAATAGGTCAGGAGAGCTGAATATCAGGAGACTAACCCCTACTGACTGCAGAAAAATCTAAAATTTTGGGTTGTTACCCCACGTTTTTCAAGCTGTCCTTCCATTAAAGCACCCAGCACATGCAGGAAGGACATAACAGTGTGACATGGCTATAAAGGTGTTCTGGCATCTGAAATAGTCATAAAAGCACTGGGGGAAAGCAAAGCTTCCAGGCACCTCGTTCTCAGCCAAAAGGGGATCATCTGCTGGAATGAAGTGAATTTTGGGGGATAAATGTGGTCAGGGTAAGGAGGAACAATCCATATTAACTGCTCTCATGTCTGAAACATTGTGGAGCACAATCCAAACAATGAGGACATACACAGAGGGCTGGATTATATTGAAAATGTGTTCCTGCCAGGAAACAAAGCACAAACTAACCCATTCCCTGAACCTGCTGTGACTTGAGGGAAAACAAATAGATTTTAAACCAATCTTGTTCTAACTCCTTAAATTCCTCTTCGGTAACGGTAAAGGCTCAGCAATCATTGCAAAAAAAAAACAAACAAACACTTGGGATTTTTGTCTGTCCTGAAAGATCTTCACTCCCCAGAGGATAAACTGTACAAAAACATGGGAAAGTCTAAAAAGGGGCCCCATTCCAGCAGGATTGCACTTCTGTCTTCTGTGTAAGATAAAAAATGAGCTCAGGGGAATTTCACTGCTGTGTTAAGAACTGACATTTTATATGTAATGCCTGATTAATTTGTCCCTGAATCAGATAAAGACTTTTGGTCAGAAATGGGTCAGGTTGACCAGAATTAGCTGTTAGGAAGAGAAATGTGGATAGGAGGGCTGAGTGAAAAACTGTAGCATCACAGGGAATCAGTGGCATGCACTGTGTACTCCTCCAGAGAAAAATAAACTACTCCACAGTTACAAGACTACAATGTTCTACCTAACCTACAAAAAAATTTTTTTTTTGCTTAAAGATCTATTAATTTTTCAATATCCCATTAAAAACAAATTTAAAAAGGAGGGAAAAAAACCCTGTCAGTCACAAACCCCACAGCAGTTTTCACCACCACACCTTGGCAGACATCCTTCCAGGTAACATGCACAAAGAACAGACTCCTGTGTAACCACACTGACACTCTGCAAGAGCTGCTCCAGCTGATTCCTCCAGAGAGAGATGCTACAAAAACGAGCCAAATTACAATGGGACTCTGTATAGCAGGGCAGCATAACACACAATTACTGTAACCTTGCCCTGAGGCATTTCACAGGAAGATAAAAAAAAAATAGCCTGCATTTAAGTATTTAACAATTTTTCTTAAGAGAAGAAAAAGAAAAGGCTCATTTTCTTGCTCCTTCCTAAGCAGGCAGCATTGGGATGGATTAATCACACAGAGGGAAACTGAAGGAGGATCCTCTTTGTGAAGGACAGGTTTGTTGGGCAGATGTTTGACATTGAACACAGTGATTTCCCTCTCCTGTGGGTAGGAAGGACAGTGCAGAGTTGCATCAGCTCGTTAATAAATGAGATAATGAGTGGAGAGCAAGCAGCCACTCCTGTAGTCCAGAAATGACCATGCTTTTGTTTGGAGAAACTATCAGGGTCTGCAGAAACTGTTTCCCTACAGCCTGTTGTCAGGACCTTGAATTATCCCTGACCCTGTGGTGTCTGCCCCTCAGTCACAGCCATGACCTGCAGCACATCCCAAAACACCCGTGCCTGAGGCAGGACAAAATGGATTTGGCACCCAGGTATTCATGGCAACTGTTGGAGACTCCACAGCCCATTTCCCAACATTAGGGGAACCACAAGGAGACTGGAAAAACCAGGCAGAGCCTCCAGAACTGGGTCTGCTGAGAACCAGTCTGCTGTGACAGAAAATTTTGTAGGATATATGTAGCCACATGGACTAATCTCTTAATAAAAATATAATTTATTTGCTTCTCCTGGAAAAGATGTGGAACCCTGCTCCTACCCAAACAGGAAATGCTTGGTTATTAAGCTGAATTAGCTAATTCTCCCTTGGTACTTACTTTGGTCTCGTTCAATAATATCCCCAACATCACCTTAACAGTTGAGCAACCAACCGAGAGAACGGCATTACTCTTATTACTCTTAGGTACTGCTTCAGCAAAATAAATCCTTTTTTTTTTTCTCCCTAATTGGTAAAAAGGAACTTATCTCTATGGGTAAGCATCATCCTGTCTAGACAACCATTATAAAGCCTCTGCTGTACCACCACTGCAGTTCATTACACACATGCACAGAAACCTGGGTCTGAGAATATCAGACAGAGAAACTCCAGGGCTTGGTTCACATCTCTGGGAGGTGAGTGCCAAGTAAGCCTCGGGAGCAGTTTTGTGTTTAAAGAGTGACTGTGAGCACAAATTCATCTCATTTCACCAGTGCCTCGCTGGCACCTCAGATCCTGGAGCAAACAACCCTTAAATAAGGAGCTCTGGATACCCAGGGATGTGCTCAGGGCTCCTCCCAGTCCCACCAGTATCACACTGCAGCAGCAAGAGCAAGGCAAGCAAATAAATTCTTGTATTGATGACCAAGCCACAGGGATCCAAAGGGCTGGAGCGGGCAGGAAGCCACCTTGGGAGCCAACAAAATGCAGATTAGGTTTTCTATCTCAAACTTTTGAGCCATCACCAGCTGACAAATAAAAATGCTTGTGGAGGATGTGCCAGTTCACTTGGAAACCACAGCTGTGAACTGTGTCTGGTGGCCACAGCACACAGACTCACCTGCAGCTATTGATGCTGCAATTCAGAAGTGGACCCAAAAACACACACTTGTGCATGTCAGCCACACCGAACAACAGAGGGGAAAAAAAAAAAGCACAAAAATAAAAATCCTTTGAATTACACTGATCCCCTCTATTTTGAGGGGAGGGGAAGAAGGAAATTTTGAAGCTTAGTTACTGAGACACACAATCCCTTGAGTTTATAGGTGTTCACTGCTGAGGAATAAAACTCTAGCCAAAGTTATCACATTAAAAATTAATCTTGCCAGTTTTCCCTTTGTAACTCAGCTGCTCTTTGGGAGACAGCTGTAACTGCAAAAACCAGACTGAGAAAAAACCACAAACATGGCACTATTAGCATACATATCTGCTATTATTTCTTAAAAACAGACTTTGTATTGCAAAGATTGCCCCACAGAGAAGCTCAAAAATAAAATAAATCTTTCCTCCTTAAAGACCTGAAGATGAAGAACCCAAAACTCTGTGATACCTCTTAATGCAGCCCCATCCTCCTCAAGAGCAATTTTATGCAGAAAAAGCCTTTGATGCAAGAGGAATTAAAAGGACAATATTAACGAGAAAAATGAGATACTATTTCATCTCATTGTCTCCAATAGTGCCATTAGCGGCACTTAAAATAATGATAATTCAGGATTATTTTAATTATGTTTCACGCTTTTTCAGGGCACACTAATGAAGGGCAGGGATAAAGGAGCAGCTCATTGTGATGGGCACTCTCAGAAACACCCAGCACCCCACATGAGGGATGCAGAACTCAACTTCTCACCCTCGCCATCAATTCCCTGTTGACACCTCTAACTCAAGGGCTGTCAACTTCTAAAATCCTGGCCAAATTCCAGCTGGATAATTAGATTGTCTAAAGTGCTTATTTATTCCTGGAGTTTTAATTGGATAAACACATACATTTTCTTTTCTGGATAGCCCTGAATGTTGCTGAGCACTTTTCAGTACTTTCAGAGTTTATCCTACGGCTGGCTCACGTTGTTCCAGGTTAAACCAACTCAATCAACTTCTAATTCTATGCTGGCAAATTGTCCATGGATTTATATCAACAGAAACAGTAAAACTAAAAAGAACAAAGTGTTTCATCCTTCTTCAAAATGAGTTCATAAAGCACTTTGAAATCACATTTTCTCCCTCAATATTTATTAATAATTTTGAAGCTGCTCTATCCCCAAACCTAACAGCAAATTAATTCTTAGTGTACCACTTGCAAATTTTATGCAAAATCCCACTACAATGTAGCCTTCAATCTGATAAAAGACTGTCATATGCCAATTTATTTTTTTTTTTTCCAATTTCGCTTCCATGCTCTAAAACAATGCTTCTCTCCAACCATCAGCCAAACACTATTATTAATCATTTATATTCCCATATGGACACAAAGCTTGGAGGGGGGGCCTCAGGCAGAACACTCACACCTTTTTTTGTGGGGTGTGAGGGTGAGAGGCACAGACAGGAACCCAAGCTTCCACTTCACTCCTGCAGACTGAGAGATGAGTCAGAGTCCTCAGGAAACTTTCTGGACTATCTAAAGAACTTCAGTCCCCAACAGACTCCTAAATTAGTTGCCTGTTTTGAGATGTGTCAGTGTCTCATGTTTTCAGTTGGATTAATTGGAAAAAAATGTCTACAGCAGCTAGATCTCCTAGGGGGGGCAAAACCTCATTTTCTATCATTAATTTCTACAGGTCCACAATTTTTTATGTAATCAGACAACTAAAACACTAGTTTCCATATAAATATTTTCATAACTTTGACAATTACTTTAAAACAGGAATAAAATGCTCAATTTGACTGAGGCTTCTCTTCCTGTTCATAACACATTAAGTATCTTAGGAAATCAAAAATTGATCCTTTGTGGAGCCAGCTTCACACTACTCATAATTAAAAAGCTGATTTTGATGTACAGTAGGCACATCAGACAGACAATTAATTGCCTTTATAGCACTGGGTACTCCATTACAAACATCTGCAGCAAGAAAACTGAAGATACCATTTCTACTGAGCATTACTAAACCCATTAGAACTACAACAGAGCAGAGCATTTTTGCTGTCCCTCCCTACCCCCAAATGCCCCGCTGAGAATATATTTAACCTGCCATGGCTAAAATCCATAAATGCTGAATCATCACCATATTCTGGATGATCTTCTTTTAACCTAATCAGCCTAAACTAGGAGCAGTCCTGCTGAAAAAGTGTGTGTTAATGTAGCAGAGGCATCATCATGCACATCAGGTCCAGCAGATAAAAGGGCTCTGAGGCACATCATTCTACAGGAAATGAAGCGTCAGTGATGAACATCGGTTTCTCATTTTAAATATTAAAACAGGCCATGGGACTTTGCCCTTTCTAACTGGGACTGAAGAGACAATTTGAAAGGTTAATTAAATGACTGACACGTAAGGGCAGCATGGATGTGCAGAGTAAGGTCTGCCCATGGAAATCCGTGGCTTTCTCTGCAGGCAGCAGCGAGAGCAGGACCAGGAGTCACATCACCCACCTAAGGACACTGGGGGAAACTGAGGCAAATCCACTGATGGTGTGCAGGCACCCTGCAGGAGTTGCAGCACATGAAATCCCAGTGGGAATGCTCCCACAGGAGAGCACAGACACCCCCCTGGGGTTTAGCTTGGGAGCTGCTTTTCTCCTGAGCCTCCACATTCACACACCATTAAATGAGCTTTAACTTCTGCTGCACGCCCACAGCAGGAAAACTTTCTGGGACTTGGCAAAGCAAGCAAGGCTGGTGGTTTTACAGCACACATCTCACAAGTGCTGTGTTTGTTTTCTCAATGCCCAAGTTTGCCCTGACAGGGGATTATTTGGTTCTGAAGGCATTGCTGGGCAGGCAGCAGATGGAAAGGACTTCAGCCCCACCAATTCTGTCCTGAGAGCTCTCTGCAGCCCAGGCTTCACAAGGATTGGATGAAATGAAAAAAAGCAGCAGAACTTTGTGTTTTACCTTGGATGCAGGACTGGTGAACTCTAAAAATATGAACTCTGGGCTTTTTTTTAATATCTGCACCTTTGTCCCCATAAAATTCCAAAGGAACTTTACCCCTGCCTGCAAAGGCAGCAGCTCCTCTCCTGTGCAGCCCCTGACCCTGAACAGCCCCCCCCGAGCAGCACAGACCAAGTCAAGTGCACCACAAGTCATCCCTCCCAATCACAGCTCCTAAAAACGTGAGTGAATTTTAAAATGAGGGAGTTTTGACATTCAGAACTCAAATTTACACAGAATTTATGTGCATGCATATAGAGAACTTCTCCTTTGATTGTATCTCTGTATGTATTAGTGACTGATGAATAAACACCAGGAGGAATTGTAAGATTTCATACAGTTTTACATCACTTACACAAGTGACAGCTATTTTAATAAGATTCAAGCTGGCATCTTCACAAAACTTTTTCCTCCTCCCCTCTTTTCTCTAAAATTTTCTCATTTTTTTTAAACAAGCTGGCCAAGAACTGAATTCCACGCAGGAGAGACCAAGATTTTTCATCCTAGCCATTCAGTAGGGAAAAAGAAATCCATACATTTATTTCAAGCTTGGATTGCTACTGCAACATCTTGAAATGCTCAATAATTCCATTAAAGCTTTGTAGGTGAGAAATGTAATCTGCTATTCCTCTGCTGAGGCTCCTCTGTTTTAACACAAGCCAAAGGAGCAATTCTTTGAAACAGTAAACAAAAAATATCACTCAAGGCATTAAAAATAATATTTTGAAAGAGAAAAAGAATTAAATGTTGGAAACAATCATAATTATGCTTTAAAGAGAAGGTTTGATTGCGTAACTTCAGTTACCTAGGGCATAGTGATTACCAAATTCATAACTCTTCCCCATAAGAGAGAAAATGGAAAAGTCTTAATAATCTAAAAAATATTACAGTATCTTTCTCTATTTGGAGTGAATCAATGATATTTATAGCCCCAGAGGTATTGAATTTCTTTTGTATCAAAGAACACCAATAATAATGTACAAGTCCATTATGGAAGTGCATATCAAGAAAGTGAGCACTGCCTAAGACTGCAAAAGGGGAGAAAGTTAAAACTAAGCCTGTGATTTCAAGAAAACATGTCAATCTTCTCCCACCAGATGCAACAATCAAATCATCTTGGGTGTTTGTAGCTCACTGTATAAAAATAGGATGAAAAATGGAGAATGGTAACTATCAAGACATTTTACAGAGTTTGACAGGAAAACTTCACAGCTGAACTCCACAAAAAATTATCTGAAGCAAATTAGAGTTGCTTAAAATATATATATATGTGTGTGTGTGTGTGTGTGTGTGTGTGTGTGTGTGTGTGTGTGTGTAAAAGAAACAAACAGAAGACAGCAAAGAGTTTGCATTGACTCTGGAATCTGGAGTAATTCCAAGGTACAAGCATTCCCTAAAACCAGGATGAGAAGGGAGACTGGCAAAGAGGGAAGTGCCTGGCCTGTTAACTCCACAGACCTTCAAAGGAACAATTTTTTTACCAGCAAGAAGAGCAGCTTCACTCTCTGGATGCTCCCTGGCTTTATCCTCCCACCTCTGAAGAGTGTCCTCAGGCATCATCCAGCAGTCACAGAGAGGACCAGTGGGAATCATTAAAGTAATTAGAACTGCTTGAATGTCAGCAGCAGATGATGCCATGGAGGACAACGCATCCCTACCCTACTCTTAACAGGAGATGTTAATTTTGTGAAATCTTTTCTTTTGTGTTCTGCTTCCTACATTAACTGTGTAAGGCACAGCCCAAGAGAAAAGACTTACAAAGATCTTGCCAAGCAAGGTACCCAGATGGGCCTGGTTACCATGGCACTGGCATCCAAGTGCTTGTAGCTGCAAACTACTGAACATCCTCGGACAGTGGCACTTTTAAATACTTAGTGAAGCACTCAACCAATTCAAATAATGGCAATTTAAGTATGTATAAACTTAGATTTAGCTTGCCCCTTTTGAAAAATCACCATTTAACTCAAGGATGAAAACAGAACCTAAGCTGAGGGCTATCACAGGCACAATCCAAATTCCAGACAGAGCTAAAATCAAGCTCAGCACATGGGGCTGGCACCATCCCGGGGCAGCATATGCCATGGAGTCCAGCACAGCTGCTACTGAGCTTGGAGTCACCAAGACAAATTCTTTCAAGTGCTTTAATGAAGAAGAAATTTCCTTTTTAGATGAGCAACAGAAATATGGACACAGGTAAGCAAAAAGTGTTGCTTGTATTACCAACAAATATTGAAAATTCATGCCCAGTGCACTCTAGATAGCCAAGGAGACAGTGTTCTTGCCCCCCAAATTTTATGAGTGAAAGCATAAAGCAGGCCTATGGAATAGAAGTTAACATATCAAGTCAGTACTTTGTGAGCTATAAGCAGTATCACTGACCTTCCAGGATAATAACTGATTATTGTGCAATTGTGAGAAGTCATTTCACTGTAAAAGAAAAAAAGATCCTGGATATCAGAAAGGGCTAACACTTAAATCTATATGCAATATGAATTAATTTTGTTTCTCTTTATACTTTGCTATTCTTAGACAGATAACAGCTTCACGAGACCTGATTTATTGTCCATATGTATCAAAATAGGAATGTGCTCCTACATTTCAAAGCATTAAATGAGATTTACTCCACAGTAACTTCATTCTGCCTTACCCAAGCAGGATTTGCCATGCCCGGCACTTCTGCCACAATAGAAAATCTCCTCCAAGAAATGCAGAGCTTAGTAAAAAAGTTACTATTATCAGTGTCTTGATACTTAATACTGACAGCCCAGGCCAGCCAACAGAACTGGTCTGTGACTAGAACTGTCTGGAGGGAGGAATGGATTAGAGGAAACAGCAAAACACAGCTGGAGAGGGGTGAGTGCTGTCCTCAGTGCCCCTGAGTTCTCTCAGCATCCCAGGCTGCACCCCCATGCCCCCCCAGCCAGAGCTGCTCCCTGCCCAGGGCCAGGGCAGGAGGGGATGGCCACAGTGCTGTTTGGGCTGGCAGAGCTGATTTTGGGCTGTGGTGTGGAGTTGTGCTGAGAGCAGTGTTGGTCACACAGGGATGTTCACCACTGAGCCCTTCTCTGCTCCTCACCCCACCAGGGAGGCTGGGGGGACACCTGGGACAGCTGACCTGGCTGTCCCAAGGGTTATCTCACACCCCTGATGCTCAGCAGGGCTGGGGGAAGGAGGAGAGGAGGGCATGGTCAGAATTAGGGCATCTCCCTCCATCAGCATCACACGGGATGGAGCTCTGCTTTCCCTAAGGATACCTGAGCACCTGCCTTGGGAAGTGCTGAATGAATTCCTATTTTCCCTATTAAACTGTCTATACCCACGAGTTTTCTTTCCCATTCTCTCCCCCACCCCACTGCAGGGGATGTGGTTAAACCATGACAGGCACAAACCAAAACACAGGAAACTCCATTTAAACATAAGAAGAAACCACATCATTTCCACAGGTGACTTCCAGCCTCAACAACTTCATGGGATCTCCAACACATTTGTTGTTCACATAGATGAGCATTACCAGCACAATATTTAATAACTGTATCCTTAGCTGCATATAGATTTTAAATCCAATTTCAGAGAATGATAAAACATCCTAGATTTTAATAGGTCACCACAGTGACAGTCAGGTCAATACAATCCCTATTTCATTACTCACACTGCTTCCTTCTGTTCTCACAAAATAAACTGTGCCAAGAGAACATGTGTTTTATAGCATTTTAACTCTTCTCTCTGTGTATGTATGTATATATATAAAGTTATTTCACAATGTTTCTGTGAAAGAAAAAATGTATTTCCCATATTAGAATAATCAGGGAAACTTGAGCACAACTTATAATGTGATTTTCCCAAGGTTATATATAGTTAGGTAGTAACTGACACCATATTCATGGAAAAACTAAAATGGCAACAATAGGAAATCCTCCACATAGCACACAGCCAGGAAGTACTTTATTATCTCTGTCAACTCTTTCAACAACTTACAGCTGAAGGGAAAAATTCAGATTCTTATTCTGAATGCACGTACAGTCCAGACCTCTTGTCTGTATTTTATGTCAGGTGCTGTTCTGTACCTGTTTGCTTCTTATTTCAGTGCTCCATGAAATTCTGCAACAGTAAATGATATGGAAATAGCTACAAAATTATGCAGCTGGAACTAGAAACAAGCTGTGTCCATCACTTCAAAGATGTGCAGTCATGAAGAGATGTTGCTCCATCCAAGCAGCATTTCTGCTCGGATTTCCTCCTTTTTAGACACTCAGAGACAGAGCAATCCCTACTACAACACACCACAAGAGCTGAACATTTTCATCCTGTTCTACTTATGATCAAAGCTTCCTTTTCTCCAAATCCCAGCTCTGAGAGTTGCATGTTTCACCTAATACAACAGGACCCAGCAACATTTGACTTCACCCAACTATTTTCCTACTAGTGTTATTTTAAAGAGTTTATATAATAACAAATGGACCATCCAATATGTGCTTAATAATGGCTCAGGCAGCCTCTGACAATGGGGTTATCACATCCATTTGATAAGTTTCATGGGAATCCATAACATTCCCCTGAACTGTCACCAAGGAACAGGTTGCAAGGGAATGAGGTCTTCCAGAGGAGCATATTATAAAGGCAGCTTTTATGATACACATTAATGGAGGTCAGAGGCAAGGCTACTGTTCTCATTTATGATGGGAAAACACTAGATCATAATGATGGCATGAGGATGGGGAGAATAATAAAGTCATTTCCCTGGTTCGGGAAAGATTAGCACATTTTGCCCAGTTAAGTCCTTTTCTCTATAAAAGGACTGCCTAGAGGTGCCTGTAAGTATAGATTTGTAGAGAGTCAGAACTAGGTGTGTGTATCACATCAATTGCAGCAGGTGACTCTGTGCCTAAAAGTTATTAGGAATAAATAACCCCTTCCAGAGCAGAAAATCAATTCAATGCTCATAGCACTCCTTGATTGAGAAGATGTGGCTCTTGAGATCAGAGCTCCAAAAGTGGACCAAAGCCTAAATTACAGAAGTCCTAATTCCTGGCTTATATTAGGAAATTTTACATGCTACTAAAATGCACAGTGGCAGTTCAAGTTTCTTTTTGAGCTTGCAGATACAAGCAGTGACCCATGCCTTTGAGGTTATGTTAACCACTGCTAAGTGCATACTTGTTACTCTTATAATTCTTCTCTAAATTACTTAAGATAAAAGAAGCCGAGAAAGAGCCAGGTAGAATCAAACATGATTGCTTCCTATTAAACAGCTGTCAGTTCCACCAGATCTCACCAACCTTGGATCAAAGGCAGTCACACTTGGACACTTTTCCTTTAATAGCTTCATTCATGCCTGGGCAGCGCTGGGAGTCTTTAGCTGTGTTCTGATGCTATCTCAGCACTTGAATGAGCCCTGCACATTGTGCTGCTCTGCACCTTCATTCAGTTCTGAAAGAATCCTTCTGTTGGGCAGAGAAGCACAAGAATCTAAGAGGAGAACATCTTACAGTTGGTGGCAATCCCAAGCCTGGTCCCCTTTAAGTTTGGGAAGAAAAAATGCAGGTGTGTACAATACTCAAAAGACTTCTATAAAAATCAAGCATTCTCAACCAACTGCCCACAGGCCTATTCCCTGTGCTGCCCCACCTCAGAAATCCCACTGGAAACTGGCCACAAGACCCATGGGGAGAATCAGGCCTTAAACTGAGAGAAGTCACCCAGCTTCAGCAGCAGATTAAAGCTGTGCTAAATGTCAGGTTAAAGCAGGATGGCGAAATAACCAGGTCACAACTGGGGCCTCAACCTAGAGCAGAGCAGCTCTCAATGAGCAGTTGATAACTCCTCTTGAAGAAAAAGCAGAATTATTGTCCTAAATCAGAAGGGTCCTCAGACCAGCAGAGGTACCTGCCAGCACTCAGATCTCACCTCTGTCAGATAAGCAGACAGGAGAGCACCCCAGCGTATTCCACACGTGTACATTATTAACTTTCATCTAAAGGTATTAAAATTTGGAGGCCAGCATGCTGGGCTTCCCCATTTAAACAGGACAGAAAAAAGCCTGTCCCCTGAATGGTTTTTTTTTTGGGCATTCCTTTCCATGCCCCACAAGAGAACGCCCACTCTGCTCCCTCAGCAAACACCCTACCACTGTTCCACATCTATGATCAAAGTTTCTCTTGGTTTTCAGGGGGGATTTGGAAGCACAACCTTTAGATGTAAAGGAGTGTTAAAATAAAAAAATTAAAACCACTGAACTCAAACCCCTTGTGTTTTGAAGACCTACAGTAACTCCAAAGACTTGCCTAATGCATGCACCAAATTTTACATCTCCAGGCTTTAGCTTATTAAATAGGGGAAAAATGTAAAAATGCATGACCTGGATGAAAGTACCATTCTTTTCTGCTGTGTTCCCAAGTTTTTGAAGTTGGGGACTTTGTTCTTAGCAAAACTACTTTGGTAGCAACTCTGTCTCCACTGGATGAAAATCTGTGTCATGGAAGAACCGACCTAATTTGGATCCACTGTCCAGTTCTGCTCTGGAGAGAACCCTGATTAAACTCAGAGAAATTCTGCACTTCTTTTGAGGGTTGAGGCATTCAAATTAGCTATTAGATCCTTAGCAAAGATCTTGCAGCTCTTGTGCTAACTCAGACTAGCAGATATATCAAGGACTATAATTTCTAGCATTACACAAACCAATTAACCTTTGCCAGCGGTACGCACTGTAGAGAACTAAATATAATAAAACATTTTAAGAGTATTGTTTAATTCATACTCAGAGCAGTTTCTCAGAGGTAGTTATGAACTGATATGCACTGAATCACAGTGTGTTACTACGTTGTTCAGTGTTGCTCTATAAGGTTCAGATTAGATTCCCTCAGCTTCAAAAAACCATACCCAAACCCTGGCAGCACTTTCACCCAGGTTAGCTAATTCTTCGACAGATAAAGCCAATAAATAAACACAGAGGGTAGACAGAATTTTTGAAAAAATTAATCTATATCATAGAGAATTGTTCACTTCTACCCTGAGCACATGTATACATTTATACATATTCAAAACGTTCCTCATTTTTGGGTTAAAAAAGAATGAGTATCTTTAGTCTTTCAGAAACTGGAAAGAACAGTGGGTAGAAAAGATGTGTGTTCAACAAATGCCATTCTCAGCTTCTAAGTTTGTACACAAAAATGTGCAGGCAAGACATTCATGAGATTTTCTATGAAAGAAAGAGACACCTGGCAATGCCAGATAAAACACCTTATTGGTATGAGAACGTTGTGCTGACAAAAAATATGCAGCATGCTTAATAGCCAAAAGATGAAAACTATCAACATGTGAAGCTTTCTTTTTGTAAACATATCTTTAGGAAACACTGAAATATGTCCAGGCTGTTCAAACAGGAGGCTCACACCTCCCCAGGACCAGGAGGCAGCATTTGGTGGGACTGATGGCACATCTCCCACAGAAGTTACCCTGCTTGCAAAGGCAGACTGGAGCCTGAGGAACCAAGTGGGTATTTGAGCCAAAAGTTCATTTGAACAACCTGAAGCGTGTATGCTTTCAAAACAGTGTCAGCACACAACCAAGAGCAGATTTGCCAAAAGGAGATTACCCAATTTCCTCCCTTTAACAAGTAAATTGCTTAAAACACAGCGATATTTTTGTGTCTTACTAAATGTCTATTTGGGATGTCACCGTTCCTTAACAAAGGAACATTTTCATCCTGCTTCATCTCCGAGTGAAAACCCAAAAGCACTCCCTGTATGAACTCCATGTTGAATTGCAGGAGGCTGATTTGAATTTTAAGATTCAATATAAATTATCTCCTGCATGCACAGAGCTACACTGAGCACTATCATCAATTACACGGGCACAGAACATCACGTGGAGAAGTACCCAGCACATAAATGGCACTTTGGGGTGTGGATGTTTTCCCAAATCAGCCTTGTTTTAATTGTCAGAGGGATTATCTTGCTATAACAGTCTGTTCTGTTTGTTTTCTTCATGCTTATCAGCTATGAAGTCAAATTCCAAAAATCAAGTCTATTTAGCGTCCCAAAACACAAACCCCAAAAAAACAAACAAACTGGGGGGAGGAGGGGACCAAAAAAGCTTCCAGCTTTTTAGATACATTCAGGAGTCTCTAATGTAAGAGGAAAAGGTGAATCCTATGTGACATGCATTTTGTGGTCGGGTTGATGGGAAGCCTGAGGGTGCGAAAAAGGCAGACCAAAATCCTTAACAAACTTATAAAGTGAAAAAAGCAACATCTGCCTATGGAAAGATAGGAAAAGCAGGGTCTAATACAGAATGACACATCATAACTAGTGTTTATGTATATTGCCAAGACCATTGCCCTCTGAAATTCCTAAGTAAATTTCAGTTTTAGTCTCTTAATCAGTTCAGCATTCTGCTCTTGTCGAAATGTCTTGTCAAAAGGCATTACCATGACTTAAAAACTTTAAGTTCAGAGGAATGCTAGAGGAACTTAAGCAACATCTATGAAACATGGCGTTTCTCATCTTAATTTTAAAACAGCTTTCACTTTCATGATATGAGGCACTATGTTCCGTGCCCTCAAAATTTACACCACCTCCCAGGGCTGAAATAAGAAAGCATGTTGAATAATTCCTCTCTTATCACTTACTACTGAAGTGTAAAGTAAATCTGCTGCTGTTCAATAAAATTCCTCCTTGAAATCACAAGTCTCTCAGTTACTCTTTCTGTCTCAGTGGCATTGAGTATTCCAGGTCACTGCACAGGTTAAGTGAACAACCTCACAAATGCAGAAATAACACAAACTGAGATTGTTCCAATTTCCCCACAGTAGCACTTGGAGGGGAAAAAAAAAAAAAAAAAAAAAAAAAAAAAAAAAAAAAAAAAAAAAAAAAAAAAAAAAAAAAAAGAAAAAAAAAAAAAAAAGAAAATAATCAGATCTACCATCTCCTTCCAGATATGCACCTCATGCCTTTTATTTATTTAAGATTTTTGTTCTTATGGCCTCCTTATTATGACTGGCTCTGCCTCGAGCGTTCATTTCGTAGGCAACTGCTGAGATGTGCAGCATCCCTGTTCCTGCAGCATCCCTGCTCCAGCAGCATTCCTGTCAGGAAGGGCCTTCTCCAGGGCCACTCTCATTTCATCAGGGCTCAGCCAAAGCTTTGATAATGGATTTGCAGAGTTCTGACACTCACAATTCCGACACTTGGGGTTGTTTCCCTCCTCCTTCCCCACTTTTTTTTCCCCCTTGGTACTCTTAAGTAGTTCATTAACCCCACATAACTGCCAATTAAGAGAATTTCTCCTCAAGAAGGAATGTTCTCTCTATGAAACTCACTTAATTACAGAAAAATGCATAGCTTAAATATAACAACCTCCTCTCCTGTTAATTCAGCTGTGGTGAATTTTGCATACTCTGTTTTATCCTCTGGTTATGACAGAAGGAATGCTGAAGAATACTCCTTTTTTTTTCTTTTTTTTTTTTTTTTTCTCTTTAAAAATAACCACAAAGTTTCTGCAAGTTGGGCAAATCCTGAAAGTTTCACTCCTTTAGGGTTTATTGCCACAGAAATCAGAAAGCACAACTTTGGAAGCTGCCAAAGGTGTGTATTTTAAGACAATCCACAGATCCCACAACTGTACTTGCTGAATGCTCTACAAGTACTTTGTGTTGTTCTCCTACACATATTCCTATAGAAAGAAAAGTTATCTTCCACTTACAGCATGCCCATGAGCCCAGGGAATGTGTCCAGGCTGACACAAAATGTATGTGAACAGGACCTAAACCAAGCCCATTCCTAGTAGAGGCAAATACTTTGGTACCCTGTTCCCAAACTCCTGAAGAGGCATGGTCCCATAGTTTAAAGATACTTTCCCTGCTGATCAGCAGAGCTTCAAGGGAGCAAGCAGCAGAGAGGCAGAAAAAAAAAAAGATTCACTTCTCAGAAAGGATGCAAAAATATTATTACTATTTTTGAAACTACTTCACCTATTTGGCGTAATTTGACCAGACACAACGGCAGAAACATGGGGGGTTTAAACAAAGCAAAGTTGGTTTGGGTGTAAGAGCATGTTTCCAATACTAAAAAGCCACTGAGTTCTTGAGTTTGCTTTCTTAGCCTGATTCTCAGCTGGTATAAATTGATAACATTGCTGTGATGTGGTTCTTTTTATGTCTGCTCTGCTCTCTGCAGCGTTCCTGGGGTTTGTTGCACCCAGTTGATGATGGGAGATAAGCAGAGTAATTAAAACTCATGTTTAGAGCTATGAACTCTGGAAAGAAATGCATGCAGACCAACAGTTATCAAAACACAGCCTCTAATAAATAAATAATAAACCAAAAGATGATACCATTTGAATGCATTTATACACAGGCAGCAGCGTTCACTCTTGTACCTTTCACTGTATGTAGGAATACAAAGGACAACCAATAGAAATTATAAGCAGGATTAGGTGTAATAACCTTCCTGTTAAGTGCTACATGGGAAAAACACACCCAGCTATTGTGCTGGCTCTTCATTTCCACAAAGCTTCCAGCATCCATCCACCCTGCACCGTTTTCCTGCGGAATGACTCTCCCTTCTCCTCCTCACAGCTGCTACATCTGCCAGCAGGTAAGGAAAAATTCAAAGTGCTGCTTGGTCAGCATGACCTCACTGGGAGACGAGGCAAATGAGCTGAACACACGTGCCCAGCGTGTTCCCTGTCAGCCAGAGCCCAAAGCAGCTCCCAAACTCCAGTTCCTACCGAGCAATGCAGCACACAAATCACCAGGTGGCCCCATTATGTAGCAGTCATTACTACAGACATCCCAGCCCTGCATAAGCCCCGGCTTTCATGTAGTGCAATGCTGCGTGATTATTGGAATAAAAATGTTTCCCGTGGAGACAGCTCCCCGTGGCTTACACCTTGTTGGGGACAAAAGGAACGATCTGGAGATGCTGTTAACCTCTGGGAAGATGTGAGAGAGGATCAGCTGAGGACAGCAAAGTGAGCAGTGGCAATGAGTAATTGTTTAGTGCAGGATCCGGCGCTGTTATCGGCGTATAAACTCTGCCTTTGGGAAATTCACGTAGGGTTTTTCTCCCTTCAGAGGCTGAAGTGGGATAACCAAGATGGGAACTGACCCTGTGCATAATTTGAAGGAGGGCATCCTGCATGAAGACAAAAAAATTAGTCATATAATATCTACCCAGTCATTTTACTAGCAATTGAAGCAATTTGTTTCACATTGCTGGTACTCAGATTCTAGCTCAATATATGTGCCTGTAAACAATTCTCACTGTGTATTACAAGCTCAACTACTCTAAGCTTGGAGCTTCTACAAAATTATAGATGCACATTAAAAAAAAAAGTTCCTATTCTTACATCCCAATTAAAAAGGAACATATTTTCAAGTGCATTATCTCTCCTGCAAACCCTGTCACTAAAATGTACAGCAAAAGCAGTTGGATCCACAGCCTTGGACTACTTGGGGACAAGCAGGGATGTACAAATGCAAGCATCAAATGACTTCAAAACTGGTACCAGCACTTCTTGTTATCCTGTTAATTTACCTGTGTGGGTTAATGGGAGCAGTCAGTGCACAAAGCTGATGTGTGTAAATCTTGACTTGGTCAGGACTTGGTCAACAGCTGCAAAAATAGCTGCCACAGTTAATGTCAGGAAATCTTGAAAGGACAGGATTATGCACAGTTAAGCACTTCCTCCTTCAGGCTGTAAAACAGCAACAAAAGAAAAAAACCCATGCCTGGGTATTTCCAGGTGTGCTCCATCCAAATCCCTTGGCACACGTGGCTGAGGTGAGCCCATTTCCCCAAGATCAGGAAATGATGGAAACACAGGGACCACTCAAACTAAAAAGGAAACCTCCCAGGGCCAGAGATTAAACTCTATTTGCCTTAGGTCAAAAGATCTTTTAGAGTCCCCAGTGATCATTTGTGTACATCACAAAGCCTTTGCACAGCTCAGCAAAACTGGCAGCCAGAGGAGACATCAATGCTGGAATTCCAGAGGGATTTCAATGCAGAAGTGAGATGTTTTAGCTCAGTTAGATTAAGGAAGCTTCTTCCTCAGTCACATCTGCCTGTGTGAACCTGAAGAATGACAGGGCAGCCAGGAATTGCACCAACATGTTAACAAGAATATAGCAGAACATGAATTTATCATTCCACCCTCTTGTATGTCAAAGGGTCCTTATCAGAACAAAACATGAGATGCATTTCAGTGAAAGGTCAGGTCCCTAAGCGAGCTTCTTGGATTACCTCCCCCAAGTCAGAATCTTGCCCTATGGGTAAGATATAAATCACTAATATTCTCTCATGTTACAGTGACATTTTAATTGCATGCAATATTTTAATATACTCAGCTTGGGTTTTAGCTAAGTTGACTGTATTTCTTGATTTCTTTGTGGTATTTAGCCATTTATTATAAATTGACATGGTTATTTTTCAAAGTTTCATTTGCATATATTCATTTCCTTGCTCAATACAGACTCAGAATTTGATGAACATTTGCAGATACACAGATATTTCCACATACAGAAGGCAGAACCTTAACACCCCACGCAGATGTCAGTGTACCAACACAAGAAATAGCATTCCAGCAGCAAAACAAAACCAAAACACACGTCAGAAGAAAATCATATTAAAATTCATACCAGCACTGCCCAGAGAAGATTCAACACTTGCAGGTTTATTGGTATTAGACAATTCAGAACATGCATTATGACAGAAGTCTTCCCTTTTTATGCAAGTGTTTCCACCAGAAAAAAAGAATGCATCTGTATGCAAGAAGTGGATGTCAATTCTGATACACATGCTTTGTAAGAACATAAAATGGAAATGCACTCTGCTTGCTCTGCCCTGCAACACCTGTTAATGCTCACATCTCAGCAGTTATGAAAATCAAACCCAGAGAAATAACCAATGATTTCCAAACCTTCACTTGAATAGAAAATAGGGGGGTTTTTACCATTATATTGTAGTTCCTTCAATTTTTTTTTTTTCTTGAACAACACAAAAAGAATAATGATCCTATCAATGAAGGGCCCTTGTAATATGTGACTTCTGCAGTTCATTAAGCACCTCACATTCCTGTTGGCAGAAGATGCACACATTATCCCTCTAAGAGCACAATTCTTTCAATCTTTTGTATTTGTATGAAAAGATACGAAAAGAAATCAGAATCTACTTGAAGTCATGATGATGATAAGCACCAATACCCACACAAATTAAGCCACCCCCTTGTTGTCCATGCTGAGTAAGGGCTGGAGATCCCAGCAGGGATTTGCTCATGGTCTCTGTCAGCCACCTGTGCTCCACCCTCACTCCAGACATTCAGCTAGAAGTGTCTCAGCACTGGCCACACTCCAAACGATTTTTTTTTGGTTCATTTTGACTTTACACCCACAAACCACCCAATGTTCACGTTCAAGAAAAAGAACCTTGACACACTTTGTTCTCTGTGTCATTCCAGGAAAACCATCTCAGTCCACATGAAGTTTTCTGCTCGTTTGTTTGCATAAGCTCAAAAGGTGATGTCTCATTTGTGCTGCTGCTTGGAGACCCTGATGGGCCCTGCTGTGGACAGCNGTCGTTTGTTTGCATAAGATCAAAAGGTGATGATCTCACTTGTGCTGATGGGCCCTGCTGTGGACAGCAAAGTCAGCCTGAATTGGGAACTTCCCAATCCCAAAATCCTTCCCTATCAACACAGCTCCAGCTTGACCACATGAGCTGACTCGTGGGTGTTGCAAGGTTGGGTGCTCCATCTGGATGAAGAACTGGGGTTATTTTTAGGATTAAAAGCACACAGCCTTGAAGAGTGCTTAGTGGCTGCCTCTCATGCTCAAAGCAGAATTCCTTAGAAATCTCACCTACAGGGGAGTAAGGGGGTGTTGTGCATAAAAATAAACAAAAAAAGAGTCTGGAATTCACGTTTAACTCACACTGACTGGTCTGGGAAAACAAAGCCTAGGCCAAGCAATTGAAAAGAAAACACTGGGACAGAGCAGTTGTTACATCAAGAGCTGCTCATGTTCTCCAACTCAGTTAATGTAAAGGGAGAAAAGAAAGGAAGCAGAAAATGGTCCCTGTCATAGTCCTGGATAATGAGGCTAAAGTGGAAACATGTAATATAGGATATTAAAAGCTTGAATTGTTTCCTTTTCCTCCAGTCTGATGGCATCAAGCAGGACCTTTGTGAATCCCATGCTTCCCTCCTGCCAGCACACACCTGCTCCTGTCCCCAGGAGCTCCAGGGCTGGGGACATTCCCTCCTGCAGGATGGGAGGCACCAAGACTGCACTGGAACAAAGCATTCCATCAGCACACTGCTCCCACCACAGCTCTGCCAACCTCTGAATAAGCTGTTAGTGACAACCCCGCCACGTGTCACACCCACAGCAAAAAGCAAATTACCAGGGATCAGGAGCTTTCCATCTGAACTCGGTGATTCCCAGGAAAAGTCATCATCTCCTCTCCCCTGCTCTTTAAGTAAACTGAAAGGAATCTGAAGGTTTGTGTTTCCTCATGATTTTATCTATGAATTATGAGGCAGGAAAGCTGTTTCAGATGCTCCAATGTTCTTGTATAAAACTATTCCCATACAACAATATTTTCCTCCTATGACTTGTTTGTTGTTGGGCTTATTATTTTCATTTTGTAGCTCATTCTCAGGACATGCATATTCTCTTTGAATAACAACTTCAAAAATGAAAGTCTGCTGTTCACAGCAGCAATCACAGCACATTCCATTAAAATGGAGTTTTTAACAATATCTGTGATTAAATCAATTTGGTTTGCCCTTTTTAAAAATCCTCCGGAACTCTCAGAAAACATGCTGCATTCCTTTATTTCCAAACCAACATAGCAAATACAAATGAAAATCAAATGACATTATACATTTTCGGAGATCAGACATGAAAAAAAGCATATGTAATTAACTTTACCTGGCTGGACAGTAAATGGCAAATAGCTCCAGCCTGCCTTTGCATATAGAACTCTTATTTTGTGTAATGTCTCATAAGAAATAACAAAATATTCATGAAAATCAACATTCCTCCTGCACCAGACCCCAGGATTACCTATTGAAATATCTCCTAGGGAAACAATTAAAAAAGCATCTATTTAATCTAGCCAGGAAAAGGCAGAATAATTTGAATCATTGCTAGCTGTATCAACAGGTAGATTTTTAAGTCTTAGAAGTAAACTGTGCTGCTCAGAAGCCAAAAGTAAACAGATGTTAAGCCAAAACAACTCTACCTGTTCTGGTTTTTTTTCTGAAGAATCCATTAATCATAGTAATAGAGCTGAGTAGCAGAGAAATAATAAACTTATCTGTGACAGAAGTGATTCACAAAGGAGGAATGACTTACACATGACCAGCTACTCAGAGTAGTGCTCCTCAACCTGATGGGAGTGGGATCAGACAGCAGTGACATCTCCATAGCACAGCCACAAAAAATCCTGTCACCTCAGCTGCCACAAGGCAACGCTGCAAATCTTTGCTGTAAATCTGATGAATTTGAGTCTTCAGATATTTTTACTTTAATAACTTCATCAGCAGTGTCTTCTTTTGAAATTAATACATCTGCCTTAGTGGTTTCTAGTTTTCCTTGTAAAACAATGACAGCTAATAGGAAAGCACTGTCATGTATCCTGACTAAAGGTAATGTATATGTGACAGCTGTGTGATCATCAGTAGGAAAGTATTTCCACAAGACAAAAGGAATAATTAAAAGGAGCCTGCAGTCCTGGGTTTGGATTTAAATGTTTAAATGTTTTAATTTGAAAGAACAATGGCTCCTTGAAGCTCCTTCCAACCAGCTCTGACAGCCTGTCATCCCTTAACCAGCCCTAAGTAACAGTTGTGCAAGCCTGAGCACCAAACAGCAGATTATGCCTGATGATCCTTGAGACAGCACCACTGCTTCCAGGAGAGCCCTGGAGATGAACCCAGCTTTGCAACCTTTTGAAGCACTTATTCCACTAACAAAGCATCCTTGGAAATGAAGCTAATGAGAGAAAAACACAGTGAGCCTGGATTTTGTTTAGGTCTGGTTTCACACATGCAGTTACTTTGGGGTACTGCACAGCAGAGCCCTGAGCACACTGAGAGGACTAACACAGACTTACAGACTGTTCCACTGCTGATGGGCTCCACTTTCCATCAAACAAGCATCCCACAGCTCCAAGGCAATGGGGAGGACACAGGGAATAGTTATTATAATTATAACAACCTGTATTCACCTCTTAGTCAGGTGGCATTAATGGCAAAAGATCTGCAACTACTGCCCAACAAGTGTTTGGCACCAAAAACACAAGGCTCCACTCAAACAGCATCCAAAGCTTCAAAAAGTTTGACTTTTCCATAAAAATCTGACTTCTCCTTCCTGTGGAAGATTCTGCTTGGAAACAATTTGATTTATCTAGGTTCACAAATATTTTCAAGAAAAGAACTTGCTTTTTCCCAGGACAAGGTGTAAATTAACTGCTTTGCTACTGAGCTGTTTCCAAGACATTGCAGAATTCCCCTCCTACCAACTCTTCCCCCTCTGAAGAGGAACATCTTCCCACTGATGCTGGTGGATCCAGAAGGATACACTTCAGATTAAGGGATCCTGCATTTTCCTGCTTTTTTGAGACAGACATAGAATGAAACAGAAATAAAAGTGGCAAATTGTTGGCATGAAAGGAGAAACTCCAAGTCCCCATCAAAAAATAAAAATGCCAGCATAGTGGAAAATGTTTTCCACCAACTGCAGTGCAGACATGAGCACCACAGGATCAGTCCCCATGACCCCACTGCCCCATCAGCCAGACTGAACAAATAACAAGGAAGACACATAAATTGATTATATTTCAGTGACATTAATATCCCAGCAAGAGTTGCAATTTCAAATGTCTTTGGATCCTGCTTCTCCTGTCTTTCCCCTTGCATCTTTGTATGAGACAGCAGAAGGAAACAGCACAACACAGGTTTTCAATATAGCAGATGTTTCTGGGGAAAAGGTCAACAATTCAAACAAAGATTGAACCTTGTCAGCCAGCGAGGCAATGTGTCACCTGGCTGAAACAAAATAAAACATCCTACTACTGCAGATAAAAGGGATTCTTTTCTAATTTTAGAATATGTGACTCCTAAAAGAAAACACTGCTGAAAGTATTTCCTTTAAATAAACACTTTGATTTGACAGACTTACTGGTGGCTAGAAAAAAAAAAATCTTCACAGGAAAGTAAGAAGAGGAAATAACCAATCAAAGTATTTTGCTGTGATTTGGGATTTTGGCTTCATTTCGATGTTTTAATTTTTCTAGTGCCTGAATTATTTATTTCTTCTCTCCTTCAGGGCATGCACATTGTGTTTCAAAAACAGTAAGAACAGTATATCTCTTTTTTTTGTTTGTTTCCTACCCAACTGAACAAGAACCAGAGTCAGACCTTGGATAGCCTGGGGGACAGGAGCAGAGCTGGGAGAGGAGATGCATCCAAAACCAAAAGCACACTCCCTGAGTTCTTGTTATTTTCTGGGGTTTTATCTGCATCCTCAAGGTTTGTTTCTAAAGATCTGGGCTGTCCTGCAGGGTTTTGGAAGGGGCCTCAGGCTCTGCCATGGTGTGAGCACTGAGCACTCGCTGTGCTCCCCCAGCAATAAAAAACCCTTTAGCTCCCTCCAGCCCAACCCAGAACCCCCACTGCCTTCACCAGGTCAGGATTTCACCCTGAGGAGGTCTGCAGGAGCCAGTGTCTCTGGTTCCCCATATATCAGCTCTCAGGCCAGTGTTTGGTGTGGGTGCTGCAGAGGAGAGATGGCTCCAATAAACATTCCCCACACGTTAGAGAAGTACACACACCCAGATCTGCAATAAATTTGCACTGAAGGTGATAAACCATAATCACAAGCCAGCATCAATGGAAAGCCAAGTTTCTCTTACTCCAAGTGTGCCACTCTGCAACTTTTCAAGGCTTCAATAAAATATAAAGCTCTCCCAAAGAGTGCTCTACACACGTAATGTTTTCCTTTTGCTGTAAAATGCATCTTATTGATTTATAATGTACTTTCAAGGAGAACAAAACCTAGTCTATAAAACTCAAGTTTAGGAGAAAGCACAAGTGTTGTAAAGGAAACTCCATACCATTACTGACAGGGATACATATTCTCATAATTTCTGATGGACAGATTGTGCTCTACAGTTTTTTACTTCACATAAATAGGAAATAAAGGACAAAAAAATGCAACTATAAACATAAAAGATAATCAGTACTTCTGCTGTAACCCACAGTTTAAACAAAGCTTGCTATTTAATAAACTAAAAGCTGCTGAAGTGCATTTATTGTTACAGGATAGGATATGAACCTTAAATTTGCATTTGAAGAAACCAAGTTGTGTGCTCTTCTTGAAACTGAAAATTTTTAATAATTTACCATGTTTTCACAGGACTGTAATCAAGACTTGAGCATCTCCAGAACAGCACTGCTGTTGTTTTTCTTATCTTAACATCAATTTCTACTTCACTAAATTTTTGTTTACAAAGTGTTTTATCGAGCTAAAGTGCAAGGAGTTTCTCACAGATGGATATGGGGAAAATGTTTTTGATTCTTGCTATTCCATCAAAGCCGTGTTTATGTTTGTGCAAAGGAACAAAATTCATCTCTACCTTGGGAAGAGATGTGTTGATGTTATTCAAGCCTACACTGTAACTGCATTTGTTCTCATGATAACACAAAATAAATCTGTTACTGTGTTTAGCACATCAGTGCAGCAGAAAGGGCTTTTATTGTAAAACAACCCAGAGCAATGCCAAAGAGAGTCTGCAGATAAAATAGCTCTGCTACACATCTCCTAAGGAAAGTTTATTTAAGTTTACAACTAAAAAGGTGTAAAGGTGTAAAAGGTGTAAAGGACTCACAAAATAATTACATGTGAGAGACAAGTCATGCTTTATGGCTCAGAGACATGAAGCCTCACCCATGAAGTCCTGTCCTCTTAAATACAAGGGATAAATCTCACATTGAAGACTTTAGGAATTTTTAGCTGGTGTATTCCAAGGTGAGAAAGGCATAGATCTTGAACTCATAGAGATCTTTGTATATACAGCCCTGACTGAGAGTGCTTTTATAATTACTCTTGATTTATGCTACAGACCCCAGAAGATGCATAAGAACTCTGGCAAAGCTGTAATTCCAGTTACTCCTGCCCCCCTCCACAGGCTGCACAGCCTCTGCTGCTCATGGCACTTCACACTGCTATAGGAATTCTTCAGTTTCATCAATTACAAACCAAGGGTGCATCAATCCAGCAGCCCTGCCAGGCTGGTCAGATTAGGAACACAAGGAACAGCAAAACTTGCACTTGTGGGAGAAATAGCTTTGCTAAATAAATATAATCACAAAACACTGCCAAAATTGGAAGGAAGCCTTTGAGTCAGCAAGGTACAGGGAAAGCTGGTTCATCTGCATCCTCTAACAGGGGAGAGAAATTAATGGAATGCCCCACTGGAATTAGGATTCCTCTACAAAATGAATTCCACTCAGTGCTTTCAGAGGTGGTTGGTTTGGATGTTTGTTTGGTTTTTTTTTTTTCATTTTAAACGTACATTTGCACAGTTAAATTCCACACAAACAGCATAAATTTCATAGTTGGTAACATCTGTAATTAGACTTGGAAATTCACACTGCTGTTAGCTGTCCTACACGGCACAAGTTTTGCCAGAAAACAACATTTAAGCTGTTTTCATTTTTTCAAACTATCAAATTTGAAAGCCTATTAGATGAGATGAATTTTTCTTGAAGAATAAAAGTAAATTGAATTTATTTGAAAGATCAAACTGTAAAGACAAGGTTGAAATAAATGTTTGCTTGCAACAAATGACCTGCTCTATAAATCAAGCTCAAAAAGGATATAAACAAAGGACATGGACCAAAAAAAAAAAAAAAAAAAAA
>WEIU01023225.1:369319-452293 GCA_013389925.1 Aegithalos caudatus
AAAAAAAAAAAAGACAGATACCAATTTCTCAGATTTGACCTAAGAAAATGAAAGCCATAGGAAGGAACCTGCATGATTAACAGCAAAGTGGCTGCAAAAGAGCTGAGAAATCATCAGGTAAAACACAAGTTCTGTAGTCAAAATTCCTATCACAGAGCACTGCAAGTGAGGGATATCCCCCATACCAACATCAGGTGTACAACCCCAGAGCCCCATGATTGCTATATTTATTGTGGAGTAGTTTAAATCTCACCTGAATACATGCCAAGAGAATGGGTGCACCTTTGAATGTTCTCCAAGGCCTGCATAAATCAGCATAAACTGCATCACTCCCCAGCACCAGCTGGAAATCTGAACCCTCCCTCCAGAAGCCGTGGCAGTGTTGGTGCTTTGGGATGCAAGGTTCTTTTAGTTTTCATCCATGACTGTGCCAGCCACAAGTTTTGTAACTTCTCCAGCAGAGTTTCCTGTCCACCTCTTGCTTCTAACAGCTCCTTTCACCTTATGGACAGGTTTTGTCCACAGATCCTGATATTCAGTTAACATTCTGCTTGCTGAGTAAACTTCCCAGGATCTTGTACAGCCCACTGCATTGTGCCTTTAGGTGGAAGAGAAATAAACAAGACCCTAAACCCCAGTTGCAAGTCATTGTTTTAAAACCCAAATGAATTTTCACTGCCAGTTTCTCTGCATTCAAATTAACTTGTTGATACAGAGATGCTGCACTAGCAGCATTATCTGTTTTAGTGTGTATGGGTAGACAACATGTGCTGGTCCAGGAGCTGATCCCAACAGCACCACACACACAATACAAGCAGTAAATTATTTACAGGATATTTTTCCACGTAGTAAAGTGCTTAGCAGAAGCAGTACTTCTATTTGAATAATTAAAAAACCCTTTTTCCTCTCCGCCCTGCAAGGCTGGATCCCAAGTCCTTATCCTGGACCCCCATTTCTCCTCCATATGGTATGTTCAATTATCATTTAGTTTTCGAGTGCTGATAGTGGCCCATAACTTCAAGTACTGCTATTCAGTCAGTGCCTCTTCCCTGATTAATTACTATGGAGAGATGATACCTCTGGGAATCAAATACATCGTGTGCTTAACTCCAGAATAGACAGTTCTTGTCAATAACACATCCAAGCAGCTTAAAACTTCAATAGCCTGGTTTCTTATATACTGTAAGTGGTGCTGAATATTCAGTTTTATTTCTGTTTCCCTGCCAGTAGGAAATAAAGAACACACTTTTAGCTAAATGAGAACTGAAGTGCATTGGAAGAGCGCTATAAATTATATGCAGGCCACCAAATAAAATTCAATTTCCAGGTAATGTGAAGGTGTAATGCGTCTGGAGAAGCTGTTTTGCATATCACACACGACAGCAGGCAATAAGGAGCAGGGAATGACTCAAACCTGATCTGTCACATGCAACTCTTTGATTGTTCCCCCTACTTTAGCTGCTCTAATCGCGCCGTTGCAGTGTTGATTCAGAACACGGCGGCCCATGAAAAATGTCACCGTTCTGTCGATGTTGCGGATCCGCTGGCAATTCCAGCAAGCACTGGATGCACATAAAGGGTGATAAGGCACTATATCCTGCCATGCTCAGCAGGTTTTCCATTTCCTCCTGCAATTACACATCAAACTGTTTTAGCTTCACAAGCTTCGGCACTATAAATGGCCTGGAGGCAGAAGTCTGCTCCGCACACTGATGAGTCTATCTTCAAAGCTGAGTGCAAACCCAGGTTTTGGGGAGCGATGGGTTGTTTTTTTTTTTAATACCCTTTTTCCAAAGCTTTTAAGAGTTTACTTAGAGATTATACCTACCATTATCTCCATGTACTCCAATTAACAGGCAGTTTTACACCAGCATTAACTGGAGCTGCCTCTAAGAGGAGGTGAAAGCCATGCATACACAAGAGGAAGCCACCATCTGCACAAGAACCACGTTCACAGCATTACATCTCTACATAAATGGGATTTTGCTTTAGCTCCACCTTCTCTTTTTTTCCTACAAGGCTACCTGGAATTCCAGACTGACAAAAGCAGAAGAATCTGGTTTTCAAACACTCAAAACTTTGTCTCACATTACAGCAATGCTGCCAAAACCCTATTGTTCCTCCTGTTGCTCCATTTAAAGCAATTCATGCATTCTGATGTAGGTATCTCACACTGATGTAAGAAGGAAACAAGGCAAAGTTAAAGTTACTGCTTTCAACTATTCTGGCATTGTGATGTGCTCAAATTTAACCACGGAAAAGCAGGGAATACACAAAGAAGACAATTCCCACCCAAAAACCAGAGCTCTCACCTGGCTCACACTCCTCCTGCCATCCATGAGAAGTGGGATATTGCAGAAGTCATAATCCCCAGCATCTCCTGACTGGCCATGGCCTCCATACACCTCAGACCCCCCAGGAGGAGCTGCTACAACATCTGCATCTCCTGCCATGCATATGGGTCACCCACACAGGTTCTCAACAGAGATGAAAAACACAAAAAACTCCTCCAGGTGGTGCCAGCTGCAGGACAGGCTGGTGGCTTCTCCCACAGCTCACCCCTGAGATACCATCAATGCAATATTGGGACAGAGAGAAGAAACCAGCACTGCCACAGAACACAGTTCTCCCTCCTTATCCATCCCTCTGGACAGTCACACAGGACCTGAGCCACCCCAATTACAGCCTTTGCCCAATGACAGCAACAAGGAGACACAAATCCTGGGACTGACCTGAAATAATAGGTGGTTTGTGTGTCCTCCACCTCTGTGAGACAGCACAACAAAAGGACTGTCAGAGAAAACATGGAGCAGCAGCTCCAGCCACTGAAAATTAATAGGAACAAACAGCTCCTTGCACACCAAAACTGACAGCTTGTTCTGTGCCTCTCCAATGACCCCATCCATGAAGAACATGAACCTTTTATAATATACTTCAGTGTGTATTATCATTCATTTCCAACATTTGAAATGCTTAGCTGCCACTCCTGCCTAAAAAAGACTTCTGGTTCTTTAAGAAAGACAAAATATTCTCAACTAATTATGTCTAACATACACCTGATTTTGTTATTAAATCAATTATGAAAGCATATGCAGGTATGTCAGCTCTCCCAACCAGGACTGAAGTGTACCCACTGTAGAACAGGCTCCAGCTCCCTGAACAGCAGAGACCTTTCAGGAGGGAGCCAACAGCTTCAGGCAGCACATCCAAAACAGCAAAATCTTTACTCACATGATCCAACTTGTGACTCCAAGCTGTCCCCACTGATGCTCAGAGAGCACACACAGGACTCCTGAAGTATCAGCACCACCAACCAAACCAACTCCACCACCAGGACAGACAGAAAACAGCAGGGAGGGCAGAAGAGATTGTTCAATTCCTTCATAAAACTTAATAAAGCTTTGACTATTCATGTGTTGGTAAGTAAAACACAGGAGCAATGAACCAAGTCAGGACTGGGCCTAAATGGGAGCAGAACTGCTGGCAGAGCAGGAAATTCAAGTCAACACAGGGAAGATTTATTTCCCAATTTGATGGTGATCTACGCCTTGGCAAGAGCAGCATCTGCCCTGAACATTTATCATCATTGCTACCTGCATCTTTGACTCCACCTTTGCCATCCCATGACAAGATACTGCCTTGTACTCACTGCAAACTCAGACATGTCTGGCATTGCTTGCTACACTAACTTAACCACCTGCTGTTTGCAATAAAATGTCTATTTCCTTATTTCTTGGCATCTTCTGGTGGCATTGCTACAACACTTGCTGTAATTCTCAAGTGCTGCTCCAGATTGAAACCTCATCCAGGACAGGAACACCTCTTAAGAATTCCAAAAATAAGCAACTACTAAAGTGTGGCTGGGCAGGTTCTTTTGGTAATTCTGTTTGGTTGTTGTCATGTTTGAAGTCTGAAATGTGTTCTGGTTCTTCATTCAGAACTACAAAGAAGAGAATGAGAAAAAAAGGCAAAAGTCTGTGACAAGGTGCAGATGGAAGACACCAACATGAAATAAAGATGATGTTGCTACCAATAAAAGGAATAAGTCCAACAAATTTCCTCTGCTTTAACAGCTGTTTCTGCATAAAATTCATTTGCAAAGAAACAACTCAGGACTCACTGATTACGTACTTGTTATAAAAAGCCTCATGAAATGTTTTATAATAAGTTTCCTTTAACCAGTGCCAAAACCATCCCAAACCAATGAGGATCACACTCCCCTGAATGTGCTGAATGTGAAGTGGGTCCAACTTTGTGAAGGAGCTCTCACTGCTGTTTACAACACATCCTCTCACAGGGAAGCTTCAGTGAAGAAGGAGAAAAATTAAGTCCTGGAAGTTTCCTCATGCACAGGAGTCCAAACAAGCCGTGGTCAGAATTTAAGTGGCTTCTTTTAAATTTAGATTGTATCTGTGAATAATCATGCCCTACCACAGTTAATAGTGTGGTTGCTGCTCTAAGTTCTTTTTAGTTGTGGATGCTGGTTGAGTTGATATCAATCAGCATAAAACACAAGAGCATCCTTCCATCTCCAGCTTCTCAGGAAAGCTGTATTTTAAGGAGTCTTTAATGGACTATTAAATACAGAGGAAAACTTATCCATGATCACTCACTTAAAACCAAAGCATTTTCAAGCAATTCACCCACCACATTCACATCAGTAAGTGGTTTCAGGGAGTAGCTTTGTTCAAGTTATCCTAATGTGAGCTTTCCATGATCCATCTGCAGTGTATCTGCCTGAACAATTATGTCAAGCATATGGAAACAAAGCTGGCAGGAGGAGGGGAGTTAGAGACAGCACCACACCAGCTGAATGGGATGGAGAGGTACAGAGGTGGCACCCATATAAAGCTGCAGAGACGAGCTGCTAGACCTCCTGCAGAATAAAATGATGATTCTCAGATATATTATAATTGTCTGAAATTCAAGTATGCTTATGGAATGGTTCAGCTCCTTCAGAGCATAAATTGAAGGAGATGTTCGAGTCATTTCTATTACCTCGACACTGTTGACAAATGCACCATTGAACGATTTTATCACTGTACAAACTCATCATAACCATCAGCACACCACTACTGGTAACGAAAAGCACTTTATGGAGTGCCCTGTGTGAAATCTAAAATTTGATATGGCTCCTACCTGACAGCTATCCTGTATTAAACTCACCTTCTAACTGCAATTAAAGCCAAGTGAGTACCCAAGCAGCCTTGGAGACCTGTGCTGAGAATAGCTGAGCAGATGGAGTCCAGAGAAGCTAAATAACAGCAATATTAAGAGCATCTAAGTTCACCCAGAATATTTCCTCCAAGTACAACGTGGTACCTTCAGATGCTACATCAGCCATTTATATGAATCCCGACAGGCACTGAAGATTCACGTGCAGTGACACCTGAAAACAAAAATTAATGCAGGTGGTTTTCCTGCCTGAACATATGTTCTGCAGCAAAGATACACAGCTCTTAATGCTGCTAAGTGCAGTACACAGTAATGCTAGGAAATTATGAGTGCACAGACATCTTTATGTTTTGCCTACTTGGCAATCTATGTTTTCTGTACACAGATTTATTTGTAAGTGATCCATATGCATACCATTCCCAGAGTTTGTGTAAAGCCATACTTCAACAGCAAACAAAATAAAATCGCTGCGGGTGCAGTGAAGGGCAAAAAAAAGGAAGGTTGGCACACGGTGTATTTCAGACAAAGAGCTCAAACTGAACCTAAACTGCAGGAAATAATAGAATTGGCTCCAAAAATCAGACAGGCTGCTGATACCCAAAAAGTACAGAGGCTTTTTTTATTTGTGTATTTTTTAAAAAAAATATCATTACTTACTTGTTTCTAAAAAATAAATACCCTTTAGGTAGTTTTTGCTGTTGAGAAGAAATCATGCCAAGGAAATGGGCAAAGTTTGGTAGCTCCAGACCTGGCACTGCTGGGTACCTCCAGCTGCTCAGCTGAACATTCTCCCCTTCAGGACCCCACCACCCCCGTGTGAAACACATTCTTCACCTCTAAGAACATCTAATCCACCTAAAGGTTATAAATGATAACACAAGGAATCAAAATCCAGGTACTGCTGGATGAGTCAGAAATGGATCCAATTTGCATCATGCAAGCAAACAAAACTTCTGCAAACTGAAGCCCAGAGAAACCACGACGCCTTCAATGCACGCATTTCTTGCTGTTTAATCAGAACTGTTTTCTTTTATATTTTTTGTGTACGTTTGATGCAATTACTGGAAAACTTTTTAGCTTGTTATGCAGGTTGTCAGAAGAGATGATCTAACAGTGCCTCCTGGCCTTAAAATCTATGCATCTTTGATATATTTCTCAGGAGCTGGTGAAATATTACTCTTACTTTTAAAATGCCTAGGCATACACTTCTCTGGCAATCTGCAAGGTATTACTCACATTTCATTTACTTAATGCTCTATCTTCCCAACAATTTGAAATAAACTTTCTATGGGGGAGGCATGTCAGGGTATGCTCTCTAGTACTTCTCTGAAATTAAATTCTAATTGCAGAGTGTTATCTGCATCAAACGGAGCCTTTTAAGCTGTAATATTAAAAAAAAAAGACTAAACTATCTTGCTGAGATGAATCCACCCCAAGGAATGGCTGGTCCCTGCTTCTGTCCATCCCTTTCTGACTGTGCCAAGGGAATTTTCTGGGACTGACTGGATGGATCTAGGAGATGATCAACCTCCTAATCCCACTCTCACAGCCAGGGCAAACACCACAGCTTCACACAAATGTGCTTTTTCTGCCCATATACAGCATGGGACCGGCAGTAAAATACAAACTGATTTACAAGGGAAAAGGGAAAAACCCAAACCAACCCACATACATGTTTTAAAGCTAGTCTGAACCCTCCATTTATTGAAAAAAGCTGGTTTTTAATGCAGGGTCCAGTCCCCTTCTCAGCTCATAACACCACCGCAGTAGGAAATTTGCAAGTTAAAATACATTTCTAGCACACTGAAAACATATGCAAAGCCACATTTTTAAGCCATTTCCTCCCCAAATCCCTCTCTGTGCCAGCTCACTGCTGCATTTCTACTACTTCATGGGCTCATTAATAATGCAGCTGCAGAACCAGAATTACTATAACCAGGCCCAAACTGAAGCTCCACGTACGGGGCTCAGTTTGTCAAACTTCCCACCAAAAACATCTTTAACAGCTGAATTCCAGTTCAACACTTTCCTGCTGGAAGCAAGTGTCTGCCTTATAAACTATTGACTTTGTTCCAGAGTTGCCCAGTAAAACTGCATTTTTAAACCTGATCTGCATCAACAGGAGCTAGCCACAAGCAGAAGAATTTTCTGACTGCAGTACTGGAAACCATGGAAATATTTCCTCCATAATCACAATTAAGACTTTTCTCTTGAAGTTAAGCTGTTTTCTGTGATCAGCAACCTTGTAATAACCATGTTTTGGGGTTTATTTTTATTCCACACAAACCTAAAACATTCTTCTTCTATGTATTTATTTTAATGGAACTCAGTTACAGAGATCCATTGCTGTAAACATTTAAGTCCATGCCTGAGATTCATTTCAAACAGAACCAATGGCCAACTTGAGGGCTGTGAGACACTTCCAGGTTACCCTCAGGATTTATGCCTGTAAATCCATTTCTGGCACCTTTCCCACATTTGGCCAGTACTCATACCCCATAAAAAGCAGCAGTCAAAGGCAGAAACAGGATGAATTCAGTGTAAAATGCCTCCTGACAGTCCTGCTCTGTCCCTACCAGAGTGAATCAAATTGCAGAATTTGCCTTACTTAAAACCCTATAATTTTGTAAAGAGACAGTTTCTCCTCTCTTTTAACCAATGAGTAAACTTCCTAATTTTAACCTCCTTTATCATGACTTTATAATTCTTTTATTAGAAAAGTTCCTGAACAGATTCTTCCCTCTTCAATATTTTTAGTGTGGGGACTTTCAGGTTGAATGAAGGTGGTCAAAAGACACCACAAAGCCTGAAAAAATCTTCTCATAAGAAAAGGGGAATAAAAAAAGGAATAGAGGGAAGCAAGAGATGGAAAGGAGGGCTCAAAGGTGACTTGAGGAAAAAAAAAATTAAAATCTGCTAGAGCTGTGGGTCCAAACTGGGGCCAAGAGAAGAAGTTCTCCTTATTCAGAGGAACATCCACATAACACTCCTGGCTTTAATGCAAAGGCCAAGGCAACACTTGGTAAGCACAACACTCCCCATTACATCCTTCCCTATAAATGAATCTCTTTCCTAAAAGAGGTGATCCAGATTGTGGAAAAAGCTACACATCTTTTCAATAGATCCTTCTCTTTTCATCCTAAAAGCCAGCTCCAGCAGCTCTCCCATGGAATTCACTGTGAAATAAAATTTGCAACCTGGCAGCAGCGTCTGACGAGCAATATACAATCCATCCTGAACGGCCCAGGAGGATTCTATTGTTTTGAGGCTTAATTTTCAATTTGCATCTTTAAAAAGGTATGATTTCATCCAAATTCACTGGTCTGCTCATTTATATTTATCTGTAAGAGACCACATTTTAGCTCCTTTGAGAAGAAACACAGTAAAAAAATTTTATGTTCAAAATTATTCTAAGAGCAATACTCATATTTCTTGTTTTATTGCAATCTGCTTGGACAGAGATGTGACTAATTTATTTTGAAGGGCCTGATTCTGCAGGCATTCCACACTGAGTAATCTCTTCGTGTTCTGCATGTCAGGCAGCAAAAAGAGGAGTTCAAGTAGCAGAAATCAGCACAGTTTCATTACATCAGTGGCTTTAGGCTCATTTACACCAAAAGAGGATAAAGTCCTGCATGTCACAATGAAAAATGCAGAGATGTTTTGCCCCACACCAAACAGGTCTCTCCCTAACAATGACAAGCTGAAAACTAACTGCAACTGGAATCAATTAAAATTCAGCACAAAGCTCCGGTACCTTGCTCCAAACCAAACAAGAAGTTGTGCCTCGCAGCCTACAATATCTTGGGAATGTTCACACCAGCTCCCTTCAGAAAAGGCTCTTGACTCTGCTTCTATAATGAACATCTTAAGAACTGTAAATGCAACATTAACTGGTGGTAAAACCTTCAGGATACACAATGATTTTGAAAGAGAGCAATTAAACGGCGAGTTATTTTGAACCCGTGTCCCCATCTAAACTATTTTCCTTGCAGCCCATCTGCCAGAGAGCCTCCAAGGCAGACAGGAAGATGCAATACCCATCCCAGAAAGCTGCTATTGCACTAACATTTCCAAAGGCCCCACAACACTGACTACCATGAGCCTCATTAAGAAAATGCAAGTTGCTCCACTATCCTTAAATATATGAGTTCCATGGGCATCGTGCAGGGAAACGAGACTGAGCTCCTACAACAAACACAACCAAGAGCAGCACCACGCTCCCCATGCCTGCTCTGAGGACACACATGAAGCCAAGGTCCTGCTGATGGAAGCCCAATCCCAACGTGGTCATTTGAAATTAATTTTTTTTTTTGTTTTGCATGGAAAGTTTTCTATTTCAACCAAACAGAAGAAAAGATGAGGGAGGCCTTCACAGCTCTCCCAGCAGGAATAAAAAGTTTCTCTCTCGTTCACAACTACCAGATGGCAAAACAAATTCCAAGAGGAAGATGAATTTTAGGGTTGATATTTTTACTACACATGTTCAATAAAGTAAATAAAGAATGTGAGGAAATTTATGTAACTCTGAGGAGATTTTCTCAGCACACACAAATTCAGGAATGAATTTAATTGCTGTACCTGAAGAAAGAGGAGATGTAACTGGGAAAAATTCATTATCCTGCACAACATGCACTTTATTCACTTCATCAAAGCTCAAAATACTGTAGCAGCACTCCGGGATGAAATCCTCACCTACTGGAAACCATGGGAATGTTATACCTTTGGCCTGGGCAGGATTACATTTGGATTTGATGTGTTTACAAAGACTGATGAACGTGATTCCAGACGGATTTCTATTTGGAAACCTTCCCTCCTTACCTTTGGCATTTCCTCTGTAACACTATCCAACACCTCCACTGGCAATCCCCCTCTGAAGGCAAAGAAAATCAAAAGGTCAAAGCCTTAATTTGTACAAATCATAGTGTGCATGACTAAAAGTGTACTGCTAACCTTGACTCCAATAATTGATGACCCAACCTCACTTGGAAAGCAGTAAAACCCAATAAACGAAATCAAGGAAAATTTACTTTTTGGTTTTGAGAGCCACTGTCACCACTGGCATCAAAAACCCTGCAAAATTTATTTTTTCTTCTAGATCCTGGAAATCAGATTACTGGAAAAGCCTCCTTTTAAATATATAGAATACAAAAAAACCCCAAAAAAATAAAATACAAACGTTGGAAGACTGGAAATTAGTGTATATCTGCAGTCTCTGGAACCAAGCAACAAATAAAGAACTACAAAACACATCTCCCTTCACCAACCTCACAAACATCTGGAGACTGACTCACAAGTTTTGGGTTGTTGGTTTAGCATTTTTTTTTTTTATTATTTTAAGGTTGGCACAACTCTGATGTTATGATTTGGCCAAATTAAACCTTTGGATTTAAAGATACTAAGGAGAATAAAACAGATTAGATAATTATTTTTATATATTTCACTAACTTTTCCAGTCAACGTATTTGTGAGACATTCCACTCCGCAAACTTCAAGTAGATCTCTAATGTAAAGGCATTAAATAAGTGAGAATTGAGCTAACAGAGCTGAAGTGTTCAGCAAAACCTATCACCGAGGCTGCTCCATCTGCTTTTACTTATTTAGGAAACAGCAGGTTTCACATATTTGAGATGAAACGAATGAGAAAACATTACAGCAACATAACTTCCCTCAACTGAAAATATCCACCTAACAGATTTTAAAACAGATTTCTAATACATGTAGGAAGGGTTCCCTGATTTTTTTTTAATTGGCTCAGTAAAGTACAAAGATGTTTCATTTCTCACAGGTTTACTTCTGTAACACTTATTTGTTTAACAGTTTTGCAGCAAAAACGGTGCTGCCAGCTCATGCTGCTTCTTCCCACATAAAGTTGCTAGAACCTATCCTTTAAGAAAATAATAAATGAAACTTGGGCCCCAATGGTGTGAAGTATTTAATGGGTGCTCAATCTTATCCACAAGGAGCAATTCCTCAGGCCCTTTCTCCTTCCTGCCTTTAGCAGCCCTCTCACAGCTCTGATCTCCTGTGCATCCATCCATGTGCTGCTTTTCCCACCTCTCTGGCTACGTGTGAGCTTCAATCCCAGCAAAGTTTGGACTCTCTGGTGCTGCAGAGCCCATCCTGCCCACAGGACCCTTGGCACTGCTCCTCCTCCTCTCCAGCTGCAGCTGTTTGGGAAAAACATCCCTGGTTTTCCAGTGCTGGATGCTCAGTTCTGACCCCTAAATCCCCTGCAATCCATTTCCAAACACCACTGCTTCCATGCTGCTCCATGTCCTGGCTGTGCCAGGGCTGCTTCACCAGCCAGACTGCCCTGGCAGTGCCTTTGGGCTCCCAAGGCTTCTCTCCAGAAGGGGAATTTGATGATAAAAGCCAAGATATCATCAGTACTGTGCTTCCCTAAGATAACCATTCTGTTAGCATCATACATATACACAGAGGCATATATAAATGTATATTCTCTCTCTAAATGCACTTATTTGAACTGCACTGGATCTTTTGAATTCAACTGAGGATAAACCAACTACAAAAGGTCCCCACTCAAGCCTCATGCACCCACGATATATTGCACAACATGGAATTTTTGAAACATCCTAATCTCTGACTACATCTGCAGTTTTCTCCCTCAAGTGTGCTATATACACATAAGGCACTAGAGATGATAAAGCAACAGTAAAACCACAAAACTGGAGGAAAACCATAAAGGAGAAAATTCTGCATCAAGCCATCCCGCACCTGACAGCTTTACCATCTCCCTGTGCAAGCCTCATCAGCAATCATCATGTAGCTTCTTTGCAACCATCATAATTACAATTAAGTTTCAAAGAATTACCTCCAAGCCAGGTGCTATCTACAGTTTTAATGTCACTGGTCATTTCTGAAATGCTGAGAAGCGTAAATTTTTTCTGATGTTGAATGTGACAGCAACCCACCATTATGACAGAGTGTGCTAACTGTGAAAATTAAATAAATTAGCTCAATCTTCCAAAGATGATACTGTCAAGGATATTCAGCCACTGCAGTGCTATTCCCTCTGTGGGGGGAAAAAAGGGAAAGCTCACTTTGGGAAATAAAATGGAATTCTCTTATTCTTACTGCTACACAGAAGATTGAGTCAAATGAATGGAATCAGGTAAAAGAATAAACCAGCAAATATCTTCTCATTGTCAGGCTGCCAATTTAAACCAGCTTAGTATTTGCTACCACTCCATAAGCTTTATGATCAACAGCAAGTGAAAGCAGCACTTACCCCTAACATTATCTTCCATGGTTGCCAGTCATTTATATATATCAAGAAAATAATTAAAAAAAAAAAAAACTCCATCTTTTCTAAAAGTTGCCTGCTGTAACATTTATATTTTACTTTAAGGAACAAAACCAATACTTGAGAGCATGTAAGCACTACTTAAGTGAGGAGAACCAACTGGTAGAAGTTTGGATCTCCAGTCTGGCATCCCATTTTAAACCAGTCCTTCTGATTCAAATACAGGGGGCTTCTGTCTTTCTGAACCTAATGCTGCCAGGGGTGGAACCACAACTCCCAGTGCTAGGGTTGGCATGAGCTAGATTAATTAAAAAAGCAAGCAGAAATAATTTGCTTACTTAACGCATCAAAGCCAATTGCAAAGTTGAATATTTAACTTGCGGGCACATTGGCATTTCAGAACTTGCTCTCTACATTGTGAGGAGTTATTTGTGAAAATAAATTCTCACCTGAAAAGTTATGCAGTAGAGTTTTCATTTTATATTGTAAATCATAAAATAACAAGCATAAACCTGCAGTTTGTTCCAACAGGGTTCCAATCTTGTATTTTGATCAGGCCGAAACAAATACCTCTGTATTTTGCAATGAGCATGCCATCAAATCATAGCTACTATTCCACACTGATTTTACCAGGGCAAAATTTACTATTCAATTTTACTGATCCTTTGACCATTTCCACAAAGCTATCTGGTTCTAATATAAGCCCATAATAAAAAAAGCCAGCAGTGAAACCAAACAACTCTCCTACCTTGACAAAAGCCTCAGTTTCCCCCTGCCTCACAGCATGAATTTCTTTCCCAAGGAAAAAAACCACTGCTACTGTGTAAAACTGAACACCAGGAGTGATCATCAAATAGGACTGACCTCGATTCTGGCACAGCAGTCAAAGGCTGACCAACACTCGAGTCCATACAGAGTAAAAATTTTTTAAAAAGCAAGAATTAATTATCCAGGGTTTACCAAACACCGTGCTAATTACTGGGAGCACACTCATGGGCTGCAAATGCCCAGTCCTGATCTGATGATGGTGCTGCTACTGAGGATTCTGTCAGCACCAACAGCCCCAAGGTTCTGAAGATGGGACAGAAAAGGGAGGACAAGAAGAGAGGATGAGCTGGAAGCCAGAACAGCCTCTAAACACGCCTGTGCTGAGGCCAAGGCTTCAGCACAGCAACAAGAGCTGTGAAAGCACTTCATTTCCAAGGAAATTATCATCTACTTGCACATCTCCCAAACTCTCCATGAGCCATTTAAAGCCTGGGAGGTGCACAGGAGATGAAAAATCAAATGGCCAAACATCAGCTTTTATTAGCTGCACACTGAAGAGCTGCATTTCCCATGCCCCCTGCATATATAAAGGCAATACAACATCATCCAATTTTGTTTTGTCATTTTTCTGCATAACTTAGTGAGTTAAACATGTATTTATCTCCCTTTCAAGTATCTCGCTAAAGGCTAAAGCTCATGTTTATTTGTACAGACAGAAGATATATCTCACAACTGAAAAACATGTTTGAGGCTAAAACAAATGCAATAAAAACAAGAAAAGGGCAATCAGTTGATGAATAGAATATTTTGTGTAACTCCTCTAATTGATAACTACATTTTGCTCAGAGGAGGTGAAGGGATACAATGGCAGAGGATGAACTGCACATTGTCTGTCCTGCAACTCCATTAGACTGTTACCTTGTGTATAAGACAATTCATTCAAGGCTCATGCTGGTGCATTCAGGTTGTCCCAAGACACAGAACATTATTAGACAGATCAGTAATAGGTAAAATTTCATAAGAAAGCCCAGAGTAAGTTGTGTAACAGATCCGAGACTACAAATTAAACAGCAGCAGCTGCTTCAATTCTAATGCAAAATTTAATTTCGTTTGGTAACAAAACTGGAAAATATGGGCAAAGAAAGGCCATTGTCAAATAGTCCAAAGGCAACTATTTTTGCAAGACAAGTGATAGTTTAATTTACTGGCCATGGTGAGTTTTGCAATGAAACAAACTGCAATCTAATTACTTGCTGCAAAACAAGAGCCTGATTTGATTTTAAGAGAGGTTCTCTCTAACTCCCTGTTATTGTTTTGTCACTGTAAACTCCTATACTGCTGGAGGGCCAGCAAGCCTAATTTTCAGATCCATCCTTGATTTACACACACATCCTGCCTGGTGTGCATGCCTAATGTGCACGTCCCCAGGCAGGAAGTGCTGCACAAACATACAGAACTGGAAAAATACCCACCTACCTCCTATGTCTGCACACATGGATCTGGGGGTTAAAAATAATGACTCAAGAAAGCCCTCACCCATCTGCATAAGGAGAAAGGGAAGAGAAACTCAATGGAGCTGAGAATATAAAGCACATCAGTAAATAAGGAAATGGTATGCTCGGTTTCTAGAATAACTCTTAAAACTGGTTTGTCTTAGAAATCAGAGCTCTTTTACTTAAGTTACAGAAAGTGTAACAAGATTTCTGCTTAGAACAATCTCTTGCAATTGATGCTAAATTGTTTAGAGATAAATGAGTTTATGATTGGTCTGAAATCAAAGATTAGCACATCAGCTCTGTCACAGGATGCTCCCACTCGATTGCTCTGGACGTGTCAGCGATCCCATGCAGTACCAGCTGCATTATTAAAGCTCTTTCACACAGCTCCCCACACACACACTTCCAGCTTGAGAATCTGCAACACGATGCCTGTGGAAGGCTTTGAAGGTGTATCCTTGGAGAAATCTGCCAAGGCAGGAGCAGAGTCCTTGTCAGGAATCTCAGCAGTGCTGGTGGAGAGCCGGGCACACCCTGGGCTCACCGGGGCTGTCCTGGCAGAGCTGCAGCTCAGCCAGAGCTGCCACAACCACGGAGCAGTGCTGGCATTCCCCAGAGAGCACAGCCCTGCTCTGGGAATGGGGCAGCATCAGCATCCCACCGCCCCAAGGACAGCATCCCACTGGGAGCTCCACAGACAGCACCTGCAACGCACAGACCAACATCCCAGGACAGCCCACACTCATGGAAAATGTCACGTCCAGCAGCACCAAGAAATGTCTTTTGAGTCAGAAGATGAGAACTCAGGGGAGTTAAATTAACAACATAGCACAACATTTTACCAAGTAATAGCACTATATTTTTTCTTTTATGGAGCACTGCTCGGGGCAATATTTAATCTCTTGAGTTTAATGAACTTTTAAAACTACTCAATAAATACTCAAAGCCGTGACAAGTACAATCATAAGATAAATTTAGTCCTACTCCAGTGGACTATATCACTTTTTGTTATTAAAAAATGTTAATTTTAATATACTAGGGGACTTCATTTCTATAAAAGAAGGTGTCAGGGTTTCTAAATTCATATCACAATGGTTAGTTTTCATTAAAGATGTTAAGTACGTTGTCATTTTTAATAAAAATACATGGCGAGCCCGTCTTTCTAGGCTAATAATAGAACTTTGGATAAATAGTCCTATCTATAAAATGTTCCAGCTCTCAGCAAGGCTTCCTTTAGTCACTACAGAGGTTAAGATTTCATGAAATTACTTGATGAATTGAATTCATGTAGCTAAAGAATTTGTGATGGACCTCAAAGTGAAGACCTAGCTAATTATTCCATATTAATGTATTACATGCATAATATAACATTAGGCACGTAATAGTAATGTATTTTATTGTGCATATAATACATTAACATGCAATTAATATCCACCCTAGAGTAAACAAAAAGACACTACATCTATAAGAAAACTAAAATAAAACAGAGCCACTCTCAGAGTAAGATCACTCCCAAATAACTCCTGTAAGGTCTGTTATTGCTGTCCGCCTACATTCAGGAAAAAAATGTATTAAAAGAGTATAAAAATTGCAATGTGAAGTACTGAAAAGGTAGGAAGCACTAAAACCGAGGTTATGAATGTAGGTTGTCAGTCATCTCTTAATTTCATTTTTATTTAGCTCTGTAAACAGTGTCTGCCTGCAGGTGTTCAATGCAGCCCCCAGTTCTCTGTCTACACCTCCCTGTATCAAGACAGAATATTAGAGAAAATAAAAGCAAAGCATAGGGAGGGTTTGGTCAGTGGCCCAAAATTACCAGAAAACCAGAATCCTACATACCCAGGTCATCACAGTGCCACACCCTGATCCAGACAGAACAGCCAAGGACACCATCCATGCTGCCTTCACCCATAAATACATCACTGTCAAAGGCCTTTAAATTGACTACAGCTTTGTATATATGCTCTCTGAGTTAGCAGACATGAAGTACTAAGTAGTCTCCCCATTTATTTTTCATTACCTCCCTGAAAAATGGAGAAAATCAACTGCTACAATTCCTTTTGAAATACATTTCTGGAAATCTGGGTATTGATTTAACCTCTCTCATGCCGCATTTCTTTCAATTCCCAGAGTGTGTCTTAGTAAAACATCCCTATTAGTTTGAAAGACCAGACAGGATATACTGAGAGAGTTATGCAAGGATGAAGAAGCTCCACAGATGAAATAATGTTCTTCTTGCTCTAACTCTGCATGTATCAGAAACAATTATATATCATCTTTCCCTAAAATCAAGCTTACCAGGCTTCCCACAAAAAAACTGATTTTTCTTCTATAGATTATATGTCTGACATCTAACTACAAACATCAGAAAGTTCTGTGTGGTGTCTCTTGAGCCAGCAAGAGGTGGATTTGTTCTAAAGCATCCATGAAAAGTGTTCCAGGTTACACAGGACTCATTTCACTGCTTCCTGATTTTTTTTTCCTCAATCTGATAAAGAGCTTTCACCATTTTTACAGGACACAGGGGTTGTCATTCTGGGCCTTGACAGGGAGTGACAGGACTGCTTGTGCCCAGTCACTGTGGAAAGGCTGTTGGTGTTCCCAAAAGTGCTCTGGAACAATCCAGAGGGGCCATGCACCCACATCTTCATCACCTGCAATGGTCAGAGCTGATGTGTTCTCCAGGAGCCAAGGCCAAGCACTCACCCCTCCCATTTTCCCTTAGAAGAACCTCCTCTGTGCCTTCTCCCATTTCCATGGTCTGGTTCCTCTCTGGAGGAGCTGCTTGGACAGAAATGCCTCCCTTGGAAAAGGCTGGGATAAGTGTTGTACCTTGGCCTATCTCTGTAGCTCCTGGGGGATGGTTACCTTTGTTAGATGAAAATTCAAAATTACAGAAAAAAATTTGGGTTTTTTTCTCTGAAAAAGGAAAGTAAAGAGCTCTCAAAGGCTGGGATCTCATATACTTTCATAGTCAAAAAGTTCTTGGGGAGGGAAAACTTAAGAGAAGTCAGGACTTTTTCACATATCTGCAAATCCTAGTTCTCAGAACTCAAACAAAAGACTTTTCTAATGAACTTCTCTATTCTATGTTGTTTCCAATATTTATATAGGTTCCCTCATGAACAACAACACACTGTGTATTTAATAGTGTTCTTTTTAATGATTTTTTTTCTTCCTATAAGCAACCTTATAGCACAAGCTTGCCTTCAGCTCAGCTGCTGCAGCCACTACACACATTATTACCACCATGCTCAACCAGGTAAGTCTCATCTTCTAAGTTTCCAACACCTTTGCCACTCAAAGCACAAGGTAATATGAACAAATGAGATCATAAAAAATGGTTCTGACATATAACTAGTTAATTCACACATTATGTTCTGATAGCTGAAATTGCCTTCCTTACTTTATGAAGAGATTTTAGAACTGGAAGAGAGAAATTGGGTGGCTCTCTTCTCTGATCCCATTACTTACTGGGCAGAGCTGACACTAGGAAAGATTAAACACTAAATATATTTACTGTATTAGCCATACTGTACCAGACATTTCATATATAGCTCAAAAAAACGCACTTTCAAACTTGCCAATTATCTTTGATGAACATGTCACCAAAAATTGTGTACATTCAGTGCAGTTTTCCCAAGGATTTTCTTCTCTTTAACACATTCTGGTGCTCATAGCTGATGATGCAGCTTTGTCAAAATGGAGCCAACACCACCAAAAGCAGAGCACAAAAGACAGGATGACCTTTCTGCTGTACATGCAGCAGCTAAAGTGAAAGAAATGAGATAGAAAACCAGACTAGGAAAAGATCCTGTCATTACTGCAAGCATGGAGAAACTTTACATAGGAAAACTGTACCTGATCTGCCTTCAAACACAGACCCAAACAGATCAAATCTTCAGCATTTTGCATTTCCTGCACTAAGCTACACAAACACCTTTGTCTGGGGGCTGCAAGGATGATGACTCTGCAGATTCATCACTGGGAAAAACACCCCATCCTCAGGATTTGCATTCACTCTCTTTCTGTTCCATACACTGAGTTAAATTTGATTCATCACCCAGCCCCAGCCCACACTCAGCCTCACACCTGAGCTACCTTGAAGAGTGGTTGTGCACAAAAAAAGAAAAGTAAATCTGTCTTTACCAACTAAAATCCATTTTTCCAGTTTCAGATGGAGGTTTCCAGCCTCACAGGAGTAATGGGACACAACCACTGACATTATAATTCAATAAAGGGAAAAGAAATCATATCTGTCAGTCCATCTTTGCATCACAGGGCCTCTTTCTTGTTCCTCCTAGCTGACCTCTGCAACAAAGCTGTCAGCTTGGAAGAGCTTAATATCTTGAGAAGATAACCCCCTTAAATTTCTTCCCTGGCTCACTGACATTCTGTCAACTAGGAGAAAACCTGGACCAAATTTAGGATCGCTGGGATTTCTTTCAGCTTACTGAGCAGCATGCCAATGCTGTGTGCATCTGCCCAGGGTAAAACTCTCAAAGAGAGCCTGATCCTGAAAACTGTCAGGAGTCCAAGAACTTCACTAATGCCTCTTAGCAGCACACTGCCTAGAAATTAGGAGAAATTTTGGGGCAGAGAAGGTTTAATTCTCTTTGGTCTTTTAAACACATAAATAATGCCATATTAGAACACACCAGTGCCAGCCCAGCTGCACCTCTTTGCCACCAAACTTTACTGGCATACCCAGAAGAACAGGAATTTCACTGTCCTTCCCAAACTGGAGAGGTCTGCAGTCCTCCTGGACCAAAGTGGACAACTCCATCCCAGACAGAGAGGTCCAATTTCAGCCTGCCAGGGCTGAGCATCACCAACACTTAGGCTGGGAAGTGAGACGTAAACTCAGGACCATGTCAGTCTCCAAGGCATTTCATGTGCTGTTCAGGAGTATTTTCTGTTAAATTATATGTGTATTTTTATGTCAGATCACAACCTAGAAACCAGGTACCAAAAGTCTACCTTTGAAAGAGTAGAGACAGAAGCAGCATTTACTTCTTGCACAGGGATGGAAGATCCTGTGCCAGGAACACTGCACACATGCCAGCATTGTTCTGCTGTATCATGAAGGGAAACAATTTCTGTGGGAAAACCTTCATTATTATCATATTGTTCTAATATACAAGCACTATGTGAAGTTATTAAGGAATTCATTTAGACTAAAAGTTGCTGCTGCTACTAATTGTAACTAGTGTGTGAGCAACTCAAATTTTGGTTAATTAACATTTGGGCAGTCAACTTAGCTACAATCTGAGCTGAAGCTTTGCTTTTCCTATTCTGATATTACTAGCCTTCTTCAAGTCTTTGCCATCAAAATCATTCACAGTCTTAGAACCAGAATCAGTATTTACTTATCTAAAGCCTATTTAACCAAATTTTCCACAAACATTTTCCAGTAAAACACAGCTTTTAACACTTTTTCCCCCCCTTCTCAGATGAGCAATTTTCAATCACATTTTACATGGCTGGAATTTCAAGCAGAGTGAGTCATTAAGAAATAGAAGTTAAAAAAAAAAAACTCCAGGGAAAAAACTGACAATCAAAAGACATTGTTTATTAAAGCATATCAAGTGAAGATATATAATTTGCAAGTTCAGTTGTAACAGCTGACACCTGCCCTTCGCTGTGTCGCTGTGTTAACAGTAAGGTACAAAATCCCTATCAGCCACCCTAATATTGGCACTTAGCAATTAGCATGTTTTAAAAATGCATCTAAATCTGAAATCTGATCAGATTTATTGCAGGAGTAGAAGAACTTCAATTTAATCTGTCTGCTGTTGGTGCAATGAAGTATTATTGCTGCTCCTTGCTGTGCACAAACAGTATGAAGGATTTCAGAAGGGAAGTTAGCAAAGACTGCTGGATGTGCACTTTATTACCTTAAAATATAATGTATTTCTGACAAGTTGCATGGAAATACCATCCATTTTGTGGATCTAAGAACACCTGAGAAACATGATGGCCAGGCCCTGGCACTGGGTTTGCACACAGATGGGTAGATCATTACATCTCTATCAAGGAATGTGTCATTAAAAACTTCAGCAAAGGAGCGGGATGAAGCAGAGACAACAATGATTAATGCATGAACAGTGTCCACTCAACCATTGAGGCAGTAATAAAGGTATTAATTTGACTGCAAACATTAAAATATGTACAGTAAGATGGATTTTTGAACAGAGCAGTGTGGCATAACCCTAATACAGTACATTAAAATCATTCATTACAATGAATAAATAGCTTAATGAGATTTGAAACATCCAGCACTCTCTGTGTAAGCAGGTGATGAAGTGAAGCCTGATATCAGCACCACTGAACATAAATTATGCAAAAGTAATACTTTTAATGTCATCTATTCACTGGCATTGTTGCTTTTGTTAAATATTCCAGTGTACATCCTTCTGGGACCATATCAAATTAGTCTGTCCTGGAGTTTACAACAAATTCCCCTGCAACAGCCTGATTTGCATAAAAGTAAACAAAATAAAAATGTGCACAGGCAGTGTGATTTCCTTCCCTTGGTTTATTTTTGTAAGGAAGAGAATCCATCTTACCAGGCCTAGAACATCTTTGTTTTGTTGGTTTTTTGTTTCTGGTGGTGTATTATCCCCTCAAAGTCAGTTGCCACATTAAACATGGTATTCCATGTTAAACTGCAGGGGTGTAAGATGAGCTGCTGGAGCACTTCCCCCCCCCCATTAATTTAAACAACTTATTAACAAATCAAGCCATTTCATTTAAATTACATGCCTAACCATGTAATTAGTTAAGTAAAATCACTTAAAGCACATTTTTCTTCCCATTTTAAACTGTGATGTTGGAGCTGTTCTATGCTAAAGCACAAAGAAAAGCAATTACTCCAACAATGATTTTTTTAAAAGGCTGGTACACAGGTTCTGTGCAGCACAGACAAGGCTGTGGGTTTTGTTTAATGATCACTTATTTCTTCACTGTGTACAGACACAGCTCCAAGTTTTGGATTAATTTCAATAAATATAAAATCTTTATTCTAACTGTTCCAAAGCACTTGTTATTTACATTTGGAAGTGCAGGATTACTCATGCATGGCTGTCTGTCAATTAATCCAATATCACCCTGTGGATTTTCCCATTTGTAATTGGAAAAATAGAGCTTTCCTGGTTCTCTGCAGAAACAACAGCCATTTAACTACAGGTGGTGCTCACAGTGGCAGCGTACACATTTCTTCAGTGTTTATGTAGAAAATAAAGCCCCTATTTCCTCCAGAGATAGTAAAGAATTTTGGGGGGTTATTTTCCTGTCTCTAGTATTAAAGTGAGGTTTTATCAATGACAGAAGGCAGAATAGCAGCAATGGGTGAAGGGGATTAACAATCTTCCCAGCACGGCGTGACTCAACCCCAGCCACAGCTCAGACTCCCCCGGTGGGATGGGGGAGAGAATCCAAGGAGTAACAGTGAGAAAATTTGTGGGTTGAGATAAAAACCTTTCTCAGTGGTGCCTGAGAGTCACTGATCCCCTCTGCTGACTCCCCACAAGTTCCAGAAGCAGAGGGAAAGTGACCCAGAGCAGAGCCCTGCGCCAGGTCACCCCACGGGAGAGGGTGGCAGGGGATCTGCTGACAGTCACACAGCCAGGCTGCATGAAATCAAATGGAAAAGCTGATGGATTACTGTGAACACTGGCTCCCAGAACTCCTACATATTCAATGCAAAAGAGGAGGAATAAAGATTAACCGAGTGTGTATTCCCTATGGTGTCCCAGAGAACTTGGGTTTTTACCAAGTTCAAAATCCAGCAAGTTTTATCATAAGGCACCTATTCATCAGCTATAAAGTGGCCTGGAAAAACTTATCAGTGTGCCTTTCCAGTCACCCATGATTACTCTCCCAACCTCCTGGATTTTTAAGGTCTTTACAGCCAATTATTTACATCCCTTCTTAAGTGATTTCCTAGAAGAGATTGACACAAACATCTTAATCTCTGGATATCTTCCCAGGACTTTCAGTTTCATGAAATACCATTACACTCACAAGTCACAGTGCTATACTAGTACCAGTAGTTATCCAAATTTGAGGGGTCTGTACTCAAAAGTAAAATACAACAGCTCTGACTGTCTGACTCAAGTGGAGAAGGGTCCTTGCCCAACAGAAGGTGGGGGATTCACTTTTGAGGCACACACTGCAATGCAACATTGCAGGCTCCAAAAAAACAAGTACTATTTAATACACAAGTTCATATAAAGGAAAGGAAAAAAAACACCTCAGTAAGTATGACGCAGCACTAGAAATTTCATTCCAGAAAAGTAATTTTGGGGGAAGATAAATCCACAGAGTCCAACCCTGCTGCAGAAAAAATAGGTGTTTACTTTCATTCAGTGGAAGAGTAATCTCAACTACGCCAAAACAGCATTAACATCACCTAATTACTCATCAAATGCAGGAGCAAAGCTTGCTGACCCAGCCAACATCTTTCTTTTTTCTTGATGCTCAGTGTGTCCATATCTCTGCAGCACATGGCAAGACACAAAGGTGGCACAGCAGCTGTCACAACAGGGGCCGTGGGCTGGTGTCTGCAAAATACATCCCGACCTGATTACACGCTTCAGCAGCTATCACTTCTCAAAATTCAATAGAAATTAATTTCTCAACAATGAGGGCAATTAAAAGGTCTGCATACTATAAAGTAAGAATACCTGCTGACACACCAGCTATGCCAATAATGCTGTAAACAAAGCTGGAACGCAGGGATATTAAAAGGAAGACATCAAACTTCCATGCTCTGATTATGGGTCTGTTATTACAGCTAATGAAACAGTTACTGGATTAATACAGTATTAACTCCAGCACAGCTTGTGGTGCAGTAAGTTACACGTAGCAACTAAATTCTGTCCTCTAATTAAAGGACTTAATGTAAAGTAAAAAAGAAAGCCTTCATTTTATTTGTGGTAAAACATTATTGTTAAAAGGTTGCAAACAATCGATGCAATCAGCAGTTCTGGAGCTTATTGGAGGCCTTGTTTTCACCACTCAATATGAGTTGCTTCAACCTCCAGCCATGCTTGAAATCTGAGCAAAAAAATAATGGTCATCAAAAGGATATTCTTATGAGTCACAGGTCCAGCTGCACTGTCTGTGAAGCAGCAATTTTCTGAGAGCAAGGTCAGCTAAACAGGGGTTGTCTGAAATACTTCAGGAATGCCACAATGATGCCTCACCACAAACGGCATGAGAAGCCTTCCCTTTAGGTAACTTTAATACAAATTAAACAGTTACCCTTTCAGAGCTCAGCAGCCAAAATTAGAGAGCAAAGGAAAGAAGTGCTATTGGAAGTGGGCTGGGACACAGCTCCTGGTTGACTGTCAGAATGAGCTTCTTTTTGAAAGTGACAAGTTTGCTGCACCTTAACCACACAGAAAAGTAAAATTCCAACTCCAAACCAGCAGTGCCTGGCTACCATGACTCCTCTGGCAGGTGTAATAAATACAGACACCCGTATTTAAATACAGAGCACACAGCCATCTCCACAAAGGGGATGTATTTTCCCTTCCTAGAAAAACCTCCCCAAATTCCTGAGCGCTCACGCTCAACATCCTTTGGCCTTGACATATTTCCTCGGTAGCTGCCTGAAGTAAGCTCCCACAGCAAGATGACAGAAATAAAGGCAGGATGACAGAGAGCCTGTCCTTACCCCAACAGCTGGCTTGAACTAATCTCCAGTTACGGAACAAGCCTGGCGCAGGTGTGGAGCGCGGCAGCACGCGGATAAATGAGAACAGCAGCTTCCTGCAGCTCCCAATCAGGCAGAGAGGAGCGTGTGTGCCTGCTGCCACCGCCACAACAGAAACCACGGGGCATCATCAGAATTCAGGTGGAGTCCGTATTTCCCCGCCATCAAAGCTTTAACACGCGCTTTCCAAGATATCCCAGCCGCTGCTCCGGCGAGGCCGGGTTGTCTGTGGTCACACACACTCAAGCTTTAAATCAAAAAGCTGGGTGTCAGATGTAAGGGATGATTTGGGAGGAAATAATAATGTTTAGTCTTTTTTTCCTGAGAATTGAATGAGTAAACTGAGGTGGTTTTGTTGAGCTCAAGGAGGTTCCGGCACAGTCGCATTTGAACTGCGGATTTGATGCCACCACAGCCCAACTCTTTATTTTTCAGGGGAGTTAACCCACAAGTTGGTAGTGGTTTTACAGAAGAGGAAGGAAATGCTGTGGTCACACATGAGAAATTCTCAGACCCAAAGACGACTCAGAGAAGCTTCAGGAAATAGGAGGCTTAAAACCCATACATGTTTGTTGAAGTAGGTCTCCTCAAGTTATGTAAGAAATAGAGCTACTGACATTTCACCTTGTTGTAAAGGGTCATAAAATAAAGATTTAAACTACAGTCTAGGCCTGAAAAAACCCAAAAAACAAAACAGTTTCCCAATACAAAGGAAAACATAAAAACCCCAGAAAACTATTTCCTTGTCTAATCTAGAAAACACAACACAATGGTCCACAGAACTGTTTGGGATGGAAGTTCATTTTCACATATGAAAGTGAAAAGGTTTCCCTGAAACCAGGCTAAGCAGGCAAACCCAGATTTCACTTGTTAAAAATGTGTATAATTAAAGAAGCAATCTTTTCTCTGAAGCCAACTCTAAGTTCACACTGTCTTTAATCTGGTTCCGTTCAAAACTGAAGCAGATTTTTCCACTCTCCATCACCAACATTCCCTCAAGACATTCAAGCAGGAGAAGTTCTGCATCAGGGACAGATGCTCTCCTGCCAGCCCACCTGGCTCAGGCTTGGTGGCCATCCAGCCCCAGGTTCTGCTGAGCCCTGCCCTCACTCCTGTCACAAAGTCACTCCCCAAGAGGCAGCAGCCTTTGTTCACCAGGTCCCACTCTGCAAACACACAGCTTAGCAATAATTAGGTTTGTAAGTCCTGATGTTTAGACTTGTGGCTTTTTTCAGTCTGAGTAAGGCAACACCTCCAGGTTCTCAGGCAATACTGGAGACTTCAGTAAACAGGACTTGCTTCTAATCATATAAAAGAAAACAATAAGATTTTAAGAAATAGGCCAGATAGAAATAGCAGAGTCCTCTGAATAATGAAATGATGTCAGCTGATAGCAATCATCATTCTACTCCAGAAAAATTCCTTTACAATTTAAATACCATGAATACCTCTCTGCCCACAAAGGACATTCCACACCTGCTTTTCCTATTCATTTCATTCATCAGCTTTTCAATTTTTTTTTTTTTTTAAACTGAAACAGAGACACAACTAATTAAGTGCTAATATCACAATGAAGGACTGGGCAAGACGAAAATTGTACCTGAATATTCCCTCAGAGAAAAAGACCTCTTCAGGTGGTCAAATTGTGTGAAAATTTAAAAGATAAATTAAGAAGTATGTTGCCATTACAGACCAGAGAGCAGCCCTAGGAGCATATTTAGCTGCTGGTGAAATCCCAGCATTGCTGTGACAAGACAATACACTTAACTCAATCACTTCCATATTTTGCACTGCAGAACCTACACATGAAGTGCTGAAATATTATTTTAAGACCAGTTAAAACAACAACATTTCTTCTGGTCAAGGAAGGGTGTTTTTTGGTGGTTTTTTTTTTTTAATCAGGTTTTGCCTGCTGCCTCAATGTTCTAGCGTCAAACAAGGTTTTTTTTTCCTTTTGGTAAAAGGATTTTCCTCTTATGCCCACCTATAACCCTTGTGGGTACTTCATTATTTTTGACACTTCTACTTATTGCCAGCAAAATCTGTAGAAGGGTAGTGAAGCTGCCCAGCTGGTTGAAAACTTGCTGGGAAGTCAGTCAGGGAGAAACAAGGAGCAATAGAGCTTTGTCTCCTTAGAACAGGCTGAAAAACTCTTGATGCAACACTGCCTACTCAGAGCTGCCAGAATGCAAACAAAATAAAACTTTAATTATTTATTTGACAGAGTATGTCTAGATTAGACAATTAGCATGAGCTTCAAAATAATTTCCTTTTCTCTTCAGTATTTACTGACCTCACCTGTGTGTGAATTAACTGAAGTTCCCTTCCCAAGACCCACCTTGACCTAAGATATGCTGGTAACCTGGGCAGGAGGAGAGCTGAATCAGTTTGGCTTTTATTTTTCATTAAACTTCCCTTATTTCCATCATTCTTTCTTCTCAATGGGATATAGAAGAAATCCATTTTTCTCTGCTTGTTGCTAAGCCTGAATAGATGTCTCATTAAAAAAAAAAAAATCATATAAACTGGGTGTCATTCTTGGGGCAGGGGTGAGACTGCAGCAGGCTCTTTACATGGATTTTCTAATGCCAAAAACACAACACAAAAGCAACCTGAAACAGAGCTGTGCCCACTCCATTTGCAGGCACAAACACTTAAATTGCCCCCACGGCCCAGCCTTACATACCTGGACATTTTGCACAAACTCAATTAAATGCTCCAGTGCTTTTCAATATTTTCCCACTTGTCAATATAAGGAGATGTGTGCACACAAAAACCTCTGCCTTTTAAGCAGCCTTTTTATCTACTCCCATTACTTCAGTGGCAGTGCTGTGTTTTGTCACCTAACAGCACAATGCTACAAGAAATGGAAATGATGAGCCACACTCCACATTTCCATGTTTTCTCAGGTTTTAAGGTTGGGTTTAGATTGGAATCTTACAGGTTCTTCCCCTCCCAATCCTGAAAAGGGAAAGACCCTTTTGGGGACTTTTCATCTGAGATTTTTCCAAGAGGCTCATAACACCAAAATTACAAAATCTCAAATTCAAAATTTAGTTTAGACTGTGGCATGACAGCATTTTTCCTTCCTTACCAGAACTAGCTCACAACACCAAGTGAGATCTGACTTGAGGTCTCTGACATTTCCCCCTCTGCCTTGTGTTTGTTAAAAGACAGATCTCTTCTGACAAGGCTTCTTTGGCTTTGCTTTTCTTTTTTTCTGAATTATTAAGTAAAATCTCTGCTACGGGCCCCACTGCATGCTTCATTCAAACAAAACTATTTGCACAACACTCGAAAGCTCCTTTTTCAGAAACGGGAAACAAACTGCAGAGGAACTGTAGGTCTGTACAGTGAGATTATTAAGGAAACATTTGTCTTTAAAGCACCTGAATCCCCAGTTTGCTGCTGTGCTGTAACACAAGGCTCATTGCTTTCCCTCTGCCTACCACGCAATAGGCTCTGGGAATACCACGGGGACTAAAGTAAATTCTTTGTTATGTCTGCACAAAGTAGTAAATGAAGCATGCAGCTCAAACCCCTCCTGCAGCGGCCAGATCCTCAGTGCTTTTCCTTTTGGAGTGGGAGATTTAATGCTATTTTCCTTTCCATATGCTTCATCTTTCAGCTTTAGCATAAAAAGGAAAGGGAAAATCTAAAGGCTTCGTTTCGCGCTAACTGCTCCCTTCAGATTCTGAGACGTGTCTTGATGAAAGCTCAGTTGTGATGGAGCAAAATCAAAAGAGGAAGAAACTTCACCCCATGAGATGATACTTAAAAGGGGGGGAAAAAAGACCTTGGAAAAAATGTTCTTTATTGAGTAATTAGCCATAATCTTAGATAAGACAACAGATCAAAGAAGTTCTCCTAAAAGAGTTGCTGTGGGAAACAGAGAAAGGCTTTTGGCAAGGGTTTACAAATAACGCTAAAAAAAATTAAAAAGCAGAAACACTGGCAAAGTTTTGCACCAAAATTAAAGCTAACCATGCAGCTGTGTCTGCTCCATTTCAAAATGAAAAGTGGGTCTGGGGAAACTCCAGAGCAAAATAAGCTCTTCTCCTCCCTCCCCAAACAGCAAGGCCAAGGAGGGCTCTGCCATGCCCAGATTCCCACCACTGGGGACCTGCATGTCCAAACTGGATCCAAGCAGCTGGAGCAGAGCACTTGGATGGCCCAGAGCTGGTCCCCATGTGCTGCTCCTCAGATTTAGCTTCATAGCACTTTGCTTTGCCCTCTCCCTCTGCTGACTTTTGCCACCAAGCAAGACTTAAATCCTAAATAATTAAGCTTTCTCCATCATTGCAGGACCACTAACCACTGATTTCTATAGCTCTGATCTCCACTGCCCTAACACCTGAGCCCACCTTATGAGTCTGATTTCCACAAATGCCATCTATGAACTACCAGGATGCTCCCATGGACATCCATCAACTCCAAACAAACTCTGGAAAACCAGCAGGATGAGCTGTGTATAAACCTGCTGGCCTGAATAAAACATTAGGGAAAAAAAGAAAAAAAGCAATCACACCCTAAGCCTGACATCCTCTTTTTATCCACATCCCTCCTTGGATGCATCCCTACTACATCTGAGTAATTCCCCAGTCCCAGAATAGTCACGCTCGATTCATGAGCTAACACTTACCAACTTGCCAGATGCTTTACCTCAGATGACAAGTTTTGTTTTATATATGCAATGAAGACTTAAATCAAAACCCAACTATAAATATTTGGATGAGACATTTTTTGTCACATTGTGAAAACCTAATTAAAGGGCTCATTACATGTGTGAGTGAGTGCTGTCTAAATAAAGCTGGTGCTTGCCCTGGGCTTATTAGAAACCCAAGCTAGAGCATCCATCCCTATTCCCAAACCCACAGAGGGCTCACTAGCCTCTCCAAAGGCTGGGCTGGAGAGTCCCTGATGAGTCTGGAATGGTTTTCCTTGACAGGAGTTTGCTCAGGCCACTGGATTAGGGGCAGCACATTGTCCAGTCAATGGTGAAACAACAGTGTCCACACACAGTGAAAGGGATGGGGATACAGTGAGGAATTCAGCAAAATCACCTTACCCACAAAAAAATTAACTGGGCTTTGCAGCCAGATTACTGGCAGATTGTTCTAACTCTCTGCACTCTTCTTATGGTGTAATTTTGTGATATTCTCAAACATGCAAAAACATTTCAGACAAAAGAAATAAACACATGCACTCATTTGGATGACAGTGAATTTCTTCCTAAAATAAATATTTCTAAACAAGCACTTTGCCAGCCATGAAAACAAAATTATTTGAAAATCTATTATTAAAAAAAGGGAAGAAACAAATTACAGCTGTAATTTGTTTCTTCCCTTTTAATAATAGATTTTTAAATCCTAACTTCAAAAAGACTATAAGCAAAACTATTATGTTTGAGTTTAAGGGCACGCCTGACCTCTTTTATAAAGGTTCTGCCCCTTGTACACAGGGTGCTATATAAGTTTCCAGAGGTGATTTGGAGTTTATGGCCAGGAGTCACAGCCTGACCTTCTGGGCATCTGTTCAGAGTCACTCACCAGCTGTGACATCCCTGAGTGCCCTTCTCTTGTACAAAAGCACTGTGATACTGAGCAAAACGTGACGCAGGCCACGGATCAATCCATGCTCTCAAGAATCAAACCAGAAAAAGATGAATTTTGGAACATTTTTCCTTCAGATAAAGCTTGATACACATTTTATGTTTTGTAGATCTATTACATGACTAGTTTCAGCTGTTATTGAAATGCTTCCACCTCTGGAAGATTTTCATCAATACTGTTTAGAGCAAATTAATTACCTTAATGTTAAAAATAGGAAATACAATGCAGGTTATGAAACAAGAACTCTTCATCTGTATGATTAAATGGAATTAGGAATCCTAGGTCTGCTGCCCTAGTCTAACTCCTGGAGCACTGGAAAAGGATGAGCCAGGTCCCATGGACCAATGGGACCAAAGCAGCTTTTAGGTCATTCATTAACAGCACAGCACAACTTGGTGGATGGAAGCCAGGATAGTGCCAGTGATGCTTTATACTGGGTGTATAAATCCTAAAACCAGAAACACACATCCATGCAGAATTTGTAATAAAACAGGCTTCACACTACAGGAATGTATTTTCACATTTCTGCAAGGTTTAATCTCACAAGCTCCACTGAAGGAAGCAAGGTGAGTCAGGACCCAGGAGTTATCATTTGATATGACTTGTAGCCTTTAATTAACCATACCCAACCTGAAGTTTAGATTTTCTAAGCTAAAAGGGTTCATGAAAAAAAGGATTTGGCTAGCTGGAGGTACAAATATTCTGTTGTGCATCAATATCTTGTAAATACAACAACAGGCACAGAGCAGATTTCTGAGTTCCATGCCTGGGAACATCAGGGTTTGTTTTGGGGTTGGTTGTTTTGTGCTCTTACTATCCAAGCTGTTCACTTCGTCCAAGTGATGCACTCACTAATAACATTATTGCTCCTTAATGGCATTTTTTTATTATATAATTATGCCAGAACCCTTACAGCCATGGAAAATATATGTTCACTGGCATTTAATTGCTTTATCATCATGACTATAATCACAAATGAGGACCTTCCAGAACTGAGAGCCAACAGAGGCTTTTACTCATTTGGTTCTACCTGTCACCATAATAAACACTCCCTGGAAATCTCCCCTGTGCTCTATTTTAAAGGATTACATACCCAAGACTCTTATTTATGTATTTTGAGTGGGTGGTTGCTTTTGTACAAAACTGTTTCCATTTCTCAGGGTGAAGTGTGCCGTGCAGAGGGACGAACAAATGCAAATGTGGGTTCTCCCACACAGCTGCTCAGAGCACACACCTGGAGGGAGGCTGGGATACTCCAGGTGCCAGAGGAATGGTGTTACCTGTGCTACAGGGGTCTGTGCACCTTCCCAGCATGGGGGAGCTTCCTCTGGAACACTGATTCCATCCCACATCCCACCCCAGGAGGCAAATCTGTGCAAGTCAGTGAAAGAGTCAGGGAATATTCCTGTCTCAGCAGAAATACTGCATGCAGAAAAAAAAACAAAAAACAAACAACAATTCACCTGCAATATTTATTTCTGTAGTAAAAACAAAGCCCTAAAAAAAATGAAAACCAAAAAATCCCTCACAATAATGCCCTGAAAGAGACAGGATTACTTTCAAATTGTGTATGGCTTGCTTAAGTAGTAGCAAACCTGTTTCCATTCAAATCCATAATGTTAAAGAGCTCAGTTCTTGGGGTTAGATCCTATTTTATGAAGCTTTTGAGTATCAACTTTTCCCAGATAGGAAAACTGGGAGAACTCTTTTCAAGGCTATTTGAAGGTAAAAATTATTTTGCATGAAAGCAACAATTAATTAGCACTCAGCAAGGTTCCCTCTACTCTATGCTGTGAAGTAAAAGCAGGTCACTTCTGCAGCCCCTCACACCTGTTACAGGTCACAGATCCTTACCTGAACACAGTATCTTATTTGCTGTTTCAGCACCTCAAGGTTAAAGCCTGCTTTTCTTCCAAATATAATAGCATTTAAATATTTTTTAGGATAACTGTATCAAGGGGTGGAATCTGAGATGCTTCTGTCTGAGAGCTGAAAAAATGCAACCAGTGCTTACATTTAGAAAAAACTATTTGTGCCTATAACTTATGGACCAGACTCCAAGACAGCTTTTGTTCCTCTTCATATCCTTTTTCCTAGAAGGACACATTTAACAGGAGGGCTGCCACATCCACCATTCTTTAAGCTCTTGCTCAAAGATGAATTCTTGCCTGTCTTTCCTGACTGAGACGGGGGCAATCTCCATTTGATTAGTTAGGATGGCTGGCTGGCAGCTCGAAATTATTTGTATATCAGTATTGATGCTGCTCCACATTTAGTGTAAATGCAATTATCATTAGGCCACTCAGAGCTATCAACTGAGAGTACTTTGAAGAATGTCAATGCCTAAGCAGAAATAAATGCATGCACATGCACACAGGTGGACTTGGAATAAATTCTTGGGCTCTCTTCCCCTTCTCTGCCCATCAGATTTCTCCTCTAGGGTCTCTGCTCTCATTTTCTCACACTTCTTACAGTAAATGCTACTTGAGAAAAGCAATCCATGTAAGACAAGCTTAAAATTTCACCCCCACCCTCCCTGGAGCTGTGATAGTTCTCATGAGGTGAAAAGGATGCTCTGCTGGAATGCCAGGCAAAGCTCCATTCCCACCAACATCCAAGAACCTTGGCTTCGTACCTGGGAGGGAATTCAGTCTGGGACATCACCCCACTCCCAGGGTGTAACCACACTGAACAGGACTTGCAAGGCTGATGGATAAAAAGGCCTGGAAGGGAGAATTTGAATACTTTGGATGCTGGCTCTTGGGGACAACACCACAACCAGGCTGCTCCACTCACAGCTCCAGCTCAGGCAAGAGCAAAGTGAAGATCCATGGCCAGGACACCAAGCCATGATACCAAAAAAAAAACAAACAACCAAACCAAAACCAAAAAACCAAGTGTAGGACACTGGCCTGCCACATATTTCTGATGTGATTTTGTCCAAGTCTCAGTGCAGACTCATCTCAATCCAAGCCTGAGGAGGACAAACAGCACCCAGGGCATTTCTCCCTGTCCGTGCTGACCACAGGAGCTCACCAAGCTAACACTGGCTCTGTGTCTAATTTCTCATGGTAGTGCCAGAGGAAATCAATCCCTCAGCCTGGAAAATGGGGCAAGAGCAGTTCCTGCTCCCCATGGAGCTGGGAGGCCAAGAAATCCAGGATGGAGGGGCTGCAGGGCCTGAGATGGATCACTAAAGGAGGTCAGTGGGCCAGCTCCCCCCAGAGCACAGACACTGCCAAGCTCCTTCCTAAAAAAGAGATTTCTTCCAAAGAAACAGAGCAGAAAAAGCTAAAACTAGATCCCAAAAGCTGGATTCCCAGTGCTTGAATAAGCTGGGTGAAATGAAGAAACTAAAACACCAACAAAACAGAGTAACCAAACCAAAACAAAGACTGGAAGCCTCCTCACTCTGTTCTAACACTTTAGTCAGGGAAATGACAGCAGGCTGCAAATAGAAAATGATTTCCAGCTACAAAGAAAAAAAAAGTCACCCTGAAAAGCAAGAATTTAATAAAGCTACTAGAGCTTTTTTCATTGCACTATTAGTTAAGACTTTTGAATACATAAATGAGAATTATTTGACTGACGGCCCCTTTATCAATGGTATAATCAGCTTTCTACTGTTGGAGTAAGACATTTATTTCAACAGTAGAAACATTTATTTTAGCTGTAGAAATATAACCCTATTTATTTCCAATATGCAAAAGTAACCCTTGGTAGTATAAACTAATTTAAAGAGAAAGGCGATTTCTTATCTGCAGAAAGCAAACAACTCCAGCAAAGGACAATGGTCTGCATTTTTATTAATGCCAACATTAACCTTCTATTGCCACACTTGGATTTCTAGCCTCAGAACAATATCATTATCTACAATGGAACTAAATTTATGGTAATCTAATTTTATCATACATTATTTAAGTATCGGGACATTTATCTATTAATCTCTCCTTTTACCTCCTTAGTGTTAATATTCCCAGCCTGCTTACAACTTTCAAGGGCAAGTCTGCTTCATCACCAGCTGTCATCATGAAAAAATCATTTCTTGTATTTATAAAGCAAATGTAAAGTAGTAAGCCATGTCACAAAAGCTAGACAGAGAACATACTTCTGCATACAGTCATGTGCTGATGCCTACTTGACTGAGCACAATCATATTTTTAGGTTCTATAATTAATAGCTAACAGCTTTAAAAGTCTCACTAAATATTCATTATTAGAGGGAAAAAATGAGAAGGTCTAATCCATTTTAAATGTCTCTGACAACTGCCATTAAAGCATCCTTGTGCAGCCTGTCACAGATATTTATATTCAGGCAGTGCTGGGATGGATTGTAGGAGTCCACATCCTGCATTGTTCTTCCTCTGTTAAGGGTGAGTAATGTCAAATGTTACAACAACACCTTGCACACTGAACTCCTCCCAAACACCACTTTCTCTCTATTTCCACACTCACAGGGGTGCCACTTTCTGCAATGGTTTGAGCTGACTTGTAAAACTCACCTCCTTCCACCCCTGCCATGAGCAGGGACCCCTTCCCCTATCCCAGGCTGCTCCAAGCTCCATCCAGGCTGGCCTTGGACACTTCCAGGGATGTGGATCCATCACCTCTGGGTCATCACCTCATGGAGGGCCTCAGCACTCACAGCAAAGGATCTCCTCCTTACACCTGGTGTGTGAATTACCCAAGTGCCAGCCTCCCAGGCTGTATCAGGATTTTATTGCTGCCCATGGGGCCATCAGGAGCAGTGCAAACACAACAAGGGAACACAGAACCACCACTCCATTTACTGCTGCTGGGCTACAGGGACCCTCCCTCAGCTCAGGCAGAGCTGACTCCATCAGGAGCCTCAAGTCACACAGCTGATTCTCCTAAAGGTCTACAAAGATGCTGCAAATGTCAGTCCTGCCCCTTAACAGTGCAGCCCATGCTTGCATTTTCATAACAATTAATATTTTTCCCTGTTGTCTAATATAGTTTTCAAAAGCCAAGGGTTTAAAAGTTCATTTTATAATTGACTGAGATGCTGTTTGGATCCAATAATAAGCTTTGCTTAACCTTGAAATTGGCCACTTTCAAGCCTGATGAAAAAGCATTATATATAAGCAACACGTGATCTTTTTGGTATATATATTTTTCAAGGATTACATTTTAATTTTATTCCCTTTCTCATGGAATCACTTGGAAGCTATACTACTAAACCCAAAACGGGTACAGATCCCATGAATGCAGGAGGCCCAGGGCCCTGGTACAAGGAGTTTAAGAAGCACAGAGAGCTCTTAAAATCAGCATGTTTTCAGAAAGCCAAACTGCAATTTTTCATCCTGAAATGCACGACTGGCAGTAATCCATAATCCTGACACAGTGTCATGGGTGCCAAAGGGCCTCCAGTGAGTGCTGCCTTTGCATTTTTAAAAATGTTTTATGAGCTCAAGACCCCAGAATTAAGTATCTTTACTTCCCAAGCAGCTCGCCATCTACTAATACTATAGCAAAACCAAGCCAAAGGAAAACAACCAGCCAAGCACAGAACAAAGGATCTCTAACCCATAAGTAAAGTCTCTTTATCCCCAAATCCTCCACTTTGAGTGCTTGAGTGTTAAAAGCTAAGAGCTTTCAGCTTCAAGCCCATTACCATTTGCTCTTTTTTATCTGCACCAAATTGCTTTTGTTGCAAATCAACACTGAAAAAGCAGTAGGACAAACAGATGAGCTTACCACATGTACAGCTGATTCCTCACAAATGAGCAGGTTCCCCATTAAGGAGACAGTAGAATTAAGCAGTAAGGAGGTATTTACAGGCCCAGCAGAAGATGGACTGTTTTATAGTGAATTAGGGCCCCAATCAATTTCCTAATTGCCAGACCACAGTGTTTACCAACCTGACTCCAGAATTACTTAATTCCCTGCTCCAAATAAAAACATTAAACAGCCTATTGGTTATTTAAATAAGCTGATACAGCTCCATTTAGCATGAGGACATGATTTTTTGTTTATTTTCAAAGAATATGGAGGCATGGAGCTCCAAAGCTATCTTTGTCACTCCCTGTCAGTCAGTAAAGTAAAGAGTAAAGCAAAAGGGCAAGGCTAGAGCAGCCTTGATTCTTCTTTTCCAAATGCTGTCTTAAAAAAACAAACATTAGTTTATAAAGAGTTTCTGCTGTGACCCTGAATGGAGAAATACAGAGCTGATCACAGTCAGTATTCCATTAACATTTCACAAGAACTGTGCCCTGGAATGATTTCTCCAGGTAAAACAGGTAGATGATTTTTTAAATAAGGTTATAAAAACAAAAATAAGAAAGATAAATAGTAGCACCATATCACACAGTCTCCCAGATGGAAAATTTCCAGAGAGGTCACAGACACCTTATGCATCTTTTTTCAAGCTTTGTAACCTTAGTATTTCTTTAAAAGAGATTAAAATCTCATCACAGGAGCTAAGCAAGTGAGTGAGACTGAAGTAGATCAATACTCCTCCCAAGAGCCCCTGAAGTGCCTCCCCTGAAGGAAAAGCAATGTCACAGCTTGTACCAGCACATGCAGGACACCCCAAAATCCACACAGCCCTGGGAACACCCCCAGCACTGAGTGCTCCTGAAGGCCCTGGGCACCTCAGCACACTGAGAGGATCCAGGAGATGAGGAGGAGTTTGGATGAGCTCACAGACAGGGACAGTGGTGCCCTGGCAGCCACAGGCAAGGAGGACATCCCTGCAAACACAACCAAAGTCAATGGGATGCACTGGAAGCCTGGGGACAGCTCTGCACCACTGAACCCATGGCATCACCTGACCCCTGGCATCCCAGCCAGGTCTGACTCACATTCCCAGATGTGAGTGACAATGTCCAGTCTGCAGTCATACAAAGCTTCAGGAGCTTTTCACAACAGCACAGATGTTCATCATCATAATCTCAGTCATTTTTGTCACACAAAAGATGCACATAATCCATGTCTGCAATCCACATCCTCACTGTCTGCATTAACCAGGAATGTCAGCCCTGCAGACAACCCTACAGCACCAGAGGGAGGGTGTGCAAGGAAGGGTGGAGAGCTGATCCCTCTTGGCTTCCAGCCAGGAAACAACAACCCCAAACCCATGGAACAGTTTCAGTTTGGCCACCCCTGCATGACTGAGCAGCAGGGCCAGGAGATGACCTCAAGGTGCCACACAACTTTGGTCATTCCATGATCCCAGGATGGCAGATCCCTGTAAAGGGAGTGCAGCTGCTCAGGACTCCTATGGGAACCTGTATTTTCCCACCTGAGCTTTGTTTTCCCAGACCTTCCAAAGCAAGGCACAGCATGTAAAAACCTGGGGTACTAAAAAAGCTGCAACTCCTGACAATGCCACTCTTGGAAGTGTTCTCTCAACTCCAGATATCAAAACCTCAAAGAAACCTTGCTGGGTGTATCTGTAGCTCACTGGGTAACACCAGAAAAGACTGGATATGACTGTAAGGTGATTGTATCAATTAGCTATCAATATTCACAATGGGAACCTAACAAAGGTTAGGCTCCTTTGGCTCCTTTTCCTATGCCTCCCCTCTGCTGGTATCCATAGATCTCACAGCTAGATTAGAGTTCCTTTAGTCCAGAGACAACACATCTTCCTGGGGGTTTGCTCTGTGCTCAGCAGTGACACTCTACAGTGCTATTTCAACACAACACTGAGTGAATTATTGTTACTTGAATATCAGCATAGTGAACCTGGAGCAAACTGATTAAAATTCCGTGTGTGTCACTGCCATTAAACCATCATTACCACCCATCCCTCCCACTGAGGTTAAGTGTCCATCCTGCTCTACCTCAGGATCCCTCTAACATCCCATAATGATTCTGGCTGGGACATCACACAGCATGTTAATTTGGAAATGAAGGGAGAAACATTCAAAAGCAAGAATAACAAAGAACTAACAAAAATTACAGGCTACAAGCAAGATGAGTGAGAAGTATTGGTCCCAGAGCAGAATTTATGAGCAGTCCAGCAGCTGGCATGTGAAGTTTCTGCCCATAAGGATTTTTACTGCCCTAGCTATAATAAAGCTAGAGAAATTAGAGGCAGGGAAGAATAATTAGGCCAAATGAACCTTTCCACATCAATACAGGATGGATTTAAACTGTTAAAAAAAAAATCCCAACATACAATAGCAATACCTTTTATCCTGACCTCTCTGAGCAGAGTTTAGTGAAAATTTAACTTCTCAGTACTATAATTTACCTACAGAGGAAGAACTTCAACTGTTCTCTCTATTCAGGGCTGCATAATCAGAGGAACTTCAAATACAAAGAAAGCTCAAAATTTTAAGTAATTGGTAATTCCACCACTTATAAAAAGATGGAATTACACAAAACAAAACTGCATTTGACATGAAATTTACACATGAACTGTCAGACTTATGGATCATAAACTGAGATGGCTACTTGGAAATGCCCTCTCCTCCACCACAGTTATTCCTGAAGAACATGCTTAGACATTTACTTGTCTTTAAGGAAATGTCAATTAAATCCAGATAATGTAAATACCTGGAATTGAGGCTTCCTAACAAACTCCCACAAATGACAACAAGTTGTGGATCTTTGCCTTACACAATGCCTGTTCCTCACTCAAATGTCTGATAGCCTCCTCTCAATCAAACCTGTGAGTTTGACCCCAAACCAGTTCACACATTTACCATGCAAATTACACACTTAGATCACCTCAAATTTGCCTTTGAGGGATGGAAATTGTCTGACAAGCTTTATGATGATATTTTAAGACTGATGCAGCTATTTACAATGGGGCATTTGAGATGAGAGAAGGCAGCATTCAGCTGCACAGTCATTCTGTCTGTGTTGATGTCTGGCTAAACCCTCATCCTGGATAAAAAAAAAGGAAAAATTTTAATATCTAACTCCTAATCATTATCACCTCCTAGAACAAAAAGTTTCAGGTGAAAATTATATTGTTAAGTCCAACAGCTGGCTTTGAAGATTTCAGTAGCACCTCTAGCTGCAGAGATAATGGAACACCCTCCTGGAAAATTCAGAAAAAAGTTTTAACAATAGAAGTTCCAACACCTTTTTTTATTTTTTTTTCCAGGTGCCTCTTGGACAGTTCCCTCAGATCCAAAAAAGTGATACAAACTTCCAGGGAAATCAGCATCCTGAAAGAGCTGACAGACACAAATGTACTGTGCAGGTATCTCTAGCAGGTATCTGAATTTATGATAATCCCTCTCCAAAGCACTTGTGGAGTCAGCAGCATGCAGCCTGACATCAGGGCTTTCAAGTCAACAGGGAGCAGGATGCCTGGCTGAAAATAGTAATTTTTGTTTCACTGCACTGTGTCACCACCCCGGGAGCTGGATATTCTGTGATTAGAGGGAAATTCTCCCTCCTGGGAAGCAGCCCCATCCACATGGCCAGAACAGGCAGAGCTGAGCTCAGGGCACTGCCCAGGCCCTGATGAAAACATCCCCACTCACATCCCTGCGCCTGCCAGCACTGATCTGGGCATTTCACCTTCCTGCTCACACACTGGAACATGGCTGGGGAAGGATTTAAAGAAGGATCTTGCTTCTTTCAAGAGCATAGATCAGGCTTCTGAATTTCAGGGAATTTGCATGGGCTAAAGTCCATAGGAAAGTCAGGCTGCAGCCTCTCAGTCACTGACACACAGCAGCAACAACAGGGCACAACCACCAGGTCAGACAGGCAGAATCTTTTCTCAAGAGATTTACACCCTAGGAAAAAAAATACAGTTTATCTGTACTCAAGCTGTCCCCTTTTTTTAAAGCTCATCTAATTAAATCAATACAAATACCTACAAAGCTAGGCCTATTTCAGTTAAAATGCAATTATATTTCTTTTAACTTAACTTGGAAAACAACCCCATCCAATGGATTAGAAATATTTTTTCCTCCAGTTAAATTAAACTTCAGGTAAACTGCTGGAAAAGTTAATCTTAAGTGCCAAGAAAACAATAGGAAATGTGTCATTTATATACAAAAACAAGTTTTGCAGAGTCCTAAACTTAGGACTTCTGTTGAACATCTGACTTAATACAGCTAAATTTCATGGTTACCAAAAATTTTAAACTCAAAATTTTCAAAGAATTTATTGTTTTGCATAATTAAGAAAAAGTATTACTTATAGCCCCCTGGGATAGACATGGAGATCCACAGACAATCAGACTTTTAGGAGATTATGGGATCCAGCTGTTTGCCTTGCCTGGTAATCTCCCTAAGGTGCTGTTTCCTCATGATACCAGTAATCACTTTTCATGGGTTTACATAAAAGGTGCTGTATATCATCAAATCAAAAGGTTATTGCTCTCTTCTTGTTATACTGAATATGTGGCTTAGTGCTAAAAACAGAGAGCCAAAATAAAATGTGCATTTTTACATGAGAATTGACCTACTGGTTTTTATTCAATATATAAAAACAAGCGTTGAAGTTGCCCATTAACAAATTGGCTTCCATATTTCATATCAAATCATGTAAATATATTCACATTTTCAGCAGTTGTGCTTGTCCAGTACTGCTGAGCTTTCAAGTTATACTCAGGCTGAACAATACAAATCCATGACTTGTCAACATCCTTCATCTCATTAGTTTCACTCAGCAACAAATCTCAGTCATTGTGTTTATTAAAATACAAACTGTTCTTCTACCCTGTTGAAAACTGTGGGAGATTTGAGGTGGCAAAATATTGCCATGGCAAAAATGCCTTGTTGTAAGATCTTTTGAGGTTGGAGTGAAAGCTCAAGTATTCCCTATATATATATATATATATATATATTTTTTTTGCATCTGACAGAAACAAAACTTGCATTGCTTTGCTGAGGCACAGAAATAGTGCACAGTTAAGTTCCTATAATCATGAAAATAGCTTGAGAACAAGAGGTTTTTACTGGAGGGTTCTCTCCTCTGCTCTGCAGCTTCTCTGGCTGGAGCATCTGAGCCAGAGCCAGTTCCCAGCAACGGGGTGACCTTCACAGAATTTGGAACTTGGGACTCCCAGGGTCTCCAGAAGCCAAAATCAACCATTCTAAGCCATTTCCCACTCTCTCCATCTGGAAACCTGAATTTCAATGAAGTTTTGTTGACTTACAGGAGAAAGGAAGCCGAGTGTGAGGAAGCACCAGCCTGGAATGGTTTGTGTTGGAAGGGACCTTAAGGGGTCACCCTTTGGGTGATATCTGGGGAATGAAAATGGTTCTGGGCTGCAAAAATCTAAATTAAAACCACCACTGTTCTGGTGACAAGCAGTGTTGTGCAAAAAACAAAATCCCCATCAAACCAGCCCTCCCTGCTGCTGGAAATCTGCACACAGAATTCCTGCCACTGCTGTTTCTTGCAGCCACAAGGAGTTTACAGCCCCTGCTCCATTAGTCTGTGCCTTATGAAAAATATTTACTGCTTCTACTCAGCACTTCAGCAGCCCTCAGCACATGTTCAGACTGCAGTTTTGTTTACTGCAATGTTTCCTTCTTTAATTGTTTGGGGCTTTTTTAGGAACTCAGCATTATCATATTTAAAAAGATCTTTAGAACAGAAAATCTGCAATGTAATACGAAGACTGTTTCTGAAGGACAAAGTTTGGATATAAAACCTAGGGAATTCTGTGGTCTAAACAGACTTTCACTGATGAAATTAGCATTGCATACATGGCAAACAATGGAGAACCTGAGCTTCCAAAGAGCACAGTAAAGAGACACTTCATGAAAACACCTTTTTATATGCAAGGAAGATCTATCAGTATCTACAGTTAATAATTAAAACTACATCTACCACTCTCCAATCAATTTTTAAAGCAGTACTTGTAAAACCACCCCATGTACACAGGTCTCTCCCACTATCTGCACAATCTTCTATTAAGCCTCTGCCCAGGACAAGGATCATCATTAATGTCTCCAAACATTGATAATATTAATGAAGATTCTGGAAGACCTGCTCATTTGGCACAGGTGAGAGATGTGTTAGAGGGGAGCTCTCCAGGGGCAATTCCTCAAGCAGGAGCTCCTGGGGACATCTTTATTGAGATTAAGCTCCACATGCCATGGCAAAGGTGCCAGAAAATCCAGGTACAGCAAACCAGCAGGCAGTACTCACAGGGCTGACACAGGCAGGGTGGGGAGAGCCCCAGCTGTGGCTGAGGAAATGTGCTCTGTGTTTTGGACAACAAAAAGAATCAGGTAACAGGGATTTTATCTTTTTTTTAATCTGCCATCCATCTACTGTAGCCTAAGTACCAACCCAGCTGAAATTGATGAGGAGTTTCTGTTGCTGGCTGCAGCACAGCCATGGTTTTACCTCTGATGTCCAAGCACTACAGATTAAAATACAGGTTTTAATTGTTCCAGGGCTTTCCCCAACCACAAGTATTTACTGACAAAAAGCTACACTCCTTGGTCGTGGCAAAGGCAGCACACATCCTAAAATAACCTGAAAATCCATAAAGCAAAACTAGCTGTCCTAAATTGACAGATTACAATAATTTTGTCACAGAAATGTCTGCTGTGACAGTCACACAGGACACATCCATCAGCAGCTCCTGGGAGGGAGCACAGGGAGCCCTAAGGACCTGCCAAAGGATCACAAACAGGAGCTGGGGAGGATAAAAGGCAATGAGAGCATCAATCCTAAATCCTGAAACAACCCTGACTCCAGAAATCCCATCATCCCTCCCTTCACCGCCCTGCTAAAACAAGGGCAAGAAGTTTTACAACCATCAGGCACATTAGAGAGTCTTTTTCAACATACTTTGGAAGCAGCAGGGGGAAAAAAAAAAGCAAATAAACAAATAAAACCACTCACCATATTTGGTGTCAGTCTTTACTGTCAGTGCAAGTAAAACTCTTCAAAATATCGAAAGCTCCACAAATGTTATTAGCAAAAATTTCACACTTTTTTAATGGATATTTACACTTTGAGGCAGTCTTTTAATTACTTTTGTTATTTGCATCTGATGACTCTGGGAAATGTTGAATTCAGATATGAGACTATCAAGGACCGCTGGATGAAGTCCAATAAAAAAGCTGAGATCAGCCTAGTTAAATTAGCCATCTGTCCTAAATAAACACGAATCAGAACTACTTTTTAATATTCTTTCAACCCCATCTTAAGTGAAATAAGAACTTCATAGAAGGCAGAAATTGTGGCAAGGTAAACTCCAAGGAGGTTTGCATCCATCTGGTTTATGATTTATCTCAGTACTTCAACTCTAGCTACAAAAAACCAACCCCAGGTATGGCACAAGGAGACGACACAATAACAACCAGATTTCAGTCTTTAAATTGTGATAAAAATGAATTAATGAATTACATTTGTACCAGTTACTGTTCTAGTTAAATTATTACCAGGAGAGTGGATTTATAATGTGCTGGTTCCTGTTCTCATTACAATCCATTCTCACGAGAACTTATAATGAGAATTTTAATGCCTCCTTCATTCTGGGAGAGATAGCTGTAAAAATATATTAATTTGACCTTTTCAAAATTTTGTTATTTGATTTGGTGCCGATTTCTATTTGCTCCTATCTACAGCTCTTATATTTGATCATATCTATAGAAATGAGTAGAAAATGGAAGTATGTCAGTAAGTCAGAAGAGTTTTCTGTCCATTTTTTCCTCCCAACCTTATACCATTCCTTCAATACCATACACAGGCCAAAGTCACTGCCTAGACCAACCATTACACTCTAAATAATGTTTCATCAATAGTAGAGGAACAGTTATATCCTAGAAGTATAAAGAAATACAATAAAAGCCATTCTCAGTGGGCCTTTCCTAGATATTCCCAGAGGATGACCCACACTGGACACAAAACCAACCTCCCTGGAGACTTTCCCCTCTCTGTACTGCAACAGGGAGCTTGAACACTCGGATTACAACACAGAGGTGGTTTTAATCCCTCTAATTGTCTCTGCTTGTGAAAATGCACCAAGAAGCTGAGCTCCCAGGGACGTGGAATTAACCTGATGCAGGCTGGGACAGCCCCAAGAACCCGTGCCTGGTGGGAGGCAGGGAGCACAGGCACAAAGCTGACACTGCAGGAGAAAAAGGAGGATTTCATCTCCTGCCAGCAGCCCACAGGGACTGCTCCCTCTCACGACCTGTGCACAGGCTTGGAGTCACCCTGCCAACCCTCTGCCCACCAAAATATTCCTTGATGACTTCATGTGAATTAACCTTGATTTCATAGCACACAAGGAGGTTAACAGAAAGCAGATTTATCAGACAGCAGAAGCTGACCTTTACTTCACAAGCAATCCTGTACAGTCAGTCTCTCTGTTCTACCACTCTCCTACAAAGCTTTGTGGTACCAGTGACAGGTTGAGGACAGCTTCAGGTGCCTCCTCAGGAAACTGCTGATCTGCTTTTGTAACTTTTGGATGCTTTATGTGACGCTAGAGCCTAGAATTTTTCATTTTCTTTTTACTGGGGTCACAAGACTGATCAAAATAGTGCCACATTTCAATAGCTGATTTGTTCTGGGTTTTTTTAAAACATTCCTTAGGGTTCCACTTAGCCAGAGTACTATTTAAACTACACCTAGGTAGTCAGGTGAATGCTATCCAGGAAACTGGTTTCGAAATTCAACTGCATCTATATGCTGTAAACTAAGAAGAAATTATATTTCTGTCAGCATCAGGACTAACAGGTAATTCAGGACTCCAAAATAAGCCTTTCAGAAGATCAGAACCATTTACATTGGAAGAATGAAGCCTCTAACAACAGGTATCTCTTATTCCTTGTCTGGTGGAGTTTTCAGATTCTACCCATCCTCCTCAATACAATCCTCCTGTTCTCACAACATCTGCAGTGATGATTTCCCCTTTTTATCTGCTTTGGGAGCAAAGGCTTCTCCTGCACAGCTATTTGTGATTACAGATAAGCACACATGAAAGACAGTCAGGAAGTAATACATGTGTGTATATATATATTTATGTACACACACATCCCTTGGTCCTCAGTTCTACTTCAGATGAGGATAGGCACAAACCAAAACTGTGACAGACTAACACCTGCAGCAGTGATGCAGGAACCTGAACTTCAGTGATGACACCACTGACAGATTTTGGTTCCTGAGCTGCTTGAGTACCTCTGAAAATTACACCTGTAACACCTACCACATCATTACAGGAATGAAAGTTGTTGGAGCATTTCCTGACAGCATTTCCCATTATATCCATCACAGGGCTGACAACAACAACAACATTCAGCCCCAAACAAGGACAGCAGGTGAGACAGATACCTCCCTGTCTCCAGTGATTTGTTGCTCACAGGGGTTAGGAGACATAAGTCACATCTTTTATACAAGAGTGCTCAGCAGCCCAGCTCCTCTGGGTAGGAGCTAGAGTGACTACATCCACACAGCAGCTAAGGGATCTCATGGACATCCTTCTCTATGGCAAAGCTATATCTAAAAGTTATTTCCCCTTGTGACCCAGTCACTGGGATCTCATTTAGCTTTTTTTTTCAGATGGAGTTCAGACATACGAATTCTAAGACACATTGGGATGGTGCCTTTCCTGCAGTTAATGAAAAAGCCCTGGGAGTTGGAGTTGTGCTGTGCAGAGATGATGTTTCTGTGACCATGTTGCTGCTCCAATGAAGGTAAGAGCAGACAGTGTTGTTACAGCAAAGCTGCTACGACCTTGAAATGTTAATTCCTGGTGACTCTGGGGACTGGAGATGTCAGCATGGCAATGTTCATGGCTTCCACAGGGGCTGGAGCGTGTTCACAGCTCTGCTCTTACAGCAACCCCTACAGTTTAGTGCATGGAGTGGAACTGATGCCTGTCTCCATAGAGACCTCCTGTCCTGCTTTTGAAAACGGGAAGAAAATGGAAACTATGACAACAGACAAACCTGTGGGATGAGAAGGCGTAAACAAGCCAGCAGGAAGCCCACGGTAGTACACTGGGGCCAGGCCTCGTGTTTTCCTTGTTATCCAATATTAACATAAACAGATAAGTGAAGTACTTGGGAACGGAGCCACCTGAAGCACCAGCAGAACCAGAATCCACCCAGAGAAAGGAGCTCTGGCATTCCAGCTGATGAGGAAATGTCCTCTTTTCCATCCCACCAAACCCCAGTCCTGCAGTCATCACTGTCATCTTCCCATCACACAGAGATCTGAGGCACTGAGGGACTTATCACAACCTCTTTACCCAAGGTCATTTACAGAAATTAAAGTGATGTAATTAGCTGAAGCTGCACCTTCTTTAATGAAAACTTAAAGCAAACCAATCTGATGGCACAGCCCCTGCAGACAGATCCAGACAGAAAACACCCCTGGCCTTCTCTTCTATGAGCTATTCCTGCACACCTCATTGGCCTGAGAAAGCTTCTCCACTAAAAGGCAGAAAAATATTCAAGACTTTTTAATAGAAGACATCCCTATCTAAAGAGCACCCTTGGTATTTGTAAAGCATTTTGCAGAAGTAATTTGCTTTAAGGATGATAAAGTCAGCTCTTCATTGTTTTATTAGAAAGCATCCAGAAGGTCGTTACCTCCAGCACACAGAGGGATTCATCTCGTGGATTGCAAGAGAGATGCCAACAGGCAGCTGTTCGGCAACTCCTGGAAGAATTAGAGCCTGTAATCAGCTTCTGGTCAGGCTTTTTTTTGCAGCTGTAGCCTGGATACATGGCCTCCAACTACAGCTCTTAAGTAGCAGCATAGTTCAGGTTTTTGGGTTTATATCTGCAGTATCTGTTCAGTGACTCCCACCTTACACACCCACGCTCGTTTCTGCAGAGCAAAAACCACGCCACCACCAAGGTGAGTTTTGGGGTAAGGCAGACACCCAAAATAAAGCTCTGTGTTTAAAAAAATCCTCTTTACAGGGCCTCTCTGAGGCGAACAGTTTTCCTGTGCTTTCTCTACATAAATATCAGTGCTTGATATTTGCTCTTTAGATGTTTAGCTATTTCACCAACTTGGCTCAATGAATTCATTAGCATTTCCCCAGCCTTCCAGTCACACACACACTCTCACTCAGCCTCAGTTTAGGGGATTACCATCCTCTGACTCTTCTCAGCCTAATGTTACAAAACTCAAGTTTCCTGGGTTGGAAGCAGTGCATTGTCCAGAACTGTGCGTGCAGAAACATTACATACTCATTCCATTGTCAGTAATTAAATCTGCTGTTCCCATCTGGGACACAATCTTCCCCGAGTTTGCAACAGAATCTCTTTGTCTGATTGCACTGAGAGATCGAGATGATGTTCTCCTCATTATTATACACTTCAGATAACAACTGAGATGGAAAGGGACTACAGCTAACGAGGTCGGATTTTCATACAATAAACAATATATTGCATAAATATAGATTGATCAAATGGTGACCTGGGATGCCCTTTTGTGGGTACATGCTACAGCACAAGTTCTATTCTACAGTTTTAGGGATGGGAGGTTCATCAACTGGTAAAATAAATACTGTAGTCAATCAGCTCTTCTATTTTACCAGTAAAAGGAACAAGGCCCCATAGCCTGCTACAAAGATACAACATAGCTCCTAATTTTAATAGGAGTCATGCAAATCATTTATTCCCTTTTTTAAGCCACACCTGTTCAGGTTTGTACAGAACAAGATGTCTGTTCTGTAGAAGATAGACAAAAGGCTTTCACTAAACAAACTTCCACCCAAGGAAACACAGAGCAGAGTTAAACACACAGATGGACATCCCCAGTTTTGTTTAACACAGCAGCACCAGCAAGGAGATTATTTGATGTATGAATTTATCCATGAAATGCCACAACGAGGTAAGGAAGCTTCATCAGCTCTGCCATTAATGGAAGAACTGCACAAAAACCTCCCAAGCCATAGACATGATTTCTAGACCCAGAAAAAGGGAGTAGGGAGTGTTCAGGGCAAGCAGCAGATCCCCACCCAGCAAGGAGGTAATGGTGTGTAGCCAGGGAGAGATCCATGGTAGAGGAGGAACCCATTATCAGATCTGAGCCACACTCCAGAATGCAAATCCAAACACAAATGGTAAATGGTCCATGACAGACTCATTTTTGTGGGCTCACACAAAAGCAGCTGTTGAGGCAAACAAAACACAGCAAGAAAACTTCTACTTTTGAGAGGAATGTTCCTCCAAGTATTAGTGAGAGAGGCTGGGCACTGGAGACCAAGCAGTTCCCCTTCCCCACCTTTGTTTGTTACTAAAGGTCACATTTATGGGCACAGCCACCAATCAAACATCTGAGGGGCCTGAAATACACACAGCCACCTGTGAGCACACCCTCCTTTAAATAAACCCAGCCAAAAGCTGTAAACAGCTTTAATCCTGTTCCAAAATCCCTCAGAGTCACAGGCTCCCATAGATTGCAACAGGTATTTGATCAATCCCTTTTCAAAGCCTTGAACAAATCAGGGAAAATGTTTAGTTATTCAATTTCATGTTTAATTTCATTTGTTAGCAAGTTTATTTACTATCAAACATTGAAATTCATCAACAACATGACTACCCTGCTAAATCATCACCACCAAAAGGCAGCCTGCAGTACCTTTAGAAAGCACAGGGATTTGGTTTTTGTTTTCTCAAAAGATGGAGCATGTTTCAATGAAAAGAGGACCTCTCCAAAAAAAAAAAGAAGGTAAAAATAAAAAAATCCAGCCACAGAAAAGGAGGCAAGCTTCTTTCCTCTTTCTACCCTTCCCTTTACTACACACCAGCCAAAGATTTATTCAGTTTCACTTAAAAAAATAAATGTGTTTGTGCTCTGACTGTTTAAGAGAACTAACTACCCAGCAGACATTAGCACAACCTGGATTCATCTCATCCAAAATCATCCCAACAGTTAGGAAAAAAAACCAAAACAAACAAAAACCACAAGAGCAACAGTAATTCACGAGTTTAAAATGATCTGTGTGAAGTTCTTGCTAAGATTCAGCTCAGGACACATCAAGGGTAAGATTCTATCACTACAAAAATAAGTTAGTCTCTCCCCATATTTAACATTCTCATCCCACCACCTTTTAATATACTTATCCACAGAAGAGGTGTATGCCTGAATAATTCCAGATCTGCATTTTGACAGGAATTTTAGGGCAAGTCAGCAGCAGAGAAACTTCAAACTACTCCTCTAATTCCCACAGGCAAGGGAATTTTCAGTCCACAGTGCATCTAATGATACTGAAATGTATCACAGGCCAATGCCAGCACTGTGAGGATCTTAAGGGAAATGAGACATGTGTGTGTTGTGGAGACCAGAACAATGCAGGTGCTTCTGTTAATGAATGGTCCAGCTCTTAAGAGCCAAGACTTGTCTGATATGATTTATGCCTGTTGATCTGTGATTAACCACCACTACCACAGCAAGATCTATTGCAGCTCATACTATAATTGGAAGTAAATTGCTTATAATAAAAAAAAAAAAGAAATTAAGAACACCACACTAAAAAATCTGTAATAACAAGTATGGTATAGACCACATTTCCTCAGAGCTTTTGTGAGCAACATGCATTTGTCTCATCAATCACAGAAGTGCATTTTCATGTCAATCAATCACCACATTAATGCACTGCTCCATTTTCCACTGTAAACACGCATTTACTTTGTAGAGATTGTTAGAGGAGGAATCAGCACTTGCCTCTCAGAGGGTGCTGCTTGAAGAACTGAGAAAGTCAATATTTATCTGATGAGAGGTTAAAAAACCCCAAAACCTGAGGTAAATGTTCCCTTTAGTAGGGAGGTGTAACAGGGAGCAGCTGGTTTGATGGCTGGGCTCACATTGCCACATCCCTTGGGCATGAGGGACTTCATGGACCTGGTGCACACCAGAAACATCCTCAATCTACCCCAGATAAGGCAGATTTCTGTTCTCACTCTTTGCATCCAGCTCTCCTCACAGTCAGCTTAGCTGCAGGTTGGAGGCTCGTGCCTTATGGCCTCTCAATAAATCTCCCCACTCTTCCACACTCCAAATACTTACACACCAAAGAACTGTAAAACAGGCTTATGTGAGCAAATGGTGGAAAGGCTGCTTGCCTTTAGGAGCCAAGAAGGCTGTTTATAATTAGCAGCAAATGTATCTACAGTGTGGAACTGACAACTCTCTATCCAGCAGAAATCAAATTGTGGTGCCAACAACATCCAGAATAAATAAAAAACCCTTCATGAAGTTCACACAGAAGACCCTCAAGACGTGTTTTTATGTAAATGTACATGTTGTTTTGCCATTATTTTATCCTTCTCTGCAGATCAGCCCTCCAACATAAGAAAGAAACAACAAAATCTAAGAGGGGTGAACATCATCGAGGTGGCTAACACAGAAACACAACAAATTCCCCAATAAAATCAGAATAGCAGATAGGAAATCAACAACCACAGCGCATGGACGTAAAAGCAGCCCAAGGACAGCTTTAGTTAACATCTCTGCAAGTTACTCAGGGTTTACACAACTGTTTCCTTTCCAGTTCCATAAAGCTCAAGTACATCACATACTACACACAACCCATCCCACAGACACAGAGCACCTTCCCAGGCAAAGCAGGTTCCTGTACTCTTCAGAGCAGCTGAAAAAGCAGCAGCACATCCACACTTCCCATCCCAGCTGCTCAGTGCTGATGCTTTCATGGTCAGCATCACTATGGGCCAAAACACCTCACAGCACACCTTCCTCACAGAACAGCACAGGCCCTTCCACACAACCACAAAACCTTTGTTTAAAGAGCTGTAATTCCACACAGGACACGAGCCAGCTCAGTTAAAGCTGAGTTTCAGGTGCTCCATCCTTGGGAAGGAAAGCAAAGCCACATGAAAGGCACCAAAGTCCTTCCTAAGAGAAAATGGAGCTCTAAATGTCAAACAGGCAAGGCAGATACAGAGAACCTCACCATCAAGGTGCATCAAAGAGCTGGAAAAGAAATTCTGATTATCTTGGGGGTATTCTCACCTGCCTCAGAGCCACAGCCCCTGCCAGACGTGCAGCCTGAGTCCTCAGCTCCCCACACAAACACTGAGCCCCACCCCACCCTGACCTCTTTATAGGCAGGTCACACCCTGCAATCCAGCAATGCCCCAGCTGATCCAATCTGCGAGCTGATCACACGTTCAGCCCTGGAGCACAGGATCACAGCCTGGGGCTGCTCAGGGCTTGGGGATGTGGCCAATCAGCCCTCCCACAGCTGGAGAAAATTAAGTTCCTTTGGAGATCCTGGTGCTCTGCTGAGTAGGGAGGATGCTGGGAGGCATCAGGGGCTAGAAATGTGAAGAATTTCAGGATTAACTACAAATTAACTTGAGGAAGGAGAGGTGTCTCCCACAATTCTGGAATTAAACTATTAAATTCAACCCCCTGTGGTTTATTGAGCTACCTAACTGTTACCGTGCCAGAAGGTCAGAATCACTTCAAATGCTTAGAAAAAAAAGTGTATTTTTAACCTTTTATTAATGGGTTCTTCTGTTCTTATTCCTATAAGAAATATGAAATATGGCTTAATTTGGAGGAATAGAGAGCTCATTCATGTGGGAAGCATCAATATGTTGTTATAATGTGCTTTTAATTAAGCAGACATTGCACAGCACTTGGTAAGATCAAGTAAATGCTGCTAATGTTCCCTCTACTATTGCCCCTATCCTGCAAAGCATAATACAATCAACAAAACCAACTGAGAAAATAATAAACTTTATTGGATTTTCAAATTTATGAACAATAATAGACCCCAAAAGCTCTTATATGCCAGTAGATGGCAATCTTCAGATAGAGTAAAAATGTGTCATTAGCAAATGCAAAATTTCAAATTAAACCTGTATGAGACCAAAAAAGATCAATTCAAGGGCTGAAATTCCTCAGAATTTATTTAGAATCACTGAGTTTCATTTCAAAAAAGAGAAAAAGAGGATAGAGAATTTTTAATTGGTTTGGCTTAATTTTTCATACTAAAATTTACTTTTTTAAAAAAAAAAACAAGTTAAAGAACAATATGGAGACATACATTAGGGTGAAAATTGAATCTTTTATTCTGGGCAAGTGAAGAATTTTGAGATTTTCACTAAAACTCATGTTTCTGCTTCCCTTGGGAGTCCCTCACATGGCCACAAGCCCAACCAGTTTCACTTGGGCAGATGTGGCCTGGAACCCACAGCTGGGTACCAACTTATTAGGGAAGTGGGGGAAACCTGAGTAGTGGAAATGAGAGGAGTCTGAGGGGGTATTTTTGCTATTAGGAAATAAAAGTGTGCAAATTTTGGTTTAAAACTCAACTGCATCCCCAGCTCAGAACACGTGGCCAGCACACCACCAGGAATGCACAAGGATGCACTGGCCTATATTTAATTCCTGCTCTTGAGAAAAGCTGAACTTGAAATTCTGCTTACTGTTGTTTCTCGATATTTTAAGACCTCAGGACATCATGGAATGTGATCACACTTATAACAGCAGAAGAAACCCAATAAACAGTTTCAATATCCATGCTGATCCCAGCTCAGTGTGCAACCATGGGAGGGCTGCTAATTCAAACACCACTCAATTGTGTCCACTGATAAAAGAACACATTACAACACATGCAACAAAAATGTTTTTCCTATCTGATATCCTATTTTTAAATTAAAAAAAACCCCAAAATATATGATATAAGTTAAAAAATAAGTATTTTTTGCAGCCAAAACTGTATTGGTAATAAAAGTTGCAAATTCAGAGCCTGCAATCTTCAAATCATCTCAGACATAGAAACCTTCCAACCTGCTACTTGAACTCTCCAAGGTGAACTCCTTCCCTGTCCCACAACAGAAGTGGGACAAAGTCCATAACAGCTGGAGCAATTTTCTTGGAGTTAAAATGTAAAATCCTGACAATGTCATAAAAACAAAAGACTTCAGAAGAAATATGATGCAAAGGATGTTATTAAAGTAAGGTTTATGAAGTTGGAGAATAATTACAGATAATGTGTATTTATTATTCCTGCAGGATCAATCCGTGGCACAGATTTCAGTATCTGAAGCCAAATGTACAGATACTTCTCATGTCTGTAGTTATCTTTGCTCTCAACTCCCACTCATCTCCCCAGTGACACATTTACTGTTTCCATTTGTGATATATCAATACCCTTCATTTTATTTATTTCAGTTTTCTCTTCACAAGGAAAAGAAAAAAAGAAGGATTTCTTCTTATCATTAGAGCATTTAAAAGTTAACTTGATCAAAACACACCATTCAAACATGTCCAGCATGTCTCTAAGTCTTGCACCAAATATCCTGCAGCACTACACCTCTTCAACATTTCCAAGAGGAACAGCACCACCATTAACACCCTCATTCATTCTGGAAATATTCTTACCTCCACATCCTATCATGGCAACTAAAGTCATTACAAGTGAGTAATTCAAAAGAAAGAAATCCATTCCATTTGAAAATTTAAACCAGCTCATGATTTGATCAAGAGCTTAAGTAGCAGATCCCACAGAGCTGCCCCCGACCCTGCAAAACCCTAAAGTCTGGACACCACCATGCTTCTAATGAATAAATAGATAAATAAATGCCCATGGCACTTCCATCAGCACCCAGCTCTCCTTGGAAAGACAGCATGACATCCACAGCCAGCATGACATCTACTCCATCACACAGGCAAGAAAAATCAGTGTTCTTGTACACCATCAAATATCCAAATCTTCAGCCTTTTCAATGAACTGCTCCAAAATACAGAAATGCTCAATGCTATTGCACCTCCCTCCTTTAAATCAGCAGGTATGGAAACGATGGGTAAATTTTTCATGGAAAATAGGAGACAAGCAATGAAGAAGTCAAAAGAAAAAAAAAAAAAGCGCCTTTCTCTACTTCTGAAAAACTTTTAGAAGAATTATTCTTGAGGAATTAGTGGAAAGAAACTATTTTTTATAGACAGTATTAAGTGATTAAAAGCTTGTTCATCACTTTGCTTAGTTTAATTTTAGAAAGGCCTACTTGCAGATTCTTTGAAATGCATAATTAATTGATAGCAGCGTGGTTACATCAGTACAGAAGTGAACGATAGATGTGAAGTGGTTTTTCCAGAAAAAAAAAACCACACAAGCAGTACAGGGCACAATTACAATATCCGATTCACTCCGCCCTCCAATGAGGCTGTTTGATCTGCACATCTGATTGCACAATCGTCCATAAATATCCCCTGCATTAAAATTCTGACTGCTTTGCAACTCGTTTCAACTCGTGCGAGATTCTTTTTTTTTTTTTTTGTCAATTGGATCTGACAGAAAATTTAAAATAATCCTCTTTTACCTCTGCATTATCCTTTAAGTACTTAAGTTTTAATTATATCTCAAGTCTACCTGAAGACATTTCGGGCAACTTCCAGTAACGTGCATAAGCAGTTGAATACAGTGTAAAAGTGCATGTAATTTCCAAGTCCCCAGTTGTTAATGAAATCCCAAACATTCAGATTTTAATTGAACTAGATAAAGATTAAGAAGCTTAGCAGCAGCTGGCATTGCGAATTAGTTCTCAGCAGATTTTTATGTTGTACTCTAAATCATTGCTTTTGTAATCTTCCTAAATTGTCCTTTATCTTGCTAATGCAGATATGATTCTCAGAAAGCATTAGGCTTCCACTGTTCCCATTGCCTGTAAAATCTTGAACTGTAAAATCTTAATAGTCTTTTTTTAATAAGTATTATGATCTATATGTATAATGTGCATTCAATAAAATCTTACTGTAATTAGAGGAAAAGTTTTTAGGTTTTTTTACGTGACCTGTTTTACAGATTAGATTTATTAAACAGCATAAACTGTTGGAGCTGCTTTAAGACCTATTTAGAGCCGTCTGGCATCAGATGAAAACACAGTGCTAGACCCAACGCTTGGGGCTCGGCTCTCCAGGAGGTTCATTAGGAATTTTCCTTCTCCTTCTGGTTCAGGGAGCTCAGCATAAACAGTTTTGTGTTGCCTAAATGCATGACAATGTATTATCAGCTCTGATCAAATAACATTTTGCTTGTAGGGCTTTGCTAGGCTCAGGGAAGGGATTCAGATTAACACCAGAGTCCATCAGCTGTTCCCTCTCCTCGTGTCCTAGCCTTCCACCACAAGTGTGACCTGCACACACCAGGATTTTCTGCAGGCTTCAAACTCTGCAGGGAAGGTCTATATTTGAAATTACCATGACAAATGTGCTCTCAGGACCTGTTGGTGCATGGTAAGAGCTCTTACGAGAGCTGCGAGTGCAGTTACTGCTTGCACAGTAAAAGGGGTTGTATTTATGCATCTTGCTTGAGGATGCACTGTTTTTATTCACACTAATGCAGATAAAATTGGAGTTCATGCTTTATGGGGGAAGTGTGGGGAAAATAAAAGAAAAAAAGATAAATGCTACCACTACTACCATCATCAAAAAGCAAGTAACACTTCCATTTTTCTCCTAAATAAAAAAAAAAAAAAATCTAGATATTTTCCCAGCTAATGGTATTGGTCTTTCAAGCCTGTTGGTAAATGACCAACTGATGCAGTTACGTATGCACTGAAGAAGAAAATTATAAAGAGATAATACAGCCAACTGGCATTAAAATTTTGAACAGAATGGAATTTTAACAGTTCCACTGAGGTCTTTTAATATTAAGAATCTTGGCTGCTCCAGTTTTCTCCCAAGTAAAGGAAACATTTGGCAGAATAACAAACGCGAATGTCAGAAGAAAGGAAATATCTTCACCTGCACTTGATGACTTATTTATTTATTCATTAGAAGCATGGTGGTGTCCAGACTTTAGTGATGGCATTTCAGTGTGTTCTGTCACCCTGGCCTCTTCCAAGCACATTTTCCCTCTTCCCAAGTGCATTTTCCTTCCTCCCTCCTGCACTCTCCCTCTTCCCTCCTGCATTTTCCTCTTCCCTCCTGTATTTCCCTCTTCCCTCCTGCATTTTCCCCTCTTCCCAAGTTCATTTTCCCTCTTCCCTCATGCATTTCCCTCTTCCCAAGTTCATTTTCCCTCTTCCCTCCCGTGCTGAGCTCCGCGGTGCCACCGTGCCCGGAGATCAGGATGCTCCAGGGCAGGGACAGCAGCAGCACGAGGACAAGCACAGTGATCATCAGTCTGTACCTGCCTTCAAAGGATTATGTTTGGTTCAGCAAGCTTTGAGATCTTTGAATGAGAGATGCTCTAAGTAGCACTAAGCAATTTTCTCTCCCTCAAACCAAGATGAAGCCGTGAGCTCCTCACGTCTCCTCAGGCCCCTTGTTACTCTGCCATTTCCCCTCAGCAATCTTCTCATTCCTGACTCTGACATTCTGGCAGCCCAGCTATTTTCAGAAACTATTATCTGAGTTTGAAATTGTGATTTTTCTGCTGGGTCTTTTTTCCAAGCAAGCATTTCGCTACCTAAACTTCAGCAAACTTCCAAGTAGATTTCTAGACTCTATGTTTTAGAATTTTTTTTTTTTTGCCATAAAACAAGGAGTTAACTTCACAATGCTGACATCTTATTTGAGCCATTTTCTGAAGTAGAGCTCTGAAAGTGATTTCAGTACTTTTGCCTCAATTTGCTGAGCTTTTTATAAAATCTTGACAAATTTTTTCCTAACATTAAATAACGCATTCTTTGGATGTTCCAAGTTCACACGGGGTTTCGTGATGCTGCTGCTGATTCCAAGGTGCCCTAAATTGAGCATTTATTGAAAAGCCTGTTATGAATTTTGTCCTTCAAATTACTCCAGTAAGAGCAATGGAACTTGGCTGCCAATTTTTTTCCAAGGCTGAAGAATTTCTTTTGCTCTAAGATAGCCTGTAAATAAGAGCTTCAACACCTTTTTTTAAACAGAAATTATGCAAAAGAATTTGACACCAAAAGGAATTTGTTATGGACTTTATTGGGAATAAATCGAGTTCCATCCCTAAGAGCTCATCATCCCCCCCTGTGGCTTTACCCTCAAGTTTCTTCAGAATTGACCAATGTACCCTGAGAACAAGAGTAGCAAAACCAGAAATCTCTCATTTAGAACAAAAATGAGACATTTAATTTTCCTAAACATACAGAGAGGCATGCACAAGATTAATCATTCAACAAAATGTTTTCCTTATTGCATGAAAATACGCAGGGTGGGAATGCAAACAAATTATAATTATTTGGACTCCTGTTAAACAGACTAGTGAGCCTTATAATTAGTAGCATAATCACTTTAAGACAAATACACTAAATAAAATAATGGATCCTCAGCAGTGCTCCACAGAAAAATGCTAACAATTTGTGCTTTATTAATTAGCTCGTTGCTTTGTCAAAGGTGGGAATTCGGAACCACGGAGAGTTGCTGCGTTTGCTGGCTGGAGGATTCTCTCTCGCTTGAACAGAGGTGCAAGAGCAGAAAGGAACTTCCATGGAGTCCTCACACAGCTCTGAGATCTGCTCGAGGGGATGTTGATTATCCAGGACAATGGATCAATGGAATTCATGTATTTCAATCCTCTCCTCCAAACACACCCCCACCAGCCCTAATTGATTTCTCTGCTGGCTAATGACCAACCCAGATGCTCACTGACTTGAAAACGACTGACCAGCACTACACAGTGGTGTGGCCACATCCAATGAATCAAAGGGACTGAAAAGAGCTGGGTAAGCTATTTTTCTGATATATAACCACAGATGCAACTACTTCTATTACTCAAATCATAAGGCAAAGAATGCTTCATCAACTGACTGCCGGAGTTATTGGAATTAGCCACTCAAGTGCCACTTGCAGGCATTAAATATTCTTCAGAAAAATTTCACATTGAGGTGTGTTCATGTGTTGCCCTACATGAAAAAAAAAAAAAAAAGAGAGTAAGAGGCTGACAGCACAATGTAGACAGGGAATGCCTGAAGCAGCTATAAAGGGAAGGCAGAAGTGGAGCAGACCTGTGCCAGGCCAAGCAGTGCAGGCAGGAGCTGGGGCAGCAGGAACAGGCTGAGGCAGAGAGGCTGCCACACGAATCACCAACATGCAAACCAGGAAAGATGCTCCAGGATCAAAACTCACCACGTGCCAAGGTCACTTCAGAGAACACAAAAAAGGTTCAGTGATGATCTCACATTAAATGTTCGTAAGCCCATCAGAGGAATTTTCTAATGAAAATTATTTTATCTGAAGAACTCTCCTAAGGCCAAGTAGAAATCACAGGTTTCAGTGAATCTCCACTGAGAAGCAGAAAATTACATTTTAAAACACCACAGAAAGTTAAAGGATTTACCAGAAATATGAAGGTCCTTAATGTGGGGTCTCATATCCCCATGTGAGAGTAGGAACTTGCAGAACTGGATTTTGCTATAGGTTTGGCATCATTCAGACAAGATCTGAAAGAAGAGCAGGTTATTGAAGTCCTTGATAGAACAGAAGTTCTTAGAAGTGTTTTTGCCTTTTCCACAGCATCACAGAGTAACCAAAGTTGGAAGGATATCCAAAAAAATGGACTGGTGCAACCTCAGAATTATTTGTTGATCGCTCAGTAAATTGTCTATAACTTCAATTAGAAATACAAGCTCTGATTGCACCCAGAACTACAGTTTTTGTTGGTAGAACGATTTCAGTAATACACATCCCAAACATAGGATTCAATATTTTTAAAGGTAGGAATGAAGAATTAGTTTTGAAGATAACTTCTTTCAGAAGACCTTCAGAAAACACCCATCACCAGCAGGTATTATTGTTTGAATTACTCTGCTGGAGACATATGTTTCACACCACCACCCACAAAAACCCAGGTGCTCTCTGGACACACACAATAGCTTGTGTTTTTTAAAATATTAAATGAAAAAGAAAATCCTTTCCTACTTCAGTTTTGCTCACCCTTCTACTGTATGCAAACAATTTGCCTGCTTTCAGACTCTGGCTGTGACTACTTTGTTTTCACTTCATCTGAATGCAACGAATAAAAGCCAGGAGAATTCATTTGTTGTTCCAGGCAGAAACGAGATGCTGGTGACACCTGCACCATCAGGAGTGAAACTGCACACTGAAAGGGAACCTGCTGCCTCCACAGACCCAAACACACCAATCTCACTTTGTTCATTTCTCTAATAATTGCACCAGTTTCCTGGACAAACACATAATGTCGCAAGAACAGATCCATCCTGACAACCAAGGCCAGCTGTATAATGCTTGTCTAAGTGGCAATAAGATTCATTAATTAGGTTGCTGCTTTAGAGTGTTGTTCCCCTGCAGCTATGTTCTGCTCAAGGGTATTTTCAATAGTATTGAATAGATGAAGCAATTATTAAGCAAAATCCACTAACTGATGGCCAGTGTCAGATTCCTCAGGCCATGCTTTCAAAGGGTATATACATATATATNAGCCTGGTGTTCTCCACTTTTAGAGGTGTGATCTCTAAACCAAAACTCCCCCCTGGCAGCCACAATTAAGATGTAGAAGGGCTACAGGATACCTGATTGCACTTGCAAATCAGGTTGTTTGCTATCTAAAGGCACATACTTAACTCTCACAATTAATGGCAGGCAAAGAGAGCTTTATCTAAAATTATGTGCCCTCTTTAGTGACAGCAGTATAAGCAGCTTGTAAAAATTGTAAAAACTGGATTCCAGCTGAGTGTTCTCTGCTCAGGTATCTGACTTGCAGGCTACTGTTTTATTCCAGTAATACTATTTTTATAACATGACACAGTTCTAAGCATTTGAATTAAATAAACACAGCACAAATATTTTGGCTCTACTGTAAACGTGTGAGAATATTTTCTCATGAATTGTCGGGTTGGCTTTTTTTTCCCCCCTCTCTGCTGCTTGAGTTACTATGATGTTTAGACTGTGCCTCATTAAAGTTGGGAGTAAAAGTAAAAAAGTTTTCAGCAGAAGCATTATTTTCAAAGTTCAAGATATCTGTAATTCTAACTGATCTTCCACCTGGCATTAAATCTTCAAAGAATGTCAAAAAGTATCTTAGAAACTTGAGATGCCTGGCTGTATACAGAGAAGGAACAGATGCACCTCTGTAATTTGCCCATAAATAAGTAAAAATGAACTCATCAACTTTTCAGGGATACTTGCATGCAAGCAGGCAAACACATCCTTTTTTTCCTTTTCTTGTGTGTTTGTGATTTATTTTTAGGGGTTTTTTTTTACAGTTTTTAAATATCTTTTGAACCAGACCTTACAGGGTGCTGGTAAAAACTGATGTGTTTGTTTTTAGAAACTTACTATGCAGCAGTGCCACGACGTAACCTTCTGCTACTGCCTTTGGCCTCCAAATTCAGGGGGACCCATCTGTGGCAGTAAACCACACATGCACCAAGTACATAACTTCTCCCAGAAATAGTGAAAGCTCCGTCTGCAAGAGCTTTCTTTAAGGTCACAGCAAGTCAACTGCTGAAGAGAAGTTATCACCATAAATTAAACTATACCTGAAACCCAGCAGACACTTAAATGAACTCTTCCTAGTTCCCCCTGCTCCTTTTTATCTCCAGTTTTGGGCTTGCCTCTGAGGAGTGCACACCCTTCTCTAAGCATTCATCTAGATGAACAAAGAAAGGGAAGAAGAGAAAATCCATAAATTTGAAACACATTTAGCTATAGGTTTTTAATGGTGACAAATTTCAAAAGATGGATCTAAAAATCAAATTATGGCCAATTCAAAAGCACTTGAAGTACTCAAATTTGAACCTTCATCTTTATTCTTTACAGATTAATAAACACATTCTGATGGTCCTCTTCCAAATGACTGGACCTCTTTCTTTAAAACGTGATGTAGGAGTAGTGGACCAAAGGATGCAAATTTTAAAATATCCTTTTAAGTCACCTGTGCAGAAATGACACACAATTTGTGGCTTGCAAATTCAGGAGGAATCAGCTGCACAAGCAGAGGTGAGGAACTCCCACAGCAGGAAATCCTCCAGGCTGATGGCATTCCCAAAGCCTGACAAAAGCGTGTCTGGGTGGGTGATCAGGTGGGGCATCACGCTGGTGCTTTGTTCTCTTCAGCAGCCTGTGCTGGGCTCTGTAATGAGCCTCAACATCCACGTCTGAGTAACACACCTGGGGAGGAATCCTTTCATTCCCTTATCGAGAAGGCGCAGAATGAAAAGAAACAAAGGAATCAGCTGGTTTCTGCTAAAGCACTCCAGTGCCAATTACCAAGTTGGGAATGGAGGGAGATGTACATCAGTGGCTGACAGGACACAGGCTCTGCCACTGCAGATATTATTTCCCCTGATCTTGTGTCACGATATGGGCACGTTTCTTTCCATTTTCCTCGGTGTTTGAGTCCTCCTTCAGGACTGCACAAACAGACATAGAGAACTTCCAGGAGCAGCTGTGACCTGGGAAGGTCCCAGCCAGCTCGGGATGTCTGTCCTGCTCTAAAGGCCACCTGTGTGACCACTGCCTCCCACCTGGCTCCAGGGAGGTGTAAGCTTCCATTTCTCTTTTATTATTTTCTCCCATTTATAGATGATCAAACTTGAAGAATCTTCTTTTTCAGTTATTCATGTCTAGAGGATGCCTTCTTCCCTTTCTGTAAAAAAAAAGTCCTTAAAGAACACAACAACACAGAAACCTCAAACCAAAGCCAAAAGACAACACACGAAGAATTCCTGAAAAGATTTCTGTATCACCCTGCTCTAAAATATCACCTGAGCAGGAGACTGAACAGCTAGCCAAAAACCTCTCCTGTTTGTTTTATTAATTATTGACTTTGTGATAAAAGCTAGGAGACCCCACACATGTCCAGGATCCCACTGTGCCATTTGCTTTATGAACTCAGGTCAGGAGAATGGTGATCTCCATGTCAGAGAATATTTGCAATGTGAGAAAAGATCAAGAGGCAGATACAGAACAAGACAAGTGCACAAGTTCTTAGTCAGTAAGAACAAAACAATACATATTTAGTTTGCAAGTTGTTTTTATTTGAAGACATTTATTTCTGTCACATCCTGACAGAACTAATAGTAATTCATCACATGTACACCTGGAAAGGAGCAGGATGACTGATACCTGACAGACATCCATCACTTTGCCACAGGTTATACACAAGTCTTCAGCAGAGAGGACTACAATAGAGAATATATCTCACATCTGAATTTGAGGAAACAGTTATGAGCAGTATTCCCCTCCTTCTCTAAGCTTTGATCAAGGAGACTCAAGAAATATGTTCTACCACGCTTTGATTTCACTTGAGGGCTTTTTGTTATTTAAATAGTGAATAAAGATGACAGGCAAATAGTCTAATTAGCACAAATATCTTGTTTCCTGAAACTTCGGGCAATTTTTAAACATCTCTTGCTCAGTGTTATTAGGAAGCTCTCCATTCCCAACCCTGAGCTAGTGTGGGTCTTTTGTCTGGCACAAAAAGACACTTTTCCCTTCCATTTCTGGAAGGAAACAAGGGAATTTCTGGAAGGAAACAAGGCATTCCCTCCTGCACCATGTGGGACTGGAGGGGCAGCAGGACCCCTGGATGCTCTCACATTCCAGAGGGTCAGGGGATTGTACTGGGCACATCTGCTGGGAGTCACTCACTCCCCATCTGCAAAGCTCAAGGGTCAAAGCAGATTTATGTCACTTGGTGGCTCCCTCCAAGGAAAAGTCCCCCACCTGTTGGAAAATCCATCAGGGCTCTTACTAAACCTCACGTGTTTTGGTTCTCTGTCAAAATCCTGATATTCCCTTCTCCTGTACAGATTCAACAATCACCAGTATAGAGCACAAACAACCTCTGTAAATCAGCAGGACTTTATGACAAGAAGATTCTTACATTTGGCTAAGAATCTGCCAAAATGAATCATGACAAACTTTATTAATGCATAAAAGTCATCACTGCTGAACTGCCCTCAGCCTGAAGCGTGAGGTGACAGAGTCCCTGCAGCATCGAGAGCTTGTGATAATTGAAGTCTGAAAATATTTCACAGAACAGCTGAAATACCAACTTATATTTAAAGAATATATTGAATTACCACAGATCACACAAAAAAGGGGGACCAGAACTTACGTATTTTGTTGCTGAACTTTCAGCTCAGCATTTTACAAAAGGCCATCTAGTTTGAACCTAGATAAGTTGGAAAGATTATTCAACTAATGTCTTCTCTGGAAGACTGCAGCCCTGGTGCTAATAAGGGAATTTAATTAGCTGGACAAGCCTTGACAGCAATCCGTTTCCAATACACTTAGTATTGGAATAGGTCTGGGAGTTCCAAGATGTGTAGAAGAAATCCACTACTCAAGTTAATGTGGAAAAATATCTGAAAGTTTTGACTAACCAAGACGTGGGATCTTGTTTTTCTGACTTTATTTGTGACACGCATCACATTACCAACAGTCACACCAACAGATGAAACCCCTGTTCCAAATGCACACGCTGTAACCTTTGAGCAGAACTGATTTTTCCCTCTGCAATGATAAATCTCACTGATTCCCTGGAATTCAGCTGAGGACAACAGCCCATCCAGCAGTGCTTCCACATGGGACTCCCAGTGTTTCACCTCCCTACAGCAGCACCCAAAGCCCCAGGACAGGGCAGAGCTGCTGAGCACAAGGGCTCAGTACAACCCCAAGCAGATCTCTTTCAGGGTATTCACAATTTAAAAAAAAATGCACACAGACAAAAGACACAGTATAGAAACAATGCACAAAGCCAGTACTTTCTAAAATTGTGGAGGGAGCCAGCATGCCAGCAGGCTGATGAAACACCTGAGATAAAGTAGCACAATCAATAGCAGTGCTACACCTTTAAAACCAGCAAGTACAACACGATCAATTCATATCTCCGTGAAGTAGTGTAATAAAAATCTGCAAATACAATAAGCTAATTTAATGATACTTTATCAAGCGCTCACATTTCCAACCACTGTTGTTCACGGCAGAATGAAGCCTGTGTAAAAATATGTCATGAGTCAATATGGCATTCTGTTGAAGAGAAAAGACCCACATCATTAAAATCTTAAATAAGCTTTCATTAAGTAAAATACATGAAATTAGCTCTTTCAAAAGAATTTAATTAGTCAACACATGCAGGTTGAACTCACAATCTGCCATTGTGATCCTTTTAAGCCGTTCATTTTCTTAAAGCTTTGTCAGAAGAAGGATTTTTTTTTAAATTGTTATTATTTTTATAGTATAGTTGGAAGGCAGAGTTCATTTATGAACAGGACAAAGTATCCCTTGCAAACAGCACGACACATTTTCATTGCTGCTCTGTATAGAGCACTGCCTTGTTAAGGCAATTTCAATCATTTTACACATCTTCATTAAGTCAGAGATACGGTTCAGCTTTTCACAGAGAAAAACCTCAGCAGCTGCAGAGAAAAGGAGGGACAACAGATTCTTAAACAGAAAAGAGAAATTACCAGTTATCTAGCTTGAAATGAAGCCTCTGGGAAGCCCCATCTGCAGTCTCAGTCATTACAAATCACAATAATTACGTGAGCTCTCAGCCCATATATAAAATTTCAATACCTATGAAGAGCTGCAGTGCTGCAACGTCCACAACACAGAAACACTGCCAGCTCATTTTGCCAGGCTTCAGGCTACTTGTAACACCGGGAGAAGATGAATCAATAAAATGTTATCAGTAAAACAGTTTGATTCCTGCACAGTTAAGCGCACGGCCACTTCTATATTTCAATCCCCTCAGGTCAATATAATTTTACACAGTTACCCAATTCTCAGCAGTGAAATGATACTGGTAGATGTTTCAGATATTCTAAAGCACTTATTTCTACATGGGGGGGTTGGGGGGGGAAGAAAAAAAAAAAAACAAAGGACAAAAACTAAAAAATCTCTTGTTTCCTATCTGGTTCAAAGTTGAGGTTTTAGACCAGTCTTAAATGCAACTCTTGACCCCAGCTCCAGCAAATTAAGACCCTCTGAACAGTTCCCTCAGCCAAATCCTGGGTGTCCTACTCACCCAGTGCTTAAACAAGCATTTGTTAAACAAGCATTTGGGGAGAAAAACAAGTCAAATCTGGATTTGGCCTTTCAGTAGAACTAAATCTGAGACATGAAATAAGATGTAATTTCTGCCTACTCAAGAAAATCAGCCCATTTAAGCAAATTGAACTATTCACCAATAAATTCAGCCAGGTTTAGTCACCACAAGGGCTGAAGAAACTCTAAATGCTGCTGACAAAGACTAACTGCACAGTTAATACAACATTTTGCCTCATACCCAGATAATCCTTCATGCATACTCTGAACTTCCAGCTTCCCACCTGGGTCTGAACTAAAATAATGCCTCAGGTTAATCACATACCTCCAGAGAGCTGCATTTTTTGCATAAATAAGAGCAACAAGTGTGCTTCTAAACCCAAGGAAGAAATAATCATGTCTAATAAACTACAGTGCTCTAGAGACAGGGAATTCTCACAAGGAATCTCTTTTTAGATACAAGTCCACCTTCCTTGACTTAACTTGACAGCATCCTAATGAAACAGAATGAACCTGTAATTGGACCAGCCATGGGCACTGGGAAGTCAAGGGCAACTGATTTCAGCTGGACAGGACCTTAGTACCAAAAAAACAAAAAAAACCCCTTCAATTTTATTTCATTATATTTCACTATCAATTTAATCTCATTTGTCTGCTTCATTAACTCCTGCACTGCAGACAACACCAGAGCACTCAAAGGCAAAAAGGACTTTTTGGGATTTTTTTTATTGTAATACAAGATTGTTTATTCCCATATTCAGTTGTCAGCAAAAGTAATGAACATTTTAATAACAAGAAGATCCATAAAGCACCAGCTTTTTTCCTGTCACAGCTCTTTTAAAAGGCTTATTTAATCTTCAGTACTTAAAGGATAGTGGAAATATCTGAGGAACAAAGTCCCCTGGTTGATATGGTGCAATTCCCTTGCCACATATGTCTTATTGGGAAATTACATGGATTTCCCAAATACTGGCACTTAATTTTTTACTAGTTTAAAAGTTAGCAGAAAAGGCCCAACTGCTAAGAAATAAAGCACACAAATTTATGGAAAGACAAAGCTGCACTATCCCATTAATTTTTATATTTTGTTATATCACCAAAACCGTTCTCATTACGTTCTTCTGAACAAGTTTCATAATTGCAAAATTCTCAGGCAGTAAAACTTAAGTGATCTCCATACTCTGCTTTTCTCCTAAATAATGAGCCAACCATCACAGACACACACAGGAGGAAGAAGCTGCCTATTTTAGTAGAAGACTGAGCTCATGAAAATCCAACTGCATCAATCCTCCTTTTATTATTCTTTCAAACTTCCCAAATCAAATAACTTTCTTGAGCTTGGCTGGAGCCTTCAGAATAGAAATTCCACAGGGGAAAGAGGTTTTAGATTAACAGCACAATACATTCAGAAATCAATAGATAAACCCTCTGTGCAGCAGCTCTACCAGAGTCCATGAGACTGAACTAGGGCTCAGCAAATAGAACAAACCACTCAGAAACAAATTTCCTAATCTGCCCACTTCTGTTTTTGCACTGAAACCAGCAACATGAACTTCACCCCTGTATCACACTCAGAGAATTGTTGCCTGATGTTCTGAATCAAGAATACTTTTTCACTTGCAAAAATATATTCATCTCTGTATTAAAACCAGAGGGTTTTGTTTGGCGGTGCTTTTCTTTTTGTTTTTTTTTTTCCCCTAAACTACAGAGATAAAACTGCAAGGCAATAATGCAACTCCAAGATAACCACATGTGGGGTGCCCATCCTGATACAATGCAAGCCCCTTAAAGCCATAAAACAACGTGATTGGAAGTCAGGTAAGGGAGAAGGGATAGAGTGAAGCTTCTAAACTTATGGTGAAAATTCTTTAAGCCTGGTCTCAACATCAGTCCAACACCTGGCTTAGACAGGATCAGCTTAGATTGTTCTCTCTGCTGGAAGCAGGATGGATTTCACTGGATCTGTCTGGCCTTTTCTCTCCTCATTAACAGCTGTTTTCTCCCTTTGCCAGGGTCCCTTTTGCAATGGTGAGGATTGGGGTGGAAAGGGTAAATCAGAGCAAGAGCAGGACTTGGCCACAGACAGCCGGACCGATTTCACTGCGAGCTGCACAGCAGAGCTGGCTCTGCTCTGAAGTACACAAAGCCAGCAGCTGCCAGAGAACAGAAAACATGCTTCTGCTTCTGCCCATGTGCCTGTTAGAGCAGTCAAAGGCATCCCAGCTCTGTAGGATGTGAACAGGGCACAGCTCACCACAAAGAGCATCTCCCCGCTGCTGCCCCTTGGTTCAACTCCAAACCTGCTCGGAATGGATGAGAAATGCATCTGTACTGAGACACAAAGGGAAATGGATTTCCCCAAATTTTGGTAAGCTGGAACAGCTCTGATGGCACAAACCCCCTGCCTCACTGGTGCTCCTGTTGTGTTATACTCATTAAATCCTGCATTTGTTATTTATTATCCTGCATTTCTGGAAGGCAAATCTAAAGAAACGTTGCCATGACAAACACACACGGTGGAGTTTTCACACTAACCTGATCCCCATGATGTCCCTTCCCTTCCCTTCCATTAACATTTCCCCACTTTAGTATATCTCAACAAGACAATCAAAATATTTCCAGTCCTGCTGCCGTGAGCCTCACAAAGGGGCCGAGTGCCAAATCCAAAAACCCTTTGCAGCAAAGCAGAAGAGCTTCACACACAGCCAGACCTCTCAGATGCCATGGGCTAGGATACCATGTTATAAGGCTGTAAAACTATGGCCCGTGGCTCCAGTCCAGCCTGCAGAGTAATTTAATCTAACTCACAAAAAAATGAGGAAAATGGCCTCTGCTGTGCTGAATCAGCAGAGCTGGAAGCCGTGCCACCCTCTATCAGCTCCTAAGAGAGGGCTTTGTCCAGCGTGCCAGCTCTGTGTAGAGCAGCTATTGGGCAGAAGAAAGGACCAGCAGGAATATTATGTGCCAGATTTTCAGTAGATGTAAGTCAGGATACGTCCAATGACTTAAGGAGCTGCACCGATTTACATCATTTCAGGATTATCAGGATTTACATCCACTGGAAGTTTCGCTTCTCCCTTTTTTTTTTTTTTTCTTTTAATTAAAAGAATGGTGTAGTCTTGGCAGCAGTACGAGCCTTCGAGAGACTAAGATTTGGGAAGGATCCTGAAAAAGTTTTAGGCTCAGGGAATGGCAATAAGCCATTTTTAGTTTAAAAAGATATAGTGGCCAAATTGAAATTCACAGGATGTATATAAATTCTGATCTATACATGAGCAATATACATAAGCATATATTTTCAATAGTTACACTGGAGCTCCCTAAATATAACAATGGCAAAAGAACAGCAATAAATGAAAACTTTGTTCATTCAATCTGGTTATATATCACGAAACACTATCAGCACAGATGTTATCCCTATTTATGAGTCACAACCAGTGCCAAAACAAATGCCATGTATTACTTAATTTTTTCTCATAGCTGCAAGTGCCAAAAAAATGACTGCCACTGGGATTAGGAAAAAACACACAAATGGGAAAAAAAAAACAACCAAGGGGTATTGCTCCTGTGGAAGCAAGCCAACTAGGCACAGTTTGGTTTGCTCTGATTTCCAAATAAACTCAGAATGAGCACAACATGTCCTGTGACCTCAGAGCAGTTTCTGTTCCTCATCCGCTCACCTCTGAAAGACAGACCCATCATAAACTTTAAAAAAAAAATCTGCCTACAACCACCCTCAGAAACATACATACACCTCACTTGTTACCTACAGATGACCATGATGGGGAGAGAACAGAAGGAAAAGTGGGAATCTGGTGCCTGAGATCCTGAAATGGGGAACAGATTGATGCTTAAAGACCAAAAGTGAGCAGGACCTGTAGGTGTGGCCACAGCTGCTCTTTCCATGGCACACTGACCCACTCCCAGCCCAGCTGAGCCTTCAGAAACACTGAAAAATAGGCTTATAAATAACCAGGCCACTGTTAGCAGTGCAGGTCAGCTGATGTGTTACACAAGAATTTAAACTGTTCCAAAAGCCACCTCAGGAAAGAAAAACTCAAGGCAAAATGACTGTGTATTGAAGGAATGCAGCCTCATTGCTTTTTCACTACTCACCTCTGAACAGGTCAGTTTTAAATCTCCTTCTTCCAACGAGTTCAATTTAAATGTGTTCTTCAAAGGGCTTCTGCAAATTTAGGAGTATTAAATTTTATACCTCCTAAGCTATTTATTAGCTGAGGAAGTACTTAAAAGACATTCAGCAGATATTAACTTTTTTTGAGCATGTGTTACAGATTTTGATATATAACCTTGAGGTTTTTTCTTTACTTTATGTAGTTGGATTTGTCAGTTTGGTTTCTTTGTCTTTCCTTTCTCAGGACAGCTCTCCTCAGAACAGGTTTCTCAGTGTGTGAATTTCCTACAAATTTCTCCTGGAAGTGCAGACAGACATACTGCAATAAAAGACTGCACACAAGGGACCCTGATGCAGATGAAAGGTCAAAAAACCACTTAGACTGTAATAAACTCTTGCAGAAATATTGTCTTTGCTTTAGGTCTCTGTAATTTGCAACACTTCTGGCACTGCCCTGACCCAACATGAACCCTGGCCCAGCAGTTCTGTGGTGTCCCCAGAGCTCCAGGCACCCACAACTCTTCTTCCCACCCACCATTATTTTAATTTATTTTTTTTTTTTACCAGAAAAAAGATGCCAAACTCTCCCTCTTACAGGTGCACGGCCAAAGGACACAACTGCTGCATTAACAGAACTTTGCTTCATCATCACATCTTCCAGGCAATGAAACTTGCTCTATTATTGCACAGGTAAAATTGGCTGTGCCACCACCCTTGCTTGGTTCTGCTGCTTTTAACAGGATGCAGCCAACATTATGTCTCAATTCACAGCAGAAAGGGAAAATAAAGCTTTGTTTTATTGAAAATACAGGAAAATTCATTCCAGAGAAATGCCTGATCTGCACTGATCTCTGCCAAAACACTCCAGTTAATCCAGCACTCACAGGAGTCCCCACAGTGCCAGGCCCTGGGTATTCAGTGAGCAGGGTGGGATTAAACCTCTGCTAACACCAACCCAGACATTGCCCACTGCCCTCCTCTGAGGGCACCAGAGAATTCCTGAGCCTGGAAATGCCCTCTGACATCCTCAACCATCACTGGCCCATGTCCCCAAGGGCCACATCCTCATGGCTTTTAACCCCCCCAGGGATGGGGACTCCACCACCGCCCTGGGAAGCTGTGCCAGTGTTTAACAACCACTCTGGTGAAGAAATTTTTATACTGCCCAAGCTAAATCTCCCCACTTTCTCCTTGTCAGGAGGTCTCAAAACCACCTGGTACAACTGGAGTACTTTGCTTGCTAGCAGATATAGCAACCAGCCTTTTAACTTTGAATTTCTCTTATACCTGAGACTCCAGGCAAACAAAAAAAAAAAAAAAAGAAGAAAAATCTTTCAGTAAACTTTGCACAGAGATAATCAATCTCCTATTCAGTTATTTGAAGAGGCATCTAGAGTTTAGCATTCCAGAGATCACTGAACTTCTCCTGACGAGGGTCGCTTCTTGCAGCTTGAAAAAAAGAGTGGGGAAATCTTTGGGTGCAACCCAAGCGTTTTTTATACCTGCAATCCTTGAATATTTCATCACTCCAAATCCTGACCTATAGCTTCTCCTTCATCCTATCAATCATACACATACTTTTCTTCATCCTCAACCTGTCCCTTCTGTCCACAGGCAAAGGAAAAATCCAAACAATATGAAAAATCCTTTTTTTTAAAATGCCATTTACCTACATTGCATTAGCCTCTACAGAGGACCAAAAGGAAGCATTGAATCAATTCAAAAATGTTCAGAAGCCCATAAAAAGGAAAAGAAGTGGAAGTTTAATTTCCAGAATAATTCAGGGACAAAATAAAAACATTTAAGGTTTATGGAGATGAGCAAAACAGTTGCCTTTCATGTGTAATTGTGTAAACCTGTTTTGAAGGGAGCAGAGCAACCAGCCAGCAACATCAGGCTCCTAGAAGACAAGCAGCAGGGCCACAGGGTCTGAAACAATGACTTTTTCTGTCTCCCCAGGGAAGGATTTTCACTGGGAGCAAATTACTGGAAATTCTATAGCCCAGCTCTTCCTCCCCTCTAAATTGAGATGCTCCAGAAGGCTTCAGCAGAGAGTCTCTTCCTCCAGCACAGGGAGCAGCAGAATCTGCCTTTCTTCAGTTACCAAAACACACAGGAGTGATGGGCAAAATTAAAGAGAGACACTAAACAGTAAAATATTTAACTGTGGGCTCCTAAAAAGCTCTGTGATTAATACAGATCTATAAAAGCAGGCAGTGCAACACCCAGCTGGTTTCTGCAGGGTGAACACCTTGCTTTCCTCACCTTCCAAGATGAGCTGGGAAACGAGAACACAGCAAAGGTGGAAATCCCAGCCTTCAGTGGAAGGAGATTATACCAGAGTCCACACTCCACATCCAGGTACAACACTGCTTTAGCTTTCATTTAATCCTGTTCCTTCAGCTCACATTGGGATCAGTAACAGCTCTGCCAATAAAAATGTCTTTTAAGACCTCCAGCATCCTGAGGAAAGCCAACCTGAACATTTTTTCCTGTAGCCTGCAAACACCTCTGGTGCAGCAGTTGAAGTGGGGGCATTTAAACAACCCAGTGGGCAGAGAATTCCAGCAGTCCTTCCCCAGCAACAGCATTTACTGAAATTCCATGAACCTAGCCTAGGCTTTCAACCTGGAATGCCTCTAGATGGTCCCAGTGTTTGTAATTCTCATAAAAGTCAGGAAAAGTACTGACGACTCAAGACATTTGGAATTGTGTTTGTACAGATCCCAACAGACAACATCAAGACATTAAAGGCTCTGTTCACCAAGCCACCATTCCAATTTTAGTTCTTGAAAAAACTTTACCCAGAACATGTTTTAATGGTGCATGGTCAGAGCAGAAGGGTCTATCACATGGGCTCTGCCACAGCCTGTTCTGAACTGGGATTGTTCAGTCCTTTATTAACAGAACAGATAAAGGAATGAAGCATATGCTTGTTACATCTGCACCCCATACACAGACAGCATGCAACTGCAACACTGTTGGATGTCCAGATCAGAATTCAAAACAATCCCAACCAGTTAGATAAGGCTGATGATAAAACAAAAGTAAGATATAATTCAACAGAAGAGGAGCAAGGTAACACGATTCAGTGGGATTAATCAACTACACATACAGAAAATGACTGGGTAGGTAGCAGTTCATCAAAAAACGATGTGGGAGGTTATACTGGATCACAAGCTGAACATGAGTCAACAGTATCATACTGCTAAGAAAAAAAGCAATCATCACATTAGATAAATCAAGTGGAGTATTGCCTGCAAAACAGGCAAAGTAATATTCCCTGTCTGTTCAGCACTGTGAGACTTGGCTGGCAGCTTCCCATCATCCTGGAGTATCATGTTAGTAACAAAGACAAGGGCTCAGAGGAGGGAGCCAAGCACGACACACAAAAGGCAACAAATGAGAGGTTCAGCCTGGAGAACCTGAAAAAAAATATTTTCAATTGTGTTGGGGGAGAAAAAAAAAATCAGCAACTGTTCTGATTGTGTTTGTCATGTGTCCATAACAAATACAAACAGGTTTAAATTGCATCAAGAGAGCTCCACTTAAACTCGCAGGAAGGGAAGCAACTTAATATATTTGTTTTGGTCCCCACCAATGGATCTGCAAGCCCCCATCAGGAACAAACCTGTTACAGAGGAGCTGCTCATGCCCTGGGGAAGGAGAGTGAACTGGAAATCCTCCTGTGCTTCTCCAGCCCAGGTTCTGTGCCCAGGAAATACCAACACACAGGTCCAGGTGACACCACAAACAGCTCCTGGTGACATCAGTGAGACTCACTGACAGAACTGTGGCATTTGTACAGTTACCTGTTCACCCCCACTGACTACATCAGGAACAAACAGGTTATTAAATTTCAGACTTTAAACTAGTCCTAACTTGCACTTTATCACCTGCAGCAAATTCTTCGTTTTCTACCATCTTCCCAGGTTTGCATGTTTTGGTATTTTCATATACAAATAATTCCAATGTGCTTTTCTTGCTACATGGTGAAGTAACAGGCATTTGTTTCACTGACCTGCCTTTTATGATTCTCTAGACATGAACTGACACAGTTGATACAGAGCTCTGTATAGAACAATTCTTGTAATCTTGACTATTTATCTTTGGATAATTGCTACAGTCATAATTATTTTAAAGACAATTCTGTTTAATAAGGATTGGAATTACTACGAGACAAACTCATATTAACAAAATTTTAGACTAAAAGTAATTTTTGTGACTAACCTCTGAACTGCTAGGAAATTGTGATTTATAATAGGCACAGTAATAGCCTTTAATGACTGCAGCGCTTCTGGGTATGGATGAAAACACACTGGCTCATTTCAAAGCAGAAAAGGCATCTATTTTACTTTTTTTTTCTTCCTTCATGGGTGGCCCATAGGTATCTTCAGGGACCTTGGAGGAGCTTTGTGTGCTGCACACAGGGGCTGCCATTCCCACGTTGGTGTTGATGGGCTGCAGCTGATGTGACCCCTGCAAGCAGCACAGCACTGAGCTGCTGCCACTGGCTCCCTGTGACAGAACACTGGCAGCAAGAGCAGCAAGGGCATGGAAAAAAAACAACCAAAAAAAAAACCCACAAAAAGACCCCAAAAAATAAATTAGCATTTTGCATTGGAAGGGTAGCAGGAAAGGGGAATGTGGATGCTGCAGCCCAGGGTCACGAGGCACGGGGCACCAAGTGCAGCTGAGTGTTCCCAGTGACAGTGCAGCCCATATGCCAGAGCATTTGCCACTTCCCGCTCCCTCTGTGCGACTGCAATCCAAAATTAACAAATAAATTAGGGGTAATGAATATAAACAAGAAAAATCGCAAGCCTGTGGCAAAGAGAGATGTTGTTCAGCCCAAGTGTTTTTCATGTTGCAGCAAACTTGCTTAGGAAACAAACACCCGCCTGAAAGAAGCAAGTAGCTCATTACAAGACAAATATTTTGGGTGAAACAGTAACTCCGCATGTTCTCTTTCATTCTACTAAAAATAAAGAGGAAACTGAATGCTTTTTCAATGTAAGTGTAACATTTCCTTATGCCAGGAGACAAACTATGCCTAGGTTAAGTCTGGACATTAATGGAAGCAAACAGCTGAATGCTGGTCCCTGGTGTTTCAATTATTCCCTCTTTAGAGGTGGTGTTTCCAAGAAATTAAAGAAACACAATTTCCCAGTACAGATCATGCTTTGCAGGCTGTTGCAATGTTTTTATTTAAAGCTGAAGGATTTGTATTTGAAGAAAAACTCAGTTCATCCCTCTGTCTTTTCATCTGTTCCCTTGCAAAGTGTTTCCTAGGGTCAGAGCTGCTTGCCTGAGCCCCTGCCCAGCACAGCCAAAGCTTCAGGAGCACATCCAGGTGGGCTCCAAGTGTCTCCAAGAACAGAGACTCCATGGCATCTCTGAGAAACCTCCTCCAGCATCTGACAACCCTCATGCTGAAAGTTTCTTCCCACATCTAAGTGCAATGTCCTGCTTTTCAGTGTTAGAGCCCATTTTCTTCTGCCCTTCCTCTGTGCACCTAATCTCAACACACTCTCACAAGGAATTTGTAACAATTATAAAGTCTTCACTTCTCCAGGCTAAACCATCCCCGCCCTCTCAGCCTGTCCTTTCAGAAATACTAATAAATAAATATGAAAACAAAGTATCTAAACAAATATATCACGGCATCCTGAGCAGCAAGAAAACCCTGCCATGGCAGGGCTGGCCAAGGACAATTCTGGAAAAGCAACCCTGGGGGTCACAAAGGCACCCAAAGGAAAACAGAATGCAAAGCCAAATCCTCTTCAGAATCTTTGGCTAGGGCACAAAAGGTTTACATACACAAAAAGGGATACAGATCAATTCCACTGAGCCTGCAGATTCCTCCTGCAGTGCTCACATCAGGATCCTGGGGAAGTCTGCCTGCAATCAGTCCCAGGTTCATCCCAGCACTCCCGTCAAACCATTCAAAGCTGGAGTTCCCAGAGGCAAGGACTGGTCTTTGCTTTTCAAACACCACTTTGTGGCCTTAGTTCTTACTATTTCCATTTGCCTGAAAATGAAAAAAATCCACTTGATACAGCACTGGCCCTAATTCTGAATATACCAGTAACCTCAAATGAAACAGAAACTCCCTTCTTTCCCTGTGTTACTCAAATTCATTCTATGAGAAACATTAAGCAGCAGATTTCCAATGAAATCCTATCCTCTGTAGTTTTAATCTCTTCTTGCCCTTCAAATAAGACTTTTAAGTATTATCTATATTGCTAAAATATTCTGTGAGCTGTGCACATGGCCCATGCTGCTGTGGAACCAAGCACTTCCCCAGCTTGAGTCTGCAATGAAATAAGCTCCCTCTAAAAAAAACATGAGACTCATTTCCAGGGTAGAAATTAAGGCAGAAGGAGGCCTGCACATAAATATCAATGAAATTAGGCAATGAGAACTGGCATTAGGTCAATGAAAATTAGGCAAGAAAATATTTCACTGCTACAATAAATAAGTTTCAATTGCCACATGCAAAAATCGTGATTTCCAGAATGCTTTTCAGCATCTGCTCTGCGAGATCAGAGCTCATGAGCTCTGTCAGTGATAGTCAATTCCTGTACAAAGAACTGACTTTAAAATTAACATTTTCCAACCTTAAAAGACCTAAAATGATCAGCTTAGTGTTCAAAACAACAGGTATTTCACAATAAATAACTAATTGATACTGTTCCAGACACAGCTTATTTCCTAAAAGCCTAAGCATAAATAAAGAAATGAATAAATTATTCAACAGAAATTGTTGTTTCATCTTCTTCCTTAATACCTATTTAGAATGCCTAATTTGAAGCAGCACAATTCTCTAACAGACAAATCCCTGAAAAAAAAGAGAGAAGCTTCAAGTCTGTTGTTGGAGAAGCAGATTTATTCAGATATAAATCAGTTAACTCCCCAGAATGCAGAAAAAATGTAATTTTGCTTGGGTTTGAGGAATTTGGTTCAAAGCTCTGAACTAGAAAGCAATATATACAGTTATTAAACAGTGTAAGGGGATTAACTCTACAGAGTGTTATTGACTACTCCAGCCTCATTAACTGCAATTTTATTTAGATAAAAATGTCATCTTAAACATCATTTTTGTGTCAGAAGTTAGATCTGAAGAACAACATTAAAAATACATAGGCACCAGCAGCTCCCCGATCTCTAACATCTCTTTCTGGGGTCTCCCCTGGAACTCGTGATGGAAATTATGGTTTTGATTTGCAACATGCCCATCATGAGAAACTGCTTTTAAAAGAAGCAGTCCTGCAGAATGTGAGAAGTGTTTCCTGAGAGGCAGCTTCACTGGAGCCTGTACAAGCTGAACACAGAGAGCTGATGCCTGTCTGCCTCTCTTTCCTCCCAGGAAGGAATGAAGAAAGGTGAGGGTGAGAGTTCTGGGTTCCCAGTGGATGCTCTCCAACTTTCAGATTTTATTAGGGAACTGTGAAGCTAATTACGTGTACAGTAACTTCAGTAACTGCTTTTCATGCAGAATCACAGACCAGAAAATAATGAAAACACGAATGGAAAAGCCTCTCTGCCTTTTTCAACTCTGAGCAGCTTGGAGAAGGCACTGCCTATTCCAGGAGGCTGCTGCAAGGACCGAGCAACTCTTAAGGGATGCTCAACAACCTCACCAAACACCAGAACAAATCCCAACATTCCTCAGGCTCCTCCCTTCCCAAAAGCTCCCACAGGAAACACCAGAGGGCACCTGGAAGAAACAGGCATGACTGTGGGCAGGGAAGCCTCAGACATCCCCACACCTTCTTCAGAGACACACCTTGACCTGCCTGTGGGAACCACGCTCCTGCCAAAGCTGACAGCAGATGGGGCCCTGGGGATTTTCTGGACTCTAAACCCAGGAAAAGTGGGAAGCCTACACCATCTACAGTATTCTCCACTATCCCAGGGAGATTGTGGATGCTAGGGTTCTTTGGTTTGTGCAGTCAGTATTTCCTAAAGAGAATTCACAGCCAGTTTTAATATTGGATGTGGCGAAGGCTAAAAAGGATGGAGGTTTTGAAATCTCAGGGGAGAGAACAAAAAGCTTTTGACCATGAAGAACATCCTACCTCTAAAAAACTTACAAGAAATGATATCCATAGTGAATTCTTACATAAAAAAATTAGGTATTCCAACAAAGCTTTTATGCATTTTGTTTTTAACCAAAAATCATGCTAGTAAAAAACCCCAGAATGGAAGCAATTACATTTTTATGCATTTGCATGAGCTTGGCTACCTTCAGTTTCATACACTTGCTTAGAGCAGAACATGCTGGCAGAGTTTATTCATCTCCCCATATGAAAACAAACTGTGCTGCCACGCACTTGTCCCCAAACGTGGCTGCCCACACAAGTGAAGCTCCCCTGCTCAGTGAGCACAGGCACTGCTCAGGGTGGGCAAACAAACACAAATCCCTGCAGATGAAGGCATGCACAGAAAACACAAAAAAAAAGTGGCTGTACTTCTCATCTGCTTGTGCTGTCTGCTGTGAGTTGTTTTGTTTAGGTGTGTTTGAGAGGTGCTGGAGCCACACTGGAGAAATCATGCATTCAACACCCTGATGTCATCATACCCACCCCCAGCCACCACAGCGTGCCAATTCAACCTGAACTTCTCAGTTTGAAAAATGTCTTTTTCTTTATTAATTATAATCATTAAAAAAACTACCAAAAAAAAAAATCAAAAAGGGCATAAAGCCAATAGCAAGAGTATCATATTGCACACCACTTTCAGCATCCTACTCCTTCCTTCCCTCCCCGAGAGGCTGCTGGTCTTCATCACTCCCAAACACCGAGTTCACATCAGGAATCAGATCCCCTGGGACACTGCTGAACTGCTTCAGAGCAGCCCCACATGTCCCTGCACCCACCCCTCAGGACCAATGTTCTCACCACGTTAAGTTAACATGAATAATTAACAAAGAGGAAAAGATCCCTGTGCCGAAATTGTCCTCTGCCACACTGCACACATGGAGATCTTTCCCTTAGGCTAAAGAAGAAAATACTTAAGGAAGCTATCTTAAACATTATCATGCATCAGTGATCAAGACTAAGTTTATTATCCTGCAAACAAAAACAAAGACAAAAAAAAAGTATAACAGATTACACCCCAGTGGCTTTCATTAAGAGATGCAGTGATGGCATTTCTGAGGAAGGCACTGGCTCCACAAATCACCTCAGCTACCACCCCATCATCAGGCCACAGTGCTGGCAGTGATGTGCAGCGTGTGGTATTTGTGGCACTACTGGGGAAAACTATTTTAAGTCTAATTAACATGAAATTTTTAGAATGCAGATGCTTTTCATTTATACATAAAACAAAATGCCGTGACATTTCTCCCATCCATTTATCATAAACAAGTTAATTACTGTGTAACAAATAGCTCCTGCTAGAATCTGTATGTTTTGAGCATGTTAGAGAGCTGACTCAGGCAAATAAGATGAACCACAAAGTAGTAGCTAATAGCTTACGGCATACTTATAATAAAACAATGACTCTGTAAAAGCTCTTGTTGTCAAATTAAGGCTAAGCTATTTCCATTGGAATAAACCAATTATAAGCAGTCATTTTCTGTTTAACTTGTTTCAAACCTAGAATACTATAAACACTTTCATTTTGATGCATTCATAACACTGCATAGATTTGGGAGCTGGATATTGCAAAGCTTAAAAGGGAAATTCTAGATTTATTGCTACACAGCTCATCCCGAACCATGGAAGATCCAAACTTCCCCGTGGTGTGGAGGAATTTTACCACCATGCTGAGGTCTGCACACTCCCTGATTTCTCATGGATAAACCTTTAGGGATAAACTCCCAGGATTTCCCTTCTCTCCTTCCTAAGGACAAGGTGAGCATCATCCATAAAACCCTCATGTGAAAAACCCGTGAAATCCGCCGAGAGCCATCCCAGCTACAGACACGCTTTTTTCCACCCCCCACATTCCATGAAAGCACTGACAGGTGAATTTCTGCCTACTTTTTTTATATATATTTTTTTTTCTTTAATTCAGGCAAACAGTCCCATTTGGCCTGCAAGATGAATTACTGAATGCTGATGAATAAGATGGTGGTAGCTGGCAGCAGAGCTTTGCGTGGTGAGATGGTGTGAAATAGTACATATGTCAATCTATCAAACATGATAATGTAAGCAATCTGAACCCATTTTTGGTCTGAACTATTGTACAATACTTCACCCAGATGGAAGAAAAGAGATAAACATTTTATGCTTCAGACACAATCAAGTGCTAGGAAGTAAAATTAAACCTAAACTGGAAAACTACCAATTTTACATGCTAGAGTATATATAAAGAACAACACAAGCATGAAGAAGAATTTTCTAGCCCATTATTGTATCAATTAATTAGATATATTTGCTTCCTATGATAAACAACAGCATGTATTTGACTGTAGATTAAAAGGTGCAAAGATGATCGTTTACTTATTAGCAAACACAGCACTTGCACTTTTTTTCTTCCTCCTTTTGTTGAGAAAATGCTTTTAAATCATGGAACCTGTGACAATGTCATCAGGACATGAATCTTACAAGTGAGGCATGGATATACAATGTCCCCAGGGTGAGCTCAGCCCTAAATCAGAAGCAGGTTTGCCATGACTAATGTAAAACTACAACTGGTCCCTAAAGGATAAAATCAAATAGAAATATATTTTCATTCAAATCAACTTGACAGCCCGTGTAAATATAATTTCATATTTAAAAATTATTAGTTAAACCAGAAATTAAATGACAGCCACTGTGCTGTTTTGAAAGTCACAGCCATCTAATGCCTCTGAACAGACCCTTCTGCTCCATCCCTATTGTCCACCTCCATAAACACAGCACAATTTATCAAGCAGTAAACTGCAAAAAACCACTCTTCTGAGCAAATATATTTATGACATGGCTTCCTACAGTACTCAGAGAACTTTTTTTATCAAATAATTTGCGAAGGCAAAAGAGCATGAAATCTACTCAGTTTCCAGACTGACCTGTAAAGCCGCCTTTATGTTTGGGAAAAATTGCTACAAAGTGTGTAAACTATTGGTATTTGGTCTCTTCAGGGTTGCATAATCTTGAGCTTGTCCATTTCAATTCCCTTATTGGTTACCCTTCAAACTAAAAATAAACTCCCCAAGGTCTACTAATTAATGCCAGGCCAGTCAAGAGAATTCCTGAACAGCAACACTAAGACAACTGGGCACCGAAACAAAAGTGATTGCCAGCTCATGCAGAGCAAAAATGTCCAGTTTTGGATTCTGCTGAAGCCAGAGAGAACACTGACAACTCTCCCTCTCTTCTGAGAAAAAATCAAAGTAACAGAGCAGGTGTTTGCTCTGGAGGAAGACAGAAATCCCAGCTTTCTGGCAGAGAGACATGCATGTGAGCAAAATGTACCCAGGAAAACACTGAAAAGTGTTTACAAAGCCTTGAGTGTAGAGCATCAAGTCCTGATGTGCTCCCCAACTTCCTGGGGTGCTGGGGAGGGTGGGATTCTGATCTTCACAAATTCTCTTGGAATAAAGTATTTTTCCGTGTCATGCAAATATAGAGTTTAATTATTTTTAACTTGAAAAGGAGACAGATCAATACACAGGATAATCTACTGTTATTTGGATTACGAAGACATCTTAGAGTTTACAATCACAAAAGTGGTTATAATCCTGCAATTACTATAAAGCTAATTGGTAGTTTCTTTTTGCCTGTGTTTTCATGTTGTCAGTGGGGCAGTAATGAAAATGAATGCCACATTTGTGAACAGAATGTCTGTAGGCTTGTTTACCACATTTCCAACAACAACGTCTGCTTTATCATCCATTTCAAAGCAGAGATAATTTAGGGATCTTTGAATTTCATACATAAAAATACTCTCTAAAATATCAGATGCAGAGTTCCTTCAGACAGGGTGGGAGTGGGAGACTCAGGAGTGAAGGGATGACCTCGCAGAGAGTAACAAACAATCCACCTGAAGCAGACAGCACACGGACCTGGGATGATTCATCTGTATTCAAAACTGTGCTCAGGTAAACCACTTAGTGTTTCATCCTCCTACAAACATAATTCTGCAGACAATTTCACCATCAAAACCAGCATCTTTAAGCCTCCTTTCACCTCCTGAAAATACAGTTATTGCAGAAGCTATTAAGCTTTTTATTCCACTTACCTTTGAGTAACTTCTGCCCTTCCATGATGTTCTGGGAGATGAATGCTGTGTAGTCTTGTTCTGAGAAGCCAGGCTTGCATGTGGGTCTAACTGTAAGATCCCCATTGTGTGCCTGGAAAAGCAAAACAAGGAAAATGCACACCATGACTTTTGTCATTTGGGAAAACGTTCTGCACCCAGTGATGACATGTTTAGGCATGAGCAAACCTGAACAGTAAAGTAGTGTGCAAGTAGAAGTTGCTTGTGTTAGAGTGCCTATCTGCTGGAGTGGATCCATACCGTAGCTGCAAAAAATAAAATGGGCCAGCAATAGTTGCCTGACTACAAGAGAGCATTGTTTGTAGGAAGACTGGAATACTGGGCACTGTCAGAAGAGGGGAGGAAACAAAGAGCAGCAATTCATCAAGGCGCTGTGCTCGCACTGGAGACACGCAAAGGCCTGATGTTGCAACATCCAAACCACCGAGGTTTGCTACTGAGAAACTGGGCAGACCCCAGCATGGACGGGGGAGAAACACAGGAGCCTGAGACCAGGTGAGGACACCCTTCCTTCACCCCTGCAGCAGCATCCCAGGCTCTGCCTGCTGCTGCCTCTGGGACCCTCCAGGCTCTGCTCTCGCCCCAGCAGTGGGAAGGGATGGAGGAGATCCCAATTAAAAATGTAACTATGCACAGAATCGCGCACAGCGTGCCAGCACCCAGAGGGAAACATCCAACCAAACACTCAGCCGCAACTTTGGACTGAGCAGAGGATCCAGCCCCCGCCACAGGGACAGGACAGTCCGGTCACAGCAGCCCCGGCTCCTCGGGATTCCCCGGCAGGGAAGGTCCCGGACCTCAGCTCCAGAGGAACTCGCTGACAGCACACAAGCCCGTGATTTATGCGGAGCGAGTGCCAGGTGATTTACGCACTAACAAGTGCTGGTGGCAGGGGATTTCTAACGCACCCGGGCTGTCGGCAGAGCCAGCCAGAGCATCGCTTAGCGATGCTGGCGGCACCTCCGCCGCCTCCAGACCCGGCAGCGCCGGCTGAAGCCGGGGGACCGGGAGCGGCGCTTCCCCGGCAAAGTGCAACTCCGGGCGTGCACCTGCCTCCCCGGGGGGAGCATCGCAGCCCCCCGAGCCCCCCAAAACACTCCCGCGCACAGACAGCGATGCATTAGAGAGACAGCAGGGAAGAGGAGAGAAGGGTCCTTTCGGATGCGCTTAGTAAGCAGAACACAAGCCAATGTACTCGGCTTAAAATCACGCTCGGGAGACGGATGCCAGCTACTGCATGGGAAGCGCAAGGAAGCGGCGGCTCTGTTGGACTCTGACCGTGGCTGGCAAGATGTTGCCATTAGGAAACGTTTCAAAGGGTCTCACCGAGGATAGCGGGCTTTGAATCTGAAATCGCCCCATTATTAGAGCGGTGCTCGCTAGACGAGAGCGCATCGCGGCTATTCCTGAGCACCCGGCAGCCTCCACAAGGCTCGGGACATCCTCACGGATTCAACTTGGCACCGGGCGATAGAGGCAGAAAAATAAGCGGCTCTTGTTCCCGCAGCCAGCCCAGCCCGAAACCTAGCAGCCGCCCGGTTCGCTCTGTTACATTGCAGCCACGCGTTCAGGCGCTTGTTGATGTTGTACAGAAACCATTCAATTTCAGGCGGCGCGGGAATAAAACCCTAAAAAATCCCAAACTTTTCACAGCATCACCCCCCCCAACCCCAGCACGATCCGGGCCCGCTCGGTGGTTTTGCGGGCTTGTAAAAATAAAAGTTAGGGGCTGCGGCGCGGCGCGGGCGGAGCGGGGCTCGGCGC
>WEIU01023225.1:452632-480456 GCA_013389925.1 Aegithalos caudatus
GCCCCGCGCGCGCGGGCACGCGCCGCTTAAAGAGACAGGCGCCGCCCCGCCGCGGGGGGAGCGGGAGCGGGGGATGGAGGGGATGGGAGTGATGATGATGATGGTGGTGATAGTAGTGATGGTGATGGTGATGGTGATAGTGGCGGTGGTGATGGTGGTGGAAGGGGAAAGGGTTTTGGCGGCGCTGCCACTTCCTCTCTCAGCGCCCTGCCGCTCTCCGCGACCCGCGGGAACCTCATCTGTCGGAAGAAGAAACTTAAATATCCAAATTGTCACGAAAAGCTGCTGTGTTCGTGGGAAGGAACCCCAAAGCAACCATGCAGAGGTGATGGAGGGAGATCATGGAGCCCTCAGGGTTCACGTCTTTAGGGCTGGTCAGAGCACGGTGCCGGTGATGCCAAGGTTGTAGTTTGATCCCCGACATTCATTTAAGGGTTGGATTTGAAGATCTTGAGTGCCCCTTCCAGCTCAGGTTCGGTGACTCCCTGGTCATCAAATCCAACCATCAACCCAGCACTGCTGCTGTCACCCCCAAACCATCACCCAGCACCCGATCAGCCAGCTCTGAAACGCCTCCAGAGATGGTGATTCCACCTCCTCCCTGGGCAACCTGTTCCAATGCCTGACGACCATCACAGTGAACATTTCTAACATGTAATCTCAATCTCTCCTGTCTCAATTTAAGGTCATTTCCTCTGGACCTCTTTACGTGTGCCCACAAGGGAACAAGCAGCATATCCAGGGGAAAAGTAACACAGCCTTGGAAAGATGTGCTCAGTGGGCAAGAAACTAACATGCCCAGGTGAAAACCAAGTGTATCCCATGAGGAAAAATAAGGGTGTTCACAGGAAAGATCTGTGTCCAGGGGTTCATGAGTGTATCATGTGAGGAGAGCAGAGTCCAGGCTGTGAGGGAAAAGTGGCATGAGAGAAAAGTAGAAAATCTACAAAGATTATGTACTGGGGAGGAAAAAAACTGATATATCCAGAGGTGAAAACTGAGGATAGGGTAGAGAAATGAGTAGTGCCAGAATTGCCTCCTCAGCCGTATCTGTGAACCAGCCTGAGTCTGGCCCTGCTTTTTTTAGAGGAAAATGGGCTTGTCAGGGCTAATCCACATCCACATCAGTAGCAGAGGAAGCTAACTCCACTAAACTAGCAAATTTCTGGTGTAAAAATAAAGGCAGATCAACACAGGGGCAGGGAGTGAAACTTCAGTCAGTTTCACAGAAAACTGAAAGCAGCAATTTCAAGCAGAGTGTGGCTCCTGCTCTTTTCCTACAGCAGGACCCTGGCACCCAAATCCCATCCAGCTCAATGCCACAAATAGGAATTCCCAGGCACGAGTGTTTTGTGCTTATAAATCCGACAGCTATTTGCATAAATAGATGCATATTATCTGATGTACGTGCAAAATCAGACATTGCAGCTGAAAAATCCGGCCATTAAACTATTCTGTTGGATTTGCACGTTTCCCAAGGAATGAGACACATAAATCCACTGGCTGCATCTTTGGCTATTGAGTAGATTTAATAGCATTGTGTTAACACCTAGAGACGTTAGCGAAGAACTGAGGCCTCATTGTACTGAGCTCTGTGGACAAGAATAATGAAAAGATTGTTCCAACCTCACCAATTTACAGTCTTAGTGGATTATGGGGTTTATTTTGTTTTTAAACAAGTATTTCTGAGTTTGTTATATAACATGAAATAAATGCCATCATTGTATTGAATCTAATGTAGACCCTTTTTTATGAAGCACTTCCACAGAGGCAGAAATAATTGAGTGACACTATCACAGCAAAGATAAATCCTTATATATATCAAAAATCTTACATATTTTTCCTTTTATCTTCATCCTCAGTTTCAAAGTTTGGAGCGGATTGTTCCAGGTTTAAGGGCACTTGCTATTCAAATAAAACAAGTACTCTGGAGATTACTGAGGATATTTTAGATTTGGGAAGCTACAGTGTGAATAATCTTTTTCGAATACCTGTGGCCAGTTATTTTGTCTCTTGCTGGACTACAGCTGTTGCTGTGCAAGTGCTCGCTCTGCTTGATAACTTTGTTAATATGACAAGTTCTACAAGTATTATCAAAATAAGTCTGACACCACAACAGATTGCGAAGAAAAGGCAGAGCAGTAGTGAAAAAAAAAAAAAAATAGAATTCTTCAACATGTTTACAGTTGATTTCTAATCTGATGGCAAATTGATTTTTTTCCCAAACTAGTTTGCCATCCCGCTTTTCTAAGCTGTGGTAACAAACTCTGTGCTCAAGGAATGAGGCTGCAAATGGAGTTGAATTCTCAGTTGTATTTTCAGTGACAGTGGCTGGTGTGAAGCAGCAGGTGCCTCCCAAACTGAGGTGTTTCCAGAAGGAGCAGAGGAGAATCCAGATCCAAGTTCAGACAAAGGAAATCTCTGGTTCATGTGTGTGGTTGCTTTCTCTCTACCATTTTCCTTCAACTCTTGACACTCAATTAATTTTGGAAGGAATTAGAGTTTTTCTAACTGATTAGTTACTATTTGAACTACCTCCTTGTTTAGCAGCACTTCACCTGAAGTGCTTATAAAATGCCTTCCTTCAGAACTTTAAGGAAAATTAAAAATATGCCGTTTACATTTTTGTACCTACTGAATTTTTCCCAAACTTTCAGATTGCAGGCCTGAGCTGGGGCTGAACATATGTTATTTGGGAAGGTTTGCTTCCCTTGGAGTCTGCTGGGAGACTGGTTAGGAATTGGTGTTCTGGCACAAAAAGGATATAGGAAGCTCCACCATCTAACACAGGGATGCTACAAGATGTGGGGCTGGCAGGATGAAGACATTTCAGAGTAAATCAGTAAATCAACTTGCTAAACACCTCAAGAGCAAAACTGCTGATCCTAGGAGGCAACTTGCTGTAGTGCACAACACTCAGGAGAATAAAAGGCTCACAGATGAGACATCTACAGAGCTGGCTGTGCCAGGATAACGAGGAGCACGGAGCACACCAGGGATTTCCCCCTCCTTGATGCACACATGCAATTCCTACTGACAGCAGTGGGAGTTGCACATCCACACCAAGGGGACAATGGAACCCTTAGTGGTGGAGATGAGAATGGGATGTGAGCTGTGTGACCACGGAGAGGGAGCCAGGGAGAGGGAGGTGTGATCACTGAGGGACTCTGCAACATACAATAAAATTGTCAAGCAGCCATCAAGTACGTGAGAGCATGGGAATAACAAATTAAATGGACAGGAGGTGAGAAAACAGAGTCTCAAGAGGCTTTTGCCTTCCTAGCTTAGGGCTGATATCTGAATTCTTTATCTGGGAAATATTCCTGTTGGCTTAACCCGTTTAATTCTCTGACAAATAAATATTGCGCTGAATTTGAGTAAATAGTTATGGCCCAGATGCTGAGCATAAAAAGTGGTTTTATAAAAAGGTGTGATAAACAAGAAGAAATTAAATTAGTACAGCTTACAGACCTTACTGTGGGTTTCTTCTATATGATCTGGTGATTCTTCATTTTCAAGTAGGAGACAGCTGGGTGACCAGTGGTTTAGAGTCATTATTACTAATTTGGGTTTGTGTCACAAGTAGTAACAAAGGACACAGCAGGAAATAATGATGATTCTAGTTTGACAGATAATGGCAAACTATGTGTACAAGCAAATTTCTGACAGCAGTTCAAAAATAAGATGAATGAGAAATGCCTTCAGATTTAATATGCATTGGGGATCTTTTAAGGATGTGTAGGGAAGAGGGGACAAGATGAAGCTGAACAGTGAAGTGAAATGTAAATCAGAGAAATTAATTATCAGGAAAAGAAAGACTTCCACCAGATTTTGTTGGAAACCAACAGAAGAAACAAAGGATGCTCCTAAGCAGGAGCAGAAGGAAAATTAAAAAAACAAAAAGCCAGAGTTGGTACATTTATGTAATTTTTTAAGTAACAGAAACTGGAACTACATGAGTAGTTGGGCACAGCTCAACTTTCTGAATTGCCTATGATCTGGCTGCAGTACAAAAATCTAAAGACAAAATGATGAATCACAGAGGAGAAGGTGACTGGAAGAAAGAATCCCCAAGAAAAGGCCACACGGAACAGGAATGGGCTGTGCTTCAGTCCAAGCTGGCTCCATCCCTGCTCCCTGTGGGCTGGAATGGTGGGGGTGACACAGCTATCTCCCTGGTCAAACAACTCTTCTGAAATCACATTTTCAGTCCTGCCAGACAGGCTGCAATGCCAAGGGATTTGAACCTTCTCTTTTACTCTACCTACTCATCCGCACGTTGTGGATCCAAGGGATTCTTCCTCCAAGCTGGTCATGTGGATGGCACTGGGGAAAACACAGCTTCAGAGGCCCTGTACAAACCCTTCCTGCTCACTTAATTACACTGACCAAGGGAGGCCAGCTTTGGTGCAGCCTGACCTGCAATTATGAGGCACACCCTGGTCTCCTCACTGAGCTGTGCAGGCATTAGTGGCAGCATGCCAGCAATTGCTATATTAAAATCAATTTGAAACTCCCAATTCCATGTCTCTTTCACCTTAGGTGAGGTAACACGCCTTATACTAATGCAACTCTTTGTAAAATATTGTCAAATTAAACTGACCTGTGCAAAACAATTAACAGTTCTATTCTCTCTCTCTTTTTTTTTTTTTTTTTTTTTTTTTTTTGGTTATTTTTTTCTTTTTTAAAAAAAAAAAAAAAAAAAAAAAAAAAAAAAAAAAGAAAAAACAGACCAAGAGGTTTAATAAATCTCTATCTTTGCAGTGACTGTTTAAAGAAGGAGTATTGAAACAAAATAAAATAAAAGAAAGCAGAAAAGCAGCATTAGGTTTTTTCTCAGAGTCACCAAGGAGAATAAACTGCAAGAGCTCCCTGACACAGCAGGCAGGCAGCTCCCAGGCTGCTCCATGAGGCAATGCTTGATATTCATGGAAACAATGAAATCTCACCAGATTTAGTACAAAAAAGAGATGAATAGCCAGCCTGTGATTTTACAAGCAGGAGGAAGGCCACAGATTCCCAGTTTCCCCAAAGCCTGCACAAACTCACTGATTTTAAGACTCTCCTCAGATGAGCCCGTGTTTAAGCAGGATTGTGCCATCACCTCAGGAACAGAGTTACCTGAAGGGTCATCACATGCTTTACCTGGAACATCAAGGGGGGAAGAGTATCAAACACATAAACCCAGGGAGTTCCTCCCCAGCCTCTCCATGCACCCTCAGCAGCTCAGGAGGAAATGCCTTTTCTAAAAAGTCCCATGATTTCCCGGGCCACTGGAATGCTCACTCTGACATTCAGTGAGGTACCAGGGGAAAAGAGCAGGATCTGACCTGTCAAACCTAATAGATCTCTAATTTTTACTCATTCAAGCACCAGAAAACCTCAAATTAATATCAACATATTTAATTTTTTTTATAAGGGACAGCTGAAAGAAAATTAGAATATTTCAGACCTGCAGCTTGTGCTGTTGTTATTGTTTACAGCAGCAAATCTCATCACCATTGCATTCTTCTGATCAACATGGTCCCATATACACTGAAATGTTTACAGTAATGTAACTTGTTTCAGTCCAAATCTCAAGATACCCTGCTACAAGCACCAATACTAATAAATTATCATTCTTTTACCTAGCAAAAACATGAGGTCCAGATCAGCTTTTCTAATATTACAGTACATTCTTTTCTTCTTTATCAGAAAAAAATGTTTTCCTCTGCACAGATTGGTAAAACATAAATAGAAGTGATGTTCTGAGCTCTCTCAGCCTTTTGTGGCACCCAGCTTGTTGGTATTCCTCACAAATATTTTTCCTCACAAATATATCCAACAGTTTTTGCACTGCAGCAGATACTCTAAATTGTGTGTGTGCCTGGTAAATGCTGAGGCAGAACTCCTCAGAGAAAGCCCCAGTTACCTGTTTAATATGAAGTAATTTTCTGGAGCTGTCAGCATTTTTGGTCAAAAACCACCTGGAAGACAAAGCACTTTGCAAGAGACAGCTTTGACAACCAATGGATTTTAATAGTGGAACTGAAAGGATAAGAAAACTTGGAGGGGGGAGAGAGGGAGAGATGTGCTCTTGTAAGGGATTGCTTTGTGACAGAATATCCCATACTCAAAGTAATGCAGTGTATTTCCAATTAGGAAAAGTAGTCAGAAATTTACAATGTTTGCCTCCTTGTAATTTCTGTCAAGTTAAAGATGTATATGGAATTAATTTAACTATCTGAAGCAGTGGTTTAGCGACAAATGAGGATAATAATATGATAATATTACATATTAATACCAATATTACATGCCTCAGTGAAATAAAGCCTAGAAATAAAAGAAAGGGAACTATTTAGGAACACCATATGTATGAATAATATGGACTGACTGCAGGCCAAGAATAATAAAAACCCAAGTCTTGCACACATGCATAAACAGAAAGGAAGAGAAAGTGTAGAGTCACAGGGGTTAAAGTTTTATTAACTACCATTGGTAGTCACCACCTGACTTCTGCTCAGCTGATAAAGGCTGGTTTTGATGTTGGTGGAGTTCTGTACATGCAGCAACTGCTGCTTTTGCCAGTGTCTAGAAATGCCTGAACTCCAAAGATTAATTTTTTAAGTGCATGCGTTCATCTAACAAGATTATCTGCATTTATCCTATTAACTCTGACCAGTAGATCTCACATCCCCTAATCCATTCCCAGTTGCACACAGGCTTTCAAGTCAGACTGGAACCGTGTCCAGGACACACAAACAGGTGCTAAAAATATTGGTACTTCCAAGACTGGGTAACCCCCAGCTGAAAAAACATTTTTGATCTCTTTGAGAGAGAAATCTATGGGAGATATTCCTGCACCATCTTTGGGTGTGAGCTTCTGGCAGACTTGTCTTTTAATAAAGCTCATTTTAAGTGATTCTTATTGTACTAATCCATCAGTAGGAAATGGCAGAATCATGGATCAGGTTTGATTGTAGCCCAGGAGCAGCACAGGATTTAGATGGGACATTTTTAAAGTTTTAACAACAAATACAAATTATATCTGGTACAACCTGGACTTCACCTATGCAGATATTTCAGCAGAACAGTTATTTGCAAGCTGATCCTTAAGTACTTTATGAGAGATAAATCTAATAACCTTTCTGGGAAAACCTCAGCAGGATGCAGACACTGTAATAATCCATATGCAAGCTACCACATTGTATTGTGTGCCGTCAGACAACTCAATTATTTTCCTCCAGATCTAACAGAAGCTTCTGTTTAGTAAACATGATAAGAGTCAAACTTTTACATATATATATATAAAGTGCTTAATTTGCATGCAAAATTGCCCTAAGTATGTATGCAAATAGGAAAACTCATGCACAGATGACTAATTAAGTGCATTTATGTGAGAAATTACCCAATGCACGCATGGAATCTCAGTAATTGTACACACAACTCTGTGAGCCATTGCCTTTGCAATTTGGACACGTAACTGATTGAAAAAATTGTTTCTCAGTACTGTGTTGGAATAACTGATGTGGCCAGAAGTAGGACAGCTGAGGGGGCTTTGGGAAGAAACTGTAAAAGTTTGTGAGGAGCTTTACAGTAAGAACAGAATTTGCCATATCTACCATTAATGTTTTTGTATTCACTTGCAACCATCCTGTGCTAATCTGTGGCTTGAAGAGAGTCATATCTGTAAAACAATAATCAGAAAAATAAAATCAAGAGTGATGGCACAAAAGGTAGTGCCATTAAAATTAAACCTGAAGTCTGCTCTTGCCTGTCTAGCATGTGTTTGGAAAACAAACAGTGAATTTTACTTTATGTGTCTTGATCAAGCTCCCTTTTGTCTCAACCAGGCAGGCTTTGTGATATGACAGCACAATATCCCTCTGGAAGGTTCAGGGAGTTTTAGTGAGAAAAGGGGTATCTCTCTGTCTGTTTTAATTTTCCAGGCATTGATGTTATTATAAGTTCTGTTATCTCTAAACACTGATTAGTTCTCTTTATATCCTCAAAGTTAGAAGCTTCATGCTTACATTGTTAAAATTCAATACAGAGAACGAGTTCTTTCAATGTGATGTGATAAACATCCCTGACTTCAGTGTCCTGCAGAGAAAAATACCTGCCCAAATTGTTTGGACATGCTCTGGCTGCTGAAAGCAGGGAACATCCCCAGCCTGCTTTATGATGCTTTCCTATTTTCTGGTCACTCTGTTGATATTGAGCATAACAGGTAGAGAGGAGCACCTGTTTATTTACCCACAGCTCAGGGTCAAACGCTTCAATCAGCCCCTAACACAGGCAAAAAATGTTCCTCAGATGTGAGGAACAGGCAGAGAGAGGGGAGAGCGAGAAGAGAGGCTGGGCAGGGATGCTCTGGTCCATCCCAGCCGGGGATGCTGAGCTGCGGGCGCGGCTCCGGGCTGGCACCTCGGGCAGCAGGGGAGGAGGATGCGCTCGCTGCTCCAGGCTGCTTTTACTCAGCACGAAGTTTCCTCAGGTTGGGTTTTTGAGGAGGATTTGAGGTCTGTTTCTGCCGCTAAGTGGTGCTGTAAACAGCGCAGCATCCTGGTGGTACCGCGGCTCGCAGCCGGGAGCCGGGCACGGCCCTGCCGAGCGGAGCGGGCTGATGCAGGCAGCACGGAACAAGTGCCCATCGGGTGATACAGGCACGGAACAAGTGCCCATCGGGTGATACAGGCACGGAACAAGTGCCCATCGGGTGATACAGGCACGGAACAAGTGCCCATCGGGTGATACAGGCACGGAACAAGTGCCCATCGGGTGATACAGGCACGGAACAAGTGCCCATCGGGTGATGCAGGCACGGAACAAGAGCCCATCGCGCTGCTTTAATCCCTCTGTGCCGCTGGATACATCAGGGGGAAGAACGGGCCAATCCAAAAGATTAAAGAAATCCAAAGATTGAGCCCTGCTATGCAGTATCTGAAGCGGTGGATTACAAAAAACAATTCTAATTTTTTTTTAAGCTTTGTCTGTCTTCTTTCTGTTCCTTTTTAATTATTAGTGTTGTTTTCTCCAAGTTTGTGGTTGTTAGAACTTGAAGTACTTAACAAATAAAACTTGAGAAAAACACCTCATTAATACTTGCAATCATCCCAGAACTTATTTTTAAAACAGATGCTCCATTTTTAAAATCATTTAAAAAAACAAAAAAAAAAAAAAAAAAAAAAGGTAGAAAATAGTTTTTCTGGAGTACATACAGAGATCTAATCCTTCCCAACCTCCAAAAACGATGCAATTGAAAAATAGGGTGGAAATTTAGAAGGAGAATGCCAACTTGCAACTTCTGCTCTCCTCAGTCCCAGGAGAAGTGGAAATGCAGCAGGTAGAGGAGCTGTTTTGGCATTTTGACAAATGAAATCCACACAATTGGATTCGTTACCTGGTGTGCAACAAGCCAATGGTTACACACTGGAGAGAGAGACATTGGTTATTTATTTGAGAGTTGTGCAAGCCTGGGTGCTCCGTGTATTCCACAAATCCAGCATCATCACTGGGCTTTCTGTGCCATTATTTATATACAGGAATTTGGATTTAGTGACTCCCCTCAGTGATGGTTGGTTAGTATTTTCTGAACAGATTACAAAAGCCCAGCTGACACCTCTGCATGCTCAGAGGAAGGGTCTGCCCCTGGGCAGGGTCTGTAGGTGTGGTTTTCAGTATTTAATGAACATGTTCAAGTCCTGGATCCGTGGACCTTGAGTGTGTTGCTAAATTAACAACGTGTACAGAGACATATATCAATATCTTGATGTTAATACATCCCAAAGGCTTGTTAATTCCTGGATGTCCTGGCTAAGAGATGCAGCTGCTCTGCTTCCACTTTGAGGTTTCCTTTCTTGCCGATTGGAAGTGCACAAAGATCTTACATCAAGGAACACCCTGGCTTAAGATAATCTCGACAAATTCCACATTTTGCAGTGCTGTGAGCCCTTGCCCCAAGCAATTCTGCACTCGTGGTGCCTCTCATGGCTGCAGCAGAGGCTCCTGAGGAAGGATCAGTGGGAAAAGCTGTGCAGTCCCAGGAATGCAGAGTTCAGGAGTCAGGAAGCTTTGTCCTGGTTTATAGGAGGAGGAGAAATTTGTTTAAGCACAGTCCAGGGAGGAGTTTACTCCTTTTCTCTCCCATCTCTACAAAATGAAGAATGGAGAGGAAGGGTGGGGCAGTGAAGGTTCAGGTTCTTGGATCCCACATGCTCTGCTGCTGGATTTCTCAGCTCCTGAGGGAGCAGGTTCAGTGCTCTGTACTCACACACCCATCAGGTGTTCTGTGTCTGCAGCCAGGCCCAGCTCAGCCTGCAGTCACACTTTTTAGCAGATCTGAGCACCCTAAAACATTGCCTTGCACTGAAACCCAATGAATATCTGCCCATGTGAGCTGCTCTGCTGAGCAGAATCCTTTAAAAAAGGAGGTGGAACTTCTGGGGAGAGGATTAGTGCCTTTTGTGGACTGTATTTGTGTGCAGGGTGCTGGTTTATTCACAACATTCCCTGAGAAGTGCTTTAAATCAAGAATCAAAAGCCGAAAGGGTATCAAAGCTGTACAGGAGCTGATTACTACTATAAATTTTGCTGAAACAAGCTGATGCTTTGCTGATTCTTTGGTCTTTTTTCTGGTAAAATATGTCAGTGTTAACTCACAGCATTGACTTTTCTGTGTTTTTTGATTTTTTTTTCCCATGAGATTATTTTTAGCTGCTGTGCATTAGCTGTGCTTCAGAAAAATATTGAGGTAGAGGTTGCAGGTTCTTCCTGAAAAAAAACAAATGATTTATTGATAGAAATGCAACAATACCTGAATATCCATAAAACTGTTGTCATGTGACCCCTTCCCTCCCTTTTTGGATGAGGTAGAGAAAGATGTTAGAGTCACGTGAATTTTTCAGGAGAGAAAGAACTATCACAGGTAAATCAGCTTTATACCAAAAAATCTGATAGAAATAAGTATAACAGCTATAAAATAAGCAAACCCTTAACAGAAGAAGGAACCATTTACAATGGTTTTAGGGGAAGTGGCCAAAGTACTCAAAACAACTTTGTATGAGTTATTTAGATTATAGAATAATTCCTGAGCTCCAAACAATGGTAAGGAATAGTAGCTCTCCAAAATGTCCTCTAGAGAGAACAGCAGAAATGCAAAATTCAAATGCCATGAACAGGTCAGGTGCAAGTCCAGAAACAGTGTGGTTCTTCTGACATTTACATTCTGTAGGCATGCATTTACATATTTAGAAATGAATTTATAGTGATGTACAATTTTTCTGGGAAGTTTTTGAGTTTAGCTGTAGTTTCACTGCTAGAAATCCTGGCCTCTCTGCAATCACCCTCAGGTTTTCCAAGATTTAATCAGTTTAAGTCAACTTTAATATCTTTCTTGTGATGCAAAAATTGTACAATTTGTTATAATATTTTCCAAGTGTTGAAATCCACTTTTCCCAAGGCCATCTCTGTGTGGTGGCATCAGTCTGGCTGGTTTGTCTGTCTGCCTTTCCCACTGTTCATGCTCTTCCTTCTTTTACTTTAACAGACTTTTGCTTCAGAATAAATCCAACTGTAAGGAAACTTTCTGAATTGCTGATATCATACTGTTTACCTCCAAGAAAATACCACAGATTCAGAAGCAATGACCTCAGTTCTTCACCTGAATTTCAAATTCTCAGCTGACCTTCTGATACCTTTTATCTTTGTATTTCTGTTGCCTGTAAATTTGGCCTCAGATCTTGCTGTGTACAATTAACTCTGGTTTCTGACATCACCTTTCTGCCCATGTGAGATTCAAAGAGAGAAAATGTTCAATTTTCAGCTCATTTTCTCCTGTTTATGCACAGCCTGGCTCAGACACTGCTTCACAATTCCAGGAGCAAACATGAGGGTCTTCCAAAATGAGGATCCCCCTACCCAGCTGCCTCTTACTGGGAAATTAATCTATTTTTTCCCACTTGTTCCTGGCTGGATCAGGAGGGATGTTCAAGTTTGCCTATCTTCATTTTGGAGACAAGAATCACACACACTGTGAACCCTGTCAAGGACTGTTTTATCCCCATAAATTATTTGGAATAAACAAATACAACTACTTACATTTAAAGAAAAAATCAAGGGAAAAATCGGAAACTGTGGCTTTGTATTACTTAGAGACTAAGATTACTCAGTGTTAGTCAGATTCACTAAAAACTTGTTTAAATATTAGGCATAATTCCTACTGTGCTAGAAGTGGATAAGGAACTTCTAAACCTCAGTTTAAACCTGCAAGGAGCTTTCTGTTAAGGAAAAATAGGGATAATACATTTGGAATATAAATGAATCACTGGGCAGGTTTTCCCCACATAGAATGTATACATCTTGTACATTATTCTGCAAACCACAGACCAAATTGATTACAAATTGAAATAAAATACAAATGCCATTTATGCCAGGTATCATAAACAACTCAATATCCTCTCATCTCTCAGAGTTTGTGAAGAATGGAGACAATAGCATTTCCTCACAGAAACTATAAAGAAATTAAAGAGTAGGATCAATATTGTAAGAGGAACTTCTCTGTGTACATATCCAGCTGAATTCCCAGCAATAGATAAGGGAAATATTTGTGTTGAACTCCCTGCCTAGGGCTTTAAATTGCTGTATAGTATCATGCATTATGGCCTGTATTAATTATCTAATTGAGACATTTATATGGTCATCAGGCAAGTGGGGACCTGGAGAGAAATCCCTAATTAAGACTTTGGAGTTTGATAAGAGGCTGCTACTGCACGGTGATAAAACACTATTTTTGTCTTATCTTATGAATGTGTCAGGGCAGATTATGTTAAATGCTACCTACATGCATAATCAGATGACATATCTCTGGCAAGGCCTGCAGATAACACTCTGCAAATGCACATTTATTATTTTACAGTTCAGATTGTTAAAAGGAGAACAAAACTTGGAGATCCAAAAGTGCAGCAAGTCCATCTTGGCCATGCTCAGGATGTCACCCCATGGGTGTTTCCCTTGGGATTTGGGGACAGAGATTTTGGGTGTGATGAGAGGCAGAGCAGCTGGAAGGCAGCAGCTGGAACCATCCTGCTGATTCTGTGTTGCTGAGCTCTGCAGGCACTCCCTTCCTGCTCCCTGTGTGCTGGAAGGTGGATTGCAGACATGGGAAATTCAATGATGCCTGACCAATCCCTGTCCCAGTGCTCCTTTGAACCTTCACTGCCTTCCCAAGGAGAGGGGAACAAACAGGGATCCAGCCCCTCAGCATTCCACTCCTCATTTCCTCCAGAGTGCACTCCCTGTTTCTTGGCATTATGAGTTTGTTGTGAATTCTGAATATGTAATACAAAAATACCAGCAGTGATTTTTTTTTTCCTCCTTGACAAGTTTTCTGGGAAAATCCAGAGCTGCTCTAATTTTTGCATGCAGCCTCCCCATCCTTCTTCTTGTCTGCAGGGTTGACTCAAACAATAGCATTCAGTTCAGGATCTCTTTCCTCATTAGGTGGTTTGAGATCTCCAGGGGGGTGATCAGCTCTACCACCAAAGCAGAAGAAAGCAAATTCAGAGAGCAAAACACACATGACAATTGTTTTTAGTGCTTTTCCTCTTGCCATCATCCAACACTGCTGATACCAGTGGTAAATCTCCTGCCTTGCTCCAACAATGGAAAGAAATGTTTACAAGGTTTGGATATATGCATATATTAATATAAATAAACATATAATGTATATATGCATTATACAGCTATACATTTATACACGCACACATACTAAATTTAACACCGCAATTATAATTTGGGATTTTTCAAAGCCTGCATTTTAAAACTTCCATGACCTTCTACCTGGATAATATCTTTTTTAATTTTCTGCTGTTTACAGGCGTGCATAATGCAAACTGACAAGTGCTAGAGCTGCGGAAAAGAGGCGAGAAACAAGGACCAAAGGTCTTTGCTAAGTAGCAGGATGAAAGATGGCTTAGGGTAATTTTGCAGAAGGATTCAGTTTTACAGATTTCCAAACAAGAAAAGTGGATATTAATGGGGGTTTGCAAAGAGCAAACTCAGTAACAGTCCTAGTCAATTAAAAGTACATAAAATATTAATGTGTTGTCCCCTGGTTTGTGTTTAAGGGGCTGTGGAGATTAATGTTTAAATCCCAGGAGAAAAAGCCCCATCCTGTGCTCAAACCCCATACTTGGAGCTGTCATCCATTACCAAACATCACTTCATTAATATGCTAAAAGTTTCTACATGTTTCCCAAAACATTGATTAGGTTCAGGGATTTGGGAGAGCCAAGTTTAACCAGCCCCTGCCTCCCAGAAGCTCAGAAACTTCTCAGCTCTGTCCTCTCAGCTCAGTGCCTCCTTCTCCCTGTGCAAACAGGAGCTGCAGGGCTGCATCAGGAGAAATCCATCAGATTCCCAAGGGCTGGATGCTGCTCCTGATGTGCTCCAGGTCCACAGCTCTGTCCCCTGAGTGCTTGGGAAAAATGGAAGATGAATTGGAAGCACAACAGGAGAATAACTGCTCAAAAGCTGCACACACCTGCTTGAGGTGTAAGCCAGGAGCTTTCCCAGAGTGATGGCCCAGGCACGGCAATGACCTGGCCACAACAACTGACACACACCTCATTTCCAGCTTAGATGGAAAAGAAGAAAAAAAAACACTTGGGAAGACTTTAGAATCCCTCTGCTTCTTGATTAACCTGATCTCTGCATGCCTAAACAGGGGACAGGATGAACTCGGCCCAACAGAGCCTCTGTGGGTTTGATTGATGGAGTGCCCCAAAGTAAAACACTCATTCTGAAAAGCTGAAGAGAAATGCAAACTTTTAATAACATTTTCAAATTATTTAATCCTACAATCAGGCCTGACCTTGTTCAATATGAAACTTCATTACAGCCTGGAATGTTAATATGAAGTTCCAAAAGCATCATAAATTACTGGTTTCTTCAGTGATGCATGGGCCTGTCCTGCTGTGGCCAGCTGCAATTTTAATATTTTCTTAAGAAATGAAGAAATGAAGAATTAGCAAATAATGGCATGATCCTGAAATTACTGTTCTAGGAATCACAGTTTATAAATTGGCTAAAAAAGATAAAGATATTACTCATTTCCATAGATAAATGATGTAGCCAGTCCATTTTTAGGCCGGGAGGAGGGAAACTCTAAATTCTTATTTTTGAATAGATCCATTAATAATCAATCCAACTGACCTACCTTTCTGCAACATGACAGGTCTGACAATCAATGAAAGAATTACAACATGTAACTGGCAATTTCACCATCAGAAACATTATTTTGTATACAACTAGTACCTTGTAACAACTTAAAAGTGGTATTCACTGTTTGAAAAGGGCAAAATAAAACCATTTGCAATATTGACTGACAGAGATTCTTTTTTGGTGCTTATTATTTAACAACAGAACAAGGAAAGTGAGTGGACGATGCAAACTGCTTGAAAAATCAGGGAAACTGAGAGGCCAGTGCACTTTTAACTCAAAAATGCATTTTGAAAATGACCTGTATTGACTATTTGTTTAGAATTAAGAAGGGAATGATAGAACCTTGGTGGTCTTCAGTCCCCCAGTTGGATGATTCTGTAGATTTCAATGGGACTGGATTGAAATATAATGTTCTTTGCTTAACTGCTTATCAAAGCATCATAAAAAATTGTGATTGTGGGTCAGACACTGGCCCAGGAAACCTTCCCCTTCATGTCTGTGTTTGCTGGGGTCCCAGGGTCCCAGTGGTGCAGGGTATTCCAAAGATGAACTGTTTGCTGTCAGCACTGAAAAACAACAGCACAGGCCTGGAAACAAAGCTAATCAAACATTCTGCAGCAATTAAAAAATAAAATTGCATTTTGTTGTATGATGTTCTTATAATGAACAGCATGGAAATGTGGAGATTCAAGCAGCTTGAATGCTCAATTAATTCAAGCTCAATTATCATTATGACCAGCACTATGAACCTTCTCACCATCCCTTTCCCCCTACCTAAATCTCTGCTTGTAACCTCTTCTGCATTCTTTTAAATCAGTACCAGATTCATTCTAAAAGCATTTAATGTAAATAAAACATACACGAGACAGTTCAGCTTTTTTCTATGATGCTCATCCAAGGCTTTACTTGCCAAGAGGCAAAAATACTGAGCAATATTGTGCAGAAATCTATAATTTCCTCTACAATAACTGCGGTTTGCTTTATTTATTTTTTAAAATTTCTTCTGGCCATGAGACAAAACCAAGAGTTTTCACGGGCAACCCCATTGCCCAGAATTAATTGGCTGGAAAGAAAGAAGAATTCTTTCTGTAAGAAAAGAATCCCATTGTTTTCAGCCACAATATTAAACAACCACTTAGCAAAGGGCGAGAATAACGGGGAATAATTACTAACTGAAGAAAATATTCAGAACACATGGTAAAACCAATAATTAGGCCCAATTGTGCCAGTTCTGTGCGTGTTTTACACTGCCTGCGGTGAACTCCCGTTTGAAAGCTCAGTTTTGCACTGGGCAATGGTTCAAAACCCAGAGACACATCAGTCCCAGGCAGCAGCTCCCAGAGAAGTGCCAGACTGGAACTGACTGACAGCACTTCCCACTGCAATCTGGGGTTGTCTTCCAGAACTTCCACTCAGCTCTGCTTCCAATCGAGCTGCATTTAGCTGAGGGATTCTAGCGAGGTCACAAAGCAAGGCAGGCTGCCTGCAGACACCAGGCATCCTTTAGTCTGTTGTACAGTCACACATGGGAGATTTACAGGACAGAAATGCCAGATACCTTCTGTGGCAACAACCTCATCAGACAGAGCTGCCACAAAAACCCCAAATGTTGAATTTGCAGCTACTAAGCCACGGCACAGTCTGTTTGTTAAGTCCACTGCTCCACAGTGTGACTGTGCACTCACATTTATCTTAGGGCAAAAATGTAACTGGAAGGATTAATAGAAGGGAAAATACAACTGGACAGTGCATTGGCAATTACAGAGCTGAGAATTAAAGCTACTGAGGGAAAAAAAAAAAAGTGTTTTGGTGATGAAAGTCATCTCTAGAGTTACAATTAAGATGAAATTTATTGCCTCTGCTTAACATCTGTTTTATATTTATTCATTCTGATAAAAAATTATATCCTGGATCCAAAGCTTCAGCTTCCAAAGTTGCAGAATGAATGTTAATTAAATATTTGATATGAAGTCTTTTAAAAACCTACAAAAATTACTCAGTTTACTTAAAATAGCACCCAGCAAAATACAAAGTGTGGTATCAGATCCCATAATGAAGTCTTTCAATTCCCTTGAACTCCCTTCATTTAATGCGAAATATAAAGGACTAACTTTTATATTTGTTTCCTTCTGGTATAAACAGACTGTTTAATGAGCTGCTGTGTGATAGGAGCTGAATGTCACTCAGAAGGCAACACATCCCCAGCTCACTGGTGGCTTTGCCCCTCTTAATCTTCACCTTCTATCTGAGATGTTCTTTCCCTTTTTCATGGATGCTCATTATGTATCTGTTCCTCATTCACTTTGCTGGATTGGAATAAGTATGGACTTGTAGATATGACATAATCTACCAAAAACTACTAGAGGAATGAATATTATTTGCTGAAAAGCCTCCTGCTCCTGAACAGCTTGTCAGTCTGCTCGCTCCTCAGAGGTCTGTTTCCCCATTAGTGCACATTTCCCCAGCTGAAGATTTAAGGGTTTTTGGTTTTTTTTTTCACCACTGTCACAATAAAAAGAGAGGAAAACGAAGCAGGTGGTGTCTTTCTAAAGTCCAAGTGTTTTTTAATGATCGTTCTCTATTTCTTCAAGTGCAGAAATTTCAATTCTGATTAAAATGAAAAAATGACAAGCCATTACAGACAGACCTCCATTCTCCAAAGGCTCCCCTCTGAATACACAATATGTTTTCCTATATAATGCATGCACCATATTTCAATATTAATTATAGGAAGGTCTCTTTGGGGTCACATGCTAATTATATCTATTTAGAATTTATCATGCTACTTCCAATATAATGTGCTGTCATTGTGTCCTGTTGTTTTTCCTTGCCTGAGGCAGAAGGAAGCTACAATAAACCTGAAAATAGTGGCAAGAAATGTTCATTTTAAAACATATGGGGTGAAAGCTGCACTGAGGGCCCTGCCCAGTGCTCATTGAAATCAGCAGGAATCATTATGTTAACCTCAAGGGAAAATGATCTGAACCCATTAAACGTGCACAGTTGTATCTGAGGGGCTCTGTGCATCTCTCAGGGTAATGAAATGCTTGTGCCACAACTCACTGTAAATAATCAGGGAAGCATCCAGCATCATGCCAGGGAGGATGTGCACAGAGGAGTGTGAGCTGTCCTGGTTCTGAAGGGCTCAGACTGGTACTAAAGATGAAGAATCAAAGCCTCTGTTCCAAATCCTTTTGGGTGTGTCTGATACATTCATCTATAGCATTGTGTGATCCCTGGGTCTGTACAGGGGGCACTGAAAATGGGGGTTTGCTAACTAACCACTGGATTGCAGTTCTGGATTCAAATATGTCACATTTTAAAAATTCTCCCTCCTTACAAGCCCTAAAGATACCAGCGCATTTGCTGATAAACACTTACTGTATTTATAATTTTCTTTTATAATGACTGGTATCATTCCATCTGAATTTACCAGCCCAAGGTGTCTTCTCTGTGTGAGGAATTCTCAAAGTTCCCTGCACAAATCACAACTAAAGTTAAATGGTGCCTCCCTTATTCCACCACCCTATGAACACAGAACCAAATTTCCAGCCTTGCCACCTATGTACAATTATTAATGCTAGAGACTTGTGTCTGCTTTCAAGAAACAGGTGCCTGCAGGATTAAACATGGATAACACTTGGAAAAAATCCAAGCACCAAAGATAAGCATCTTGGCCTAAATTATGCCCCTTTTGTGTTTCCTAGCCTTCTAAATTGTCAGTGCCACATTACCAGGCAGCAGTGACACCAATCAGACACTCAGTGACTCAACAGGCAGCAGATTACCTCATCCAAATTTCCACACATCCTTTCAACCCAATTACTGCCACTGGTGGTCCTTTTACCATCTGTGCTTTTCTGTGTCTGCATGAGGACTTTTCTAAGCACACCTCTCAGTATTTAGGTGGTGCCTGTGAGTAGCCTGACTCCTAGAAGTAAGACTCACAGAATACAAATGTGAAATGACATTTACATATCTCTATGTCACTGTGGTTACCTTCTTTTTTAAGTCTATAATGAGATATTTTCAAATTAAGAAAAATGTTAACATCAGCCCACTAGCTGTATTTTTTTTTTTTTTATTGATAGGTCTCAGCACAGAGCAAACCGATATTCAAGTGGAGAAAATGAATTATCTGGAGCCAAATGTAATTTTATTTTGGTAGGCCAACAATCAATAGAAGAAATGCACAGTCATTTCAGTAATTGCCACAGCTTCATGACAAATACTTCCTAGAAACTCCTGGCTAGGTGATCTCGGCATCCAGGGTTACTGAGGTGTATCTTTAATGCAGGTTAGCTCAGATGTTCAGAGACACATGAAAATTATGCAAGCACATGGGCTATTTAATTTTAATATCCAAGGTCATGAGTCAGATTGTCTCATGTTGTGTAAAAACCTTGTAGTGGAACACGAAGCTTAAGTAAAGTGAGATTTCATTTTCCTTACCTGCATAAAAGTAGCAAAGACAACTAAGCTGGTAAAACCACATCTGAGGACCTGAAGATAATTCTACCAGCATCACCTTCCACAGGGCTCTTACTGCCTCCACTTCTGCAAGGAGAGGAGGCTCCCTGTGACACTGAGCTGTGCCTTGTGCAGCTCTAAATCCTGCTCTGAAAACTGCTGAGCACAGCCCAGCTCCCCCCAGGGTCTGCTGCTGCTCCCTCCCCTCCTGCTCAGCCCAAGGGAGCCTGCCCAGCACAGAACACCAGGAGAGGATTCCCACCTGGACAGGAAGGAAGAGATGGGTTTTTTTTTTGCAATAATTGTAATAATCTGGAATTGGGCTGCCAAATAATTCAGTCCACAGCTGAGCTTCCAAGGGTTGGGTGGTGTGGACTGTGTCCTGTGGGAGCAGCTCAGGGTGTGAAAGAGAGCTGTGTTTATATTTCCAGGTGATGAGGTGAGGGAGAATCCAGGCCCAGGAATGATGGGGGAGAGATGGAATGGCAACAAGATGTCCACAATTCCAAAATGTGAACCATATGAGTGATGGAGCATGAACTGATGGTGAGTTTTAACTGGGGCTCACTGTAGTGTTTGGGCCCTTTTGAAAGACTGGGTACTGCCCTGCTTTTGGAGTTCTTTGCATTTTGAGGGGTTTTTGAAGCTCCTGGAGCCCTGATATAGTTCTGTTTTTAAAATGCTTTGAAGGAAACAAAGAGCAGTGGAATCACCAGTAGTGAGGGGGATTGCAGAAGAAAAAAAGTGAAAAGCACACTTTTCAAATGTATATGACTTATTAATCTACTTTCTCTGAATTTTCCTCAAGAAATGAAATCCTGTTTTACTTAAATACTTTGGGATTTTTTCCCAGTGGCCATTTGTCTCAGAGTTTTCAGTTATGCAGATCAGACACTCGGGAAATGGAGAACATCTTCATTTCTCTTTTTGTTCTGAAACAAGAAATATTCTTTATAGCATCTGAGGGAACCTCCAAAGTATGAGAGAGACTTCAGATTACAATTTCTTGTTTAAAGAAAAGCTATTCTTTTGTATTAAGGGAAAAAAAGAAAACAAAACAACAAAACATTTGAAGAGTGTTCAATCAAAACAAACTTAGCCTTGAGTGTTGTTGTGAGAATAGAAATTTCTTCTGCCAGAACTCTTTCCTACAGGTAATGCTGTCTTTAAGCAACTTTTTTCAAATGTAACAGAAAGTAAAGGGTAAGGTTCCTACTTGTAGAATAATTAGCAAATCTTGGAGGAAGAAACGGAATAAAATATTTTACACGTGTTTTTGCAGGGTAGGAAATAGAAAGGATAAAATAATTCTGGTTGGAAAAAAACCCCAGCTTAGTCATAACTGTACAATAAAGAAACATTGTCATGTACCTTCCCCTACAAAAGCAATGTACCTGTGGTTGGTCAGACCCAAGGAAAAGAGCCTGAGTTCATTAATTTGAAATGAGAGTGAGAATTCCTACAAAGGAGCAGGTAAAAATTGCTTCCAAACCTCCTGCTATGAAGGTGCAGGTTCAGGGCTACAGACAGTTCCTAACCCCTGAAGCAGGAGTTGTTGTTTTACAGGGACAGTGGGTAAATACAGCCAGGATGCTCAGGTTTGTCTCAGTCTGTAGTGGTGATTTGGCACAGGCTACACCCAAAGTGTTGATGGAGAATCTCCCTTTATCCCAATCTGACAGCACAGCACCTTCCCTGAGGGAGTCTGGCTCCTGTGTGCAGGATCTGCTGCACTCAGCAGCAACAGGGATGCTCTGGACTCTGTCCAGTCCCCATCCCTGCCTTGCCACAAACTGCTCCTGTGTTCTGGTACAGGAATTGTGGCATCACCTCTGCCATCTTTCCCACACTGATCTGATCTTCCTGCTAACTTCCACATTTATTTATTCCCACTGCACACACAAAATAAATAACAAAGTGTACCAAGTGTCCAAGCAGACTTGTGCCTGCAATTCTGTGGCTGCAATAACTGTGTTTAAGCTGAAACACAGCCCTGTTCTGCAAAGCCTACAGCTTTAGGTTGTTTTCTCAGCCCATTCCTAACTGAGCTTCTTCATTTTACACTGTGACCACGTTTGTTCTCGCTAATTAAACAGCATGACTAAAATGTGTATTGCAAATATAATAATCTGCCTGTTCTTTCCTGAAATGGTTGTTCTGTGTACTAAGGGATTTTAAATTTTTAAAAAATCCATTCTAGTTGTGTTTGGCCACATGTAGCCACATTAGATGAAAAAAGACCAAATAATGATTGATTAGCACTTACATTTCCAAAGTTTTTGTGATCTTCCATTTCCCTGCCCCCATGCTACTGAGTTTGAATTGCTTCCCTACAAGCCTGTGCATAGCAAAGTACAACCAAATATTTTCAGAATACATCTCTCACCCTCAGGATCCACACTTGATTTTGATATAAAATGTTATTAACTTTAGCTCCCAGTACAAAAGGTCTTGATCAATAATTGTTTCTACCTGTCTATCTTATTTCTGTGTATCTTCTAGGACACTTTTGGAGTGCTGCCAATACATTTTGGTCTGTAAGCACATAACAGTGTATCATAAACCTCAAATCTCTGTGGGTTTATCTTATCTTTTCATTAGGTAGAAGATGGGGGTTTTTTATCTACATAGATTAGATTAGTTCAAGGTCACCCTGAGAGAAGAGAAGAGAAGAGAAGAGAAGAGAAGAGAAGAGAAGAGAAGAGAAGAGAAGAGAAGAGAAGAGAAGAGAAGAGAAGAGAAGAGAAGAGAAGAGAAGAGAAGAGAAGAGAAGAGAAAACAAGAGAAAACAAGGGAAAGGTAACAAGGGTAATGCAAGCTGTTAGAAAATTGAACCCATATATTCTAATGTAAATCATCCTATATCACATCTAGCCACCTCTTCAAATCATTCTTACTGATTTTTCTGGTCTAGGAATACAAGAAACATGGTTAACCAGACAACCTTAAAGGGAACCCCTGCCCATTCTCATCTCTTGACAGTGCTCCAAAGACAGGTTGTCACCATTTGACCATAATATTGAAAAGATCAGGTAGTACTGCCAGCTGACCCTAAATACCTGGTTAAATTAATTAAATAAGCATTTAATTTAATACCTGGTTCAGTGTTTCATTCCTGAAGAAGCAAAATCAGTGCAGGTTATTTTCTTTCTTCTCTTTCTTGACCACAGTGGAAATATCATCATGTGTGAAAACAACACAGAGTCACAGAAACAGACAGTTTCTGATTTTGCAAGGTAGTACACAAGGATACCAAAATAACTTAAGAGGGGGTGGAAATTCACTTATTCTGTCAATAATTCAGTCCCCAAAGATGGTAAAATCAGCAGAAAATAAGCAGTCTGGCATATTCAGCAGCTCCATATCTCACCCATTCATTCAGCTCAAAAATAAAACTTTCTTGCTGCGTTCTTTACTTGTTAAAAATACTGAACTTGAGAAATTTTCACCACTCGTGGTGATACCACCAGGTGACAACTCACCCCAGGGTGCATGTTTACCAAGAGCTGTGATAGAAAAACAACTTCCTGCAGCACTATTGGGAATATATTTTAAAACAACTCTCCTTTGGTAGTGGAGAAAGAGCTGTGAGTGAGCCACCACAAGTAAAGAAAGCAGGAGCCCCTCTGCCACCTGCACTTTAGACTTTCACCTTGAAAGGACTGGGTAGGAATTCCACAACAACAACAAAAATAAATCACACACAACAGATCAAACATTTTTAACCTATAAAATCTATTTCCTGGTACATGCTACTTTTGGCATAGCTATGTTTTAGTTAATTTCTGGGTGAATTACCTTAGCTTGGTGATCTGCATTTGGAACATTAGTGAAACATTAAAAATTCTTTGAGGTAAAATAAAAAATCAAAGGGGTTTTTGAATGTTTGGAAAACTCTACAGAAAAAGGGGAAGTGGTACAGAAGAAAGAGCATCATGCCTGGAGGTAGCAGGGGAGGTAACTCTCCTTCTTTTTATTCTGATGATAAGGGAACTCTCTCCCTCTCAGTGTTCATTCTCCTCATTTAACATTCGAGGCAACTTTCTGAGACAAAACACTACATGAGTCTTTGAACTCTTCATTGTTGGGAGTCAGTCTCTGACTCACCAGAAAGGGCAAAGAGCTTTCTTCTAAAAGTGTTGCTACCAAGACACAAATGCCATCAGCTGGCTAATTGGGTGGGAGGAGTGAAGGGAGCAGAAATCCTGCAATTGGATTAGACCAGGTCTGTTCAGAGGGATGGAATCCACCTCTGTAGGCAGAGTCACTCACAGCCTCAGGGAATTTTCAACCTGTAACCTCCAACTCAAGCTTCAATGGATTTAATTGGAACACAGCCCTAAACAATCACTGATATGTTTTTTACAGCCTTTAAGACCCTTATGCTTGACACATTATATTTAAAAGAAGTGCATCATTTCTATTAGATTCTCCCTTCTCATGATCTACATTGTTTCACGAGATCTGCGCTAAAGATGGAATTTTGGAGGCAGAGAGAGTGGGAGGCTGTGAATAGTTTATTCAGAAAAAAAAATCGTTAATTAGAACTGAAATTATTCACCATTTTTGAGTCAAGCTTGGCAAATAACTTGGGCTGATTAAAAAAAAAAAAAACAAGAAAGTGGGAAATAGGTGACCATTCACAAAACTTGCAAGTCAGAGATCTCTGAGTCCCTGCCTTGTCTCAGGGACTGTGACATTCATCTCACACAAGGACATGTGAGTTCAGGTGTTCCTTCTGCTTGCTTCAGAGCAGGATGTGGGAAATGCAGCCTCCCATTTGCAGGTGAATGCTGACATCACCAGCAACAAAGATTCATATCTCTGGTGAAAAGAAAGAAAAAAAAAAAGAAGGGTGATATTTTGAAATATTTAACTGGATCGTCTGAAACAAATGAAAGGTTTCAAATTTGTTGGTTAGGTGTTTTGTTGTTTTGTTTTTTTTTGTTTTTTTTTTTCAAGTGGAACAAATTCACTCCCTTCTCTCCCTTCAATTTACCTTCCTTTCCAGGGTGAGTCTCCTAATTCCAAAAAATGGACTTCTCCTTGTTGTCTTAGGGGGGATTCATCTCACCTAACTTCAGATCCCTATAACAGCCAAAATATCTTTGAATTTAAGCCTCCTGAGATCACTTACTCATCTAAGCTTTTTTGTATATCAGCTGTCCATAAGGATGAGTCCCTTAGGAGTCATGTAGGAGATTCCAATAGAAGAGCAGACCCCGAGGGGTGATGAGCAGGGGGTGCATTTCCATGTCACTTTTCTGTATTTGGGGATGTGAATCCCATCCTTGATGCAGCCCTTTCTCCCCACCTAAGACTGCTACTGAAAGCAAGCACAAAGCCCTTTCATAATCCTGTATCTTTGCTCTGATACCAAGATACTTTAGAAAACAGACAAATCAGTAACCAGTTATTCTAGCTGTCCTTTTCATTCCATAAATGCAAATTAAAAATACTTATCTGCCGTATGAAGACTTGGCATGTTTAAATAACTATTATCCTTTAAATATATTCCAGTGATGTAGGAATCATTATTCTAACAGATAGAATAGGCATTAAATCCACAGGGGAGTCATTATAAGATGGCTATTTCTCTCTGTTTGACCGAAGCAGCAGTTGTAATGTATTTATTCAGGATTTAGCAAATGGAATTCAATTAGAACTGAAATGGTGTTAAATTGAGTAATTCCTATTGTATTTGTCTGACAGCAGGAGTGGCACGACCTGGAAAGTGAAAAGGAGCAACATTCAGCCAGGATCTCTGTGGGCTGGAGCACTTGTTGACAGAATGTCACTGAGCAAGGGTCTATCCTGCTTAACTTCTTAATCACCTGCTAACACCTGCAATAAAAAATAAGGACCAACAAACATCTATGGACATTATGTGATAAAGTCCCACCTCAATAGAAATAATCTCATTTATTCACAGTGGCTGAAACAGAGCTTAATATCCATTGTATTACAGTGGTGTTTGAATCAAGTGTTCTGATATAATTCAATTCTAGGCAACAAGAAAAAATTCAGTATTATACAGTGTCTTGTTTCTCTGGAAGAGTTTTTATTTAGGGGCAATGTGATTTTAAGGTATGCAGCAAGCTATTACCTATGAAGGCATAAATATTTTACACATTATTTAAGGTGTGCATCTGCACATGTAAAATGTAGAAACCTACAAGGACACGTGGGATGAGTATGGATGAAGAAGGTCAAATGCGGAATATTCTGTATATAAAGAGATTGTGGTGGGCCATTGGTCAATGCAATAAATCCAGGCAGGGATGTGCCCTCCCTATTTTTGTAAAACCTCTTTGACAGGAGCAGATGGGGCTGGGCTGGCATTTCCTGTGATTATCCATGGGGAATGCAGCCTGATGCCGTGGAGCACCAGGAGCTGCTGCTCATCAACAAAGATCTGCTGCTGCATTTGCTGGGCTGTCCCTCACGCTGATCATCTCTCACTCTGACACAAAAACCAGTCTGGGAGTGACATCTGGCACATGTTGAACGTAGAGGAAAACAGAGAAAAATTGCCTGAGAACAGCCTAGTGAATTCGAGAGCCTTGTTAAGGAAATTGCCCTGCTAACAACGCAGTCAGATACTTCAGCCACTCCCTCAGCTCTTCCACAGTCAGACATTAAAACAGGGATAGGGTAAAGGACTTGGCACAACGTGGATATAAATAGTTTTTTCAATAGTGGCAAGCAAAACGATCCTCTTGTTTCAGTCCTGAAACACAGAATGGGACCTCAGATGATGCAAAGAGTTGTATTTTATTTTTCTCTTATTTCTATGGTTTGCATCTTTCTAGCTCTAAGCACCTATATGACTTCACTCCCATTAATATTCCCACCCATTGCCAAATCTCTAATTCAACAAAACACTAAAGCTCCTGCTTAAAACTGAGCATGTGCTTTGCTGCTGGTGGCTGAAAGGGCCTGGGATGTGAGTTAGACTTAAAGGAAATAAAATGTCAGTGGAATCCTCACCCACACCCGCCGCGCTCCTGACGAAAGGGTTCTGCTGTAATTAGCATGCAAGGAACGGATTTTCACAGGAACAGAAGTTGCTCAATCAGGTCAATAGAATTCACAGTTGAATAAAGCTAGATTTTGTTTGTTCTTTTCAAAATGTAGATGTGATTGGTGATACTAAAAGGCATTTCTGAGAGCGTTTCGGTGAGCAATTTGTAGGGGACCAAATCCAAAGCTCCTATTGCAGAAAATGGGTCTGTTGTGTCTAATTTAATATATTTGCAATGACTCTGAACCAAAAATTGCTTCTGATGAGTACACACTAAATATCTATGATTAAATATGGAAGTATATCATTAAGTATAACATTTCTGAAAAGCATTTTACGACTTCAACCTCAATTCGCTGAAAATACATCCACGTGATTTTAATATAAAAAGAATTATATTGCTTAGGAGGAAGAATTATGCCTTTAGCTGCTCTCTAAAATATTCAGATGTTCAGAAAAGGAGGCAAACATATGATAAAAATCCCACTGGACACCACAGTCCCCTTTGGAGCACTGGCAAGCAGATGGTGTCTTTAAAAAACATGACAAGATAGGTCTTACAAAAAAACAGATGCTATCCATTTTCCAGGAAAGATCACTGACAACTAAAAAGTTCACACGATAAACTTCTGCTGACTCAAGAAACATATTAAAGAGTTTATAATAATGAAAATTATTTCAAGGGAGAAATAACCTGAGGCTCAATAAAATTATTTTTCCCATAATTACCATTGCCATATCAATCCAAACCTGTTTCCAAGATGAAAGGTGAAACTATAAAAGCCCAAGGAAGTGAAAACATTGCCTAGGAATTTAGGAAAAAAAAATACTGTCTTAAAATCCATAATTTAAAGACAATTCTGGAAGTATAGAAGGTGAAAAACTGCAATGCAAAAGATGTAAATTTGGATATATAAATAGAGTTTTGTGACTTTATGTCCATAAGTTTAGAAGCACAGAGCAGTTTCCAGGAAAGCTTTTGGCTCTTGTGGGTGGCAATCACTCCTGATTAAAAAACATTTACCTGTTTGTAAAATGTTATGACTCCACATGGAAAGAGTAGAAGATCTATTCTATTCTATTCTATTCTATTCTATTCTATTCTATTCTATTCTATTCTATTCTATTC
>WEIU01023225.1:480461-536749 GCA_013389925.1 Aegithalos caudatus
TATCAATCTGTGTGGACTTCACTAAAGCAGGAAAAAGCTCACAAACCCAAATTCTATAACTAGACGTTAAAAGGGAGATTGAATTATGAGAGACTAAATAATGCAAGTTTTAAAAAATCTCTACATTTCTCTTTATGCATTCAGAAGGAGAGAAACCACAAGTGTGAATGTCACCTGACCCCAGCTGGAGTGGATTTTCATTTGTTGTTTCCATGTGCAGCCCTGGGTCATTGGCCAGTTGTGTTATTGCAGGGGATGAATATTCCTGATAAAAGTGAGACATGGACACAACACAAAAAACCCCCTGAGCAAAACACTTCACTCACATAGAGTGGTGCAGTTCCATTAATTCTGACAGAGTAATTACAATATATAATTTAAAAGCATCTGAAATTTTACCTCTAAACACCAAAATGTTCTGATGTGTCACAAGTGGGGCTGTCCTGCTCTTTGCATCAGTCACTGAGATTCATCCAACTTCTGAAAATGGTGTTCCATATGGAAAATTGGGATGCAACACCTTTGGGAAGCATTTCGGGCTGGGACATAGGGAGCACAATACCCTGCTGGATGTTGCTGCTGTCCAGGGAATGCTCCTCAACCTGGATACAATTTTTTGCAGTTTTGTGGGTAGATTTCTACAAACAGATCTTGAGCCTAAGAACACAAGAAAAAGAAAGTTCTATGACAAAAATGCAGTCTCCATTTCTTTTAATGTGACCTCAAGGAGTTTATAACTGTCATAGGATAATAATAACAACAATAGAATGTTTAAAGAGGATTTATAAAAGAAAAGCCCCTAATGTGTGTGAAGTGCTCAGATATTCCAGGAACATAGGGATGAACATTTAAAACAGGTATTTTTCAGGACCATAGGCAGCTCATACAAACACAAACCAATAAAAGGGGAAAAAAAAATAGAAGAAAATAGAATGGACTTTTCTCAGAAGCTTCCTGACTGCCACATTACAGTCCTGCAAAAGTAATTTAAACTGAAAATCATTTCCATTGTGAACCTTTTACAGGCCTTTCACAGGGCTCGGTTTTGCTTCTTTCATAACAATTCTGCATTTGGCTCATCTTCCCCTCCCTTCTTTCTTTTAAATCACAGTCAAACTTAGATAATATAAGTTGAAAATAGAGAGATAAAGACTTTCTGCTACATTTTTCTTATTCAGGTTAGAGGATAATTCTGTTTACTTGGTTCAGGTAATATTCCAGTTGTATTGCAAGCTGCCGCTGACGAATGAAAAATTGATTTTTCTTCTTCTAAAGTATAGCCTACATGAGCACCTATAATCTTTATGCATTTACAGTGATTTTAAAAAGAGCCAAATAGTACATAAGCGTGTTAAAATCATAAAATGTTCTCCAGGCAGTGCTGTCTCTGGGCTCCTTCAAGCTGCAATGTCTGCAGAGGCAGAAGCCAAATGCCGGCTCACACATCGGGGTGGGAGCTGCTGTGCTGGAATTTCTGACAGGGCTGGGAAGGTGCAAACTCCCCAGCTGTGTTCTTGGACACTCAGTGCCAGATGTGGCACAGCTGTTCCAGGAGCTCAGAGCCCATGGAAGCACAGGATGTGCACCTGTGGGGTGTCACTGTTCCCATTTGTGGTTGCTGTGGTACCTGTTAGAGCTGCTCTCAAAAGCAGAGGACAGGGAGACACTGCTGCACATGGAATCAGCTCAGACCCTCGGATGGGAGATGAATTTTTCCTTTCTCAGAGAGCAATGGTTTTCACATCTGTTAATTTAGGCTTTTTCACCTGTTAGATCTGAATTTTCCCATTTAAAGAGTTATTCTGTGTTCACCAGAGTGAGGTTTCAGAGATTCAGAGCCAAGTGCGTGAGGTGCTGAAAAAGAAGTGCTAGATCTTTCCTTTTTACCTCATTGCCTCCCAGTCAACTGAGTTTCAAATCCAGCTTATTAAAACTTGAGTCATGAAAATTACTGACTCTTTGCAAACACAAAGCTTTGAGTTAACTTTTTATTCACATGTCACGAAGATACTATTTATCAACTTAATTAAGGTGTAGAGAACATCAGACTCTCATTTTTCTTCTCAGCAAGCAGGTTAAAGAATGTTAAAAATTATATTAACACAATTGGGAAATATGCCACGGTAGAATATGGCAGTGGCAGGGTTGTTTCATGTGCGAGGAACCTGAGTGCATTTAAAAGATGTTTCCCACGTGGGGCTGTCACTTTGCTCCTCAATGTGTCACAGCCTGAAAAACACCAAGGTTCCTCAGCTGGATTTGTGTCTTGTCATGTCACCAACACCACTGCAGCCCTTGTTTTGCTGAGCAAGGAAAATTCCACAGCCTGGGACAGGGGGAACAGGGCAGGCACTGGGAACAGCTCATCCACTGCTTTAGGATTTGTCCCCATAGGTAAACTGACCCCTTGTCCTGGTTTGGAAAGACAGGTGTCTGCTAAGGAAGGCAGGAGCCTCCCTTGGAATGGAGAATGTAAACCTCTTCCCTCTGAATTACTGTAATTTTGAAATTAAGGGGCTCTCAGGCAAAGATATGGGAATAGGAATAACAGTTCTTCACTAGGAATATTAAAATAAAAATGTAGTAGTACAAAAACCCCAAACAAACAAAAAAGAAAACCCTGAGAGAGTCAGAATACAGCCTGACCTCCTGCTGGTCAGGGTGTTGGTAGCAATCCAATCAAATCCTCCTGCAGTGCCAGATGTGGTTCTGTTGGAGCAATGATCCTGTAGCAGGGTGGAGTTTTCCTCTGAATGTCCAGTGGTGCTGGGATGGCTCTGGTCTCCTCTGGGAATGCAGTGACACAGGCTGTGCTGCTGTTCTGAGTGCCAGCTTTTATCCAGGTAGGAATACTTGGCTCCTTCCCCTGGGTGGAGCATCTCTCCCTGGGATGATGGAATTGTATCAGCCATGCAGCGAGCCTGGATGGCCCCTGAACAGCAGATATCCCTGCAGGGAGGATGGGTCCTGGAAGAGATAAAGAACACTGCCCCAGCTGGTTTAACAGCTGGTGATAGAATCCACACCTCTGGATACAGCTTACATTGCAACCCAAGACACCCCTGAAACCACCCTGGTGTAGTTGGAGTTAGAGCTCCAGAACTCCTCACGTGGAGAATCTCATCCTGCACTCCAAGTGCCTTCCCTTTGTGAGGCTTCTGTGGCTCTGAAAGGGAAAATTACCCCATAAAGTTACACTGGTGGATTTCCCCTTGTAGACAAGCCCTTTCATAATGCCAGGCTTGTTTGCTTCCCAATCAAATGTTCCAGCTTTAAAGCTATCATTGTTTCATTTGCTTGTTTGGCATTTACCTTCCTTTTGATGCAGATATTGCCTGACATATTATTCAGTCAGTTGTTAGATAGAACAATTATTCCTCTTAACTGCTATTAGAAATGCCATCTATTTCCTTTTGTTAATTCCTCTGCGTCAAAGTTATTAACTCTCCAATCAACTAATGTTGTAACTACTGCACATTTCACTGCTGAATGATCTGTATTTGCAGCAAACATAAAAGGCAAACCCTCACTCTCTTTCCAGAGGCCAATCCTCTTTCCACAGGTCAGGATTCTTTACATCTTTTTCTTATTCCCTTCCCACAGCTAAATAAATTTAAATAATTTCATATTACATTATCAGAGACCCTGTTTTGTTCTTTTGTTTTGGTTTTTTATGTTTTGTTTTGTTTTTTGTTTTTTTTTTTCCTTATACTATCAAGCACAGATCCAAATGCAGAACAAAAAACCTTCAAACTATTTATAAATAATTTTAAAGAATTTGCTTATAAACTACTGAGAAGATGCACATTGCAGCTGGTGACACAGATTGCCTGTGGCACTGGCTTCCTTTACCACCCACTTATTTCAGCAAATAAATATGGTAATATAAAATCAGGGCTTGAATGTGTAATATCTGGACTTTGTAAGCCAGTTTTTGTTTGTGTCACTGCAGTATTTTGAATATTGTCAAAGGTGGATTTTTGCAAAAGGTGTGAGATGGTTGAGCAATCCACAGATTTTAACTACAAAGTGAATACCTCGAAAAGTAAAGCAAAAATGAAAGAAAGATATTCCAAGTTTATGAAATAATTTAGAAGTCAATGTGCAATCTTACCTTTAGAAGAAGCCTTAGAACACTTTCCTAATTTAGGGAAAGGGTCCATGTGCATCAGTTGATTTGGCTATTCTGAAATATCCTTAGCAAAGCCATAAACCACCTTAATCTAACATTAAATGTCTGCTGTCCCAAAAGGCAGGTTCCTTGCTGAGCTGCCAGGGAGCAAAGCAGTTCCATGCAGAAGCCCCTGAGGGCTCAGGCTGCTCTGTCCATGGCTGGGAGGTGGAGAGGCCAAGGCACAGCTGCCCCAAGCTCCCCTTCACTCCCACTGGAATGTGCTGGGGAGCTCCTGCAAGGAGCTGCTGCCTCAGCTTTGCCTGTCACATCTTACAGCAACACGAGGTAATGGAGTGGAGCATGGGAAAGGAAGAAAAAATCATCCTGCAAACCCTGATGTGTTCCCCAAAGGTAATTTGATGGGATTTCCCAGGGACTGCCTAACCAGCTCTGCGCTCTGGGCTGATCTGTGGTGAGAGCAGCATAAACCCTGCATTAACAGAAGTGACAATTCAATCTCTTTTTAAATCAGATGTCAAGAAGAAGCTTCATCATGACAATGCAAAGAGACAGTGATGGACAGCCAGGTATTTATTAGGTTTTGCTACCAAAATGTTGTATTCTGTGTCTCAAAAGGTGTCTCAGTTACTCTGGGAAGGTAACTCTACATTTTGGGAAGCCCAGCTCTGTGTGACCTGACCTTCCCTGTCCCTAACTGGATCATTCAATATAAAGAAATGCTGTATTCACTTTACAACTTCAGCAAGGTGAGAAGTAACATCTTGTGATTTACTGTCTCCCTTAGCAGTGAGGCATAACCCAAGTGCCATCCATCTCTGGCACAGAGACTATAATATTTGCCCCAGCACAGACATAAATTCATGACCTTCTCTATACATTAAATATCAAGAGTTCTTGAGTGTTACTGCTCTTTGTCAAAATAAAATCATCTCCCCGTAGGAAAGGGACATCGTAAATTCATATGAAAACAAAATTGCTCAGCAACTTTACCAAAGTGGAATGAGGTGACCAAAATCCTGTTTTTTTATGAAGACAAAAAGACAAAATAACAGCCCTGTTGCATTCAAAGTACTAATGTAATCAAACAATAATTGCTGCTGTTAAAGTGAGAACCTTGTCAGGTGTTCCTCCAAAGCTTGTCAGAAAACCTGTGACAGGTTTTGTTGTGACTTTATTTAACACCCTAGTCACTCACTCTGTCATGATTTGCTTCTTACTTGTTACTGTAGGTGTTCCAGCCTCTTGCACTTTGATGTTTCACAAACTTTGCCAGCGATATATTGGATTTGTCAGCCAATTCTAAACTTGTCAAGTTTCTGACCATAACTTAAACCTACTTTTCCTCCCTCAATAGCAAAACCCAAGGAAACAGAAAAAAAAAAACCCTACAAGCCCAAATTCAAACCCATCTCCAAAATATAACCTGTGGGTTCTGGGCAGCCTGGGATGAGCACACTTACCTCTCAACACTCCCTGCCAGGTCTCTTAGGACATCCTTGGACGTGGGATGGTTGCTCACACCCTGCAGCAGCAGAGGGTGCAGAGGTTCATCCCCACCCTGAGGGGTGTGGACAAGGCTGGTTTGTGCAGAGACAGCAGAGAGAGGGTTGAGTCCTCCACAGGCACTGATCCCTTCCTCTCATTCTCTCCCATCACAGTGTGAGCAATTTAAACAGAGCATCTCCTATACCCTTACTCATCAATTGTGGACAATCCCAGGAAGGAATCAGGGATCATTTGAAAGGCAAAAATGTCCTAGAACACACTAGAAATCATGTTAGACTTGGCACTTTCTGAGTGCCATGAACTAAGCCATGTTTGGGATATTTTGGGGGGAACAAGGTGATCTGAAAATAATCCACAGACCACATCCTGCAATTCAGATGTAATGAAGAAAGAACAAAGTAGAAAAGTAATTTGTCATTTATTCTCCGGTGGAGTGCACAGTAGGAATCCCAGGGCACACAGATAACATGGCTTTTCTATCAGAATACCACTTCACCTCTGTCTTTGTGTTAAACAGAGTAATTAGTGCATTGGGAGCCCCAGCATTGCCTGTTCTGGGGGATGAGTGCCTCTATTAGTGTATCATATCTATAAAATCAAATCGCATCCAGGGCTGATGCCAACAGCTTTAGTCAGAGACCTTCCTCCTGAGGACCCTTCTCCATTCCTCCCTTCTTGTCCAATGAAGATATTACTCCTTGGGTACTAATTATACATCTGTGAGGTCTAAATTACCTCCTTTTTTCTGGAAATCAAAGAGAAAAATGGGCTCTGTACCCCACAATCCTGGGGGCTAGTTCCCATTATTGCACATTTTCTATGCAGCTCTTTTGTTTTCCAGGTGCTTCAATACTGAAGTGTTGCAACACTGTGTAAATTACAGTTTGCAAATGAGCAATGGGGACTTGCACAGTGATTTAGAAAACAAAGTGTGTCTTTTATCCTGTGGAGAAAATAAAGATGGAACAATCTGAAGGCCATGTGGTAACTGGAGAGGCTAAATTGCATGCTGAAGTTAGCAATTTTGTGTTCTAAGTCACAAACAGGTTAAATATCACTAAAGTAAGATGGTGTAAAATCTGCCCAATAAATGGAGTTCAAAGCAAAATATGTCTCTTCTTTTGTTTATTTTTTTTCAGGTATATTTTATAAACAAAAGCGACTGTGTCAACAATTTATGCTCCTGTGTGGAGCCAAAAACTCAAAACAAACCCAAGACACTGACTTGTGCCTCTCCTTTAAACAACACATGGAAGGAAAGGCAATGACTCTTGCTTATGAAGATTTATGTGACAAGAAAACCAAAGAGAGGAGGCAGAAGGAAGCACCACATACAGCTTAGGAGAACTGGCAGGCTCTGAAAAACTTAATGAGCAATTTGGGGCCAGTTGGAAACAGCCAGGAGTGATGAGCAAAAGAACTTCCCAGTGGGGATCACAAGTGCTGCATGTTCTTTGTGGGGTTAAAAAAAAAAAAAAAAAGAAAAAGGACTGCATCAAGATGATCTGCATTCATCTGTTTCTCTTGGTAAATGAAATAATCTGCAGCATCTGAAACTAGATTTATACTTTAGGTACAGTGTCTTATCACACCTCCACTCTCACATGTGACCTCCGTGCCAGACCAAAATAGATATTTATGGCATGAATTATGTATAAATATAGACACATACATATGCATCCATACATGTATACAGGACTATGATTTATTCATTATTCTCAGGCATTCTGGATAAAACAAGTGGAAACCAGTAGTGGAGGAGATGCATTTACACTGACAGAGTAAAAAACTGATGCACATTATTTATGAAGCCCGTTCTGTCAAAGTGTGTTGGTTTTGATGATCCTACTTGAGTCAATGCCACCCTTATCTGTCAAGTGAGACACACACCAATCTCCTGCTCCTCTGAGGGAGAAAAAAAAGGCTCCCAGAAATGCACACCTTATTATAAATAAACATCAAGGCACGGTCAGATGAAAACACAAGCCTTGGTATCTGTGTGTTTTAATTGGCACCAGACTAAAAAATGTACCCAGCATGTGTGTGCACAGTCCCACAGCCAGGATTTGCAGTTTGGAACTCGAGGTTTATATTTTCATTTCTGCTGGCACTGGAGAAGGCAGAGAAATAACTGTCAGAAGACTGGAAAGCAGCAAAGAGAAATGTAAAGATATTCCTCTTATTTGTCAGAAAATAAGAAGTTCAGATGCATCTTGTCATTGAAACAGTTTTGTTCCTAATGCTTCATTTTTCCTCCTTGTAGTTGAAGGCTATTATAGAAACTAATAGAGGTGGGCAGCAATCTGATTTTCTGTTGTATGTGTCATTCTGAGATTTTGACAGGCTCTGGGTTTTTTTATAATTAAACAAAACAAAACCAGAAAAGAAGTTTATTGGGAATGAAAATCTGATTTGTGGGTAGTTGAAATGTGTCATTCAGGTTCCAGAGATTTACATTTTCTAACAAGATAATCCACTTTCAGATTTTCACAAAGAGAGCGATCAGGGCTTGTTTTTCTGTGAAACATGTTATTTTGATTAATGAGAAAAAATGGAAAAACATTTCACTGAAATATTTTTGTTGGGCAGAATTTAAATTTTATGTTATACAGGGACTCTGGCTCAGAGCACTGATATATAGCACTACAAAAATGAAGGAAGCTCCATGACAGCATTAAGTTAATTCTGGATTTACTTCAAAACCCCTAAGAGCAATATTTACTTCTACATTTTTAATAAGAAAAAATGTGCACAAGGTACAAAATATCCTCAGAATCACTAATAAGAAGGAAGAACAAACAGAAAAGAGGACTGAAAAATATTGCACAAAGGAAAGGACCCACTCATGAACCTACATTTTGCATGGAGTTTAATGAAGCAAACATTGGAAGTTTGAAGAGATGACAGCAAATATCCATTTCCTGTATTTGTACAAACACAGTATCTAAAGAATCTAACTGGAGATTTTCTCTTGACTGAGAAAATCTGTGACTATTACAGCAGGAGAGGTAATTATTTCTGCCCTTCAAATTTGCTGGAATTCTTAAAAAAATTAAATCCTCAATTTTTTTTTTTTTTTTTTTTTTTTTTTTTTTTTTTTTTTTTTTTTTTACTGACCATCTTTCCCATAACCCCCTAGAGAAAGCATCCTCGAAGAGGGGGTTGTGTGTGAAAATCTACATGTTGTTTTCAGTCAAAGAAATCAATTCTTGGGCAAAACTTTGCCTCCAAATTACATTTGCTCAGCTCAGAGCAATGCCACCAACCCAGCAAAGCTCCAAAGCTCTTCTTCTCAAATCTGTTACTATTGCTGAAATCAAATGCTTCTCTTGACTTTTTGACTCTGAGTTAATCTTGAATCTCCATCAACTTTAAACTATTTTACATCAACTTTTACAATGTCAGTGTGTGGCTTTCTAAGCAAGAAAACTTGGAGCCCTCAGATGGGATCTGCTCCCCTGGGCTCACAGTGACAAAATCCCAACTGGCTGCAGGGATCCGTGATGGAAATACACAACAGGAGTCAGGACCACGATGTCTGAAGGGATTAAAGAAGCCCAGGTCTTTCCCATGTCATCCCCACCAGCCAAAGACAGAGAATAATTTGTGGGACACCCAAACTCCACAGAGCTCTGCAGCACTCAGGGCACAGGAGGTCACTGAGGGTGAGGTGACATTTTGGAGCTTTTTGAAAAGAAGGGTTGGGTGGGTGTTGGAAATAACAACTCCCTGAATTACTCAGAGTATCAAAGTCATTTGTGAACAATCACACATGCAAAAATTCTCTATTTTTGGTTGGTAATGTCCTGTTTTCCATCCACTCAGTCCTGGAAACAAGGCTTTTTTTCTAGTGATTCATGTTGCAGTAGTGTTGTAAGTGAAGCCAGATCTTATTAGCACAATGGTTTTCCTTTCCTTCTTGCAGACTTTGAGCTCAGTAGGTCATTTTGTGCTACAGCAAATATTTGTTCTGCATAAATTATGTTCAATTTAATAAATGCGATGCAATAAATATAAAGAAAATGAAGGTTCATTTTTAAATAAACTGAAAATGAAGATTAATGAGTATAGAATCATGCAGGATTGCTTTGTGTTTTAAAGCTTGGACTGTCCAGAAATTTTGAAATTACAAGTGTAAGGATTTAATCTAATTTTGGACTCCTAGATGTGCTCTCACCTCACCGCACAGTCCCTGCAGTGGAGAGCTTCAGTGACTGGCAGCTCACATCATTTCTCCCCTCCCTTAAAATGCCTTTTTTTCATCCAAAGAAAATTTTATTAATGGAATTCAAATTAAAAAAAAAAATCAAAAACCAAACATAATTTGCTTATTGGGGCCAAGAGTGGCCTTCATTTTAAAGAGACTAAAATCAGCTGAGATTTTATCTGATGAAAATGGAGAAGCTGAGCAGGTCTGTCTGTGGTTTACATCTCTAATGAGAAGAAAACTTCTCATCCAGTGCCAACTGTGAACAAAACCAAGCAATTATCACCTCTATTTAATAAAGAGAGAGAGAAAAGCAAAACAATAACTGTGGATTTGTTCTTCCTGCCATGTCAACAACAACAACAACCCGCTGAAGTAGCAACCACGTATTCAGGAAACACTTTCAACCCTCACTTTAGAACTTGCAATAGTATTTTTAAATTCAAGCATAAGCATAATTTTGAATTTTAGGAACAGCAAATAGTACTTTCCAATTGAACCCTCTCTATTTATAGAGTTTTACAGAGAGTGTGCAGACTTAGAGAGGAAGGCAGAAATATTTACAAAAATTTCACCATGTGAGAAAAAATGCTAAGGAACAAGTGTAAAACATGAAGAAGATGCATGTAAATGTCTTTATAAAATACACCAAAGCTGTTAATTTTCTTATGGCCAAAAGTACTTGCTGATTACTAGAGGGAAAAACTTTCTAAAAAATTAAGAGTTTGCTGGGAACAAGAGATTGATTTGTGTTTGCTAACTTGGACTAATGAAAGCAACTGCCAATCATGCTTGCTAGGAAAAAAAAATGTTTTGCAGCAGCTAAAACAGAGCTAAAAAGTTAAAAGGCAATTCAGTGCTGGTGCTGTAGGTATGGAATATGCAGCATAGAACAATCACAGCTGATAAAATGTGCCTGGACTACCCCAGCTGTTGTTAACAAAATGTCCCTGAGCTGCTCTGGAGTCAATCTTGTCAGGACTGGGGTCTGGCCTTGTGCTGATACCTTTGGATTTGAGCTTTTATATTTTCCATATGTTTGTGATCCTGCTATTCTTTATTCTGCATAGCTCTAAACTCCATACACAGAGTGAGCTGCTGCTTTCCCATTTTGGTCTGACACAAAAATTCCTTTCCAGGCCTGCAAATCAAGGATCCCTCACTGCCTCAGGCCTCCAGAGACAGAAACAAAAGTGAGTTGGGGGGAGCAAACTTGGGGTAAATGACTTCATTACCTGAAGCTGTAATTGGGAGATTAACCCCCAATATGCAAATGGACCAAACTTATAAAAGTGTGAAAACCCATGATCTGTCATTCATTTTTTGCTTCATCTGCCAGAAATGTACCTGAAGGGCCTTCCATAAATAAAACTGCTTTTTATTCTCTTAATTCTGCCTTCTGTTTTTAGGTAAGCCCATCAAGGCATCACTGCCCCAACAGCCCAGACAATAACACAGCTGTTTTATTTCCCATTCCTGCTTTTTGATCCCAGCTGCAGCAGGGGCATCTCTGGCCATGAGCTGTGTGCCATACATTCCTGGCACTGCTGGTTTTATGTGGCAGGACTGAGAAGTGCTGGTACAGGGCAGAGCTGAGCAAATCAGAGCAGCCAACAGGTGGAAAATTACAATGGGACCACAGAGGATTTGCTGGAAATCTCTCAGCAGCAGACAATGAAGGCAACTGTTACTTGAAGACAGGTTGCATTGCTGTTTGGGATATTTAACAGCATCTCATATACTTAAGAGTTATGTTTGTATTTTATTTGTTTAAACTAAGCCATTTTTTTCCACAGATGGGTTACTTATGCCAGCTATTATCATTATACTCATTTTTATCTGGTTTTACTGGAAAGCCTTTTTAATTCAGTGAGACTGCTTGGGCTGTGCTGTGTGGCACTGAGTGTATTTTTCTTCCTCCAAATAAGAATTTTCATCACATGCCCCATTTCTCCCAGCTACGCCAGCCAGTCTGTCAGGAACAGTCTAAACACTCAGTAATTATAAAAAACCAACCTGAATTAAAACACGGAACTCTTCATGTACTCTCAAAAAATCAGACTGGATGTTTTTACAGATGTTTTTCATGGAGTGCAGCAAGCACTACAGCATTTTATTTCTCTCCTTGATTCTAAGTTGTGTTTTCCTCCCAGAGGGGTCAATAAAAGGTTTGGTTTTCATTCTCTGAGCCTTACCCAAGCCCCTAATTGACCTCACTGGGTTACTGAGTCCCACACCAGTGTGAGCTCCCTTCATCCTTTAAACACTGTATTCTCCAATCATACACAGGACTGCCTTTACCAGGAAACATTGATCTTGTTCCCAATCCCACCAGAATAAACAGAAGAAAAGCCCCATCCAAAATCCAGGTCCAGAACAGACACCTTTGAATGAGGGAAGCATCAGCTCAGAAAGGACTTGGTAGGAGGATGTGTGGAGAGAGGAAAGGAATTTGCTTATTTTTGGCTTGTGTGTGATACAGAAAAAAAGCACCAGGGACTACAACACTGCTTGGAAGGGTTGTTGCTCCTATTCCTGCAAGTGGAGGAGTTGATGGAGCAGGGGAGATTCCTGATGGCCCAGAGCTGAGCCTGCAGCCAGGGATAATGCAGCTCATAAAAAACCCCAAAACAGGCTGCCACAAAATGGCATCAGTTCTGTAGGTTTCTTTGGAAGATAAGTGAGGAGTAAGGATAAAACCCCTGCAAAACAGATTTCAGGCCACATGTAAGAAAAGCAGGTCTGTCACAGCTGCCTCTACCTGTGCACTCCAGGTCAGCTGAGCTGGGGGCTGTTTGAGCAAAAACCATGTGAAATAAGTTCATATTTTCTAATGTGCTGTTTGGGGGCCTGATACTCCTCCACTTCCCCCTGGTTTTATACCAGATAAGCAAAACTGTCAAGTTCTAGTCATTGAAGAATTAGGCCCTGTGGCTTCCAATTATACACAGGATTGGGACAACCTCCTCATCTAAGCCCCAAAATAGTCTTTAGCAGGTAACAAAGTCAGAAAAAATGTGTAATGTAAGGCTGAATTTCAACCCATAGCAGAATATTTTCATATTGCATAACATTTTATCAATTCCACTTTCTATTTCATTATTGAAAGGGGTTTTCTCCTCATTCTTTCTTCCCCGATGCCAATGATAACTGAGTTTGGCTCTTCTTTTTTTATCCTGGCATGATAATTTTGCAGTAATCTTTCATAAATCTCAGCATGTTCTCAGAAAGTAAATGATGGCATAATTTATCACTATTGAAAATGCATTTTTTGCCATGACAGTATAATTAGACATTCTTTTCAGGAGACATATTAAGTATATACCAATGTATTAAAGCTACTGTGCTGCAGATCCATTTAGTTGATTTATTCCTTGTCTCTGGCTTGCTTGCCTTATCATGATACCCACACAGTCCTGCATCCTCCTTGCAAGAATAAAAAAAGAAAAAAAAATAAAAGCTCAGGCAAGGAAGCAACACATTGTAAGAAACAGTATGTGTAGGTTAAGTAATTCAAGTGGGAACAGGATGCAATTTGGCTGCACTTCTGTACCAATTCAGAACGCATTAATTATGCAGTGATCAAAATAATTTCCCATGCATAATGCTGACCTCATTCACTAGAGGGCAACAAAACCCCAGTTTAAGAAGCCTCCACCTTCTACTTTCAATGACAGAGCACTTTTAATAAGATGTGGCATGGATTTCATAATGAACACCCTATTAATTTTGCATGAGTGCAGAGTTCCTCCTGAGCAGGCTGGGGGACAGAGAGGATCAAGGCTCCCAACAGGAGCCAGGAAGGAGCTGCTGGAGTCCCAGCCCCACAGCAGATGGGTGGGTGTGCTCCTCTCCCTGAGCACTCCTGGCTGGCCCAGGTTACCCCACCGAGCTCTGTTCCACAAACCCCCCTGGACCTTGTACTGCTTTTGTAGATCAAAGCCTGTGGGTTTATCCAGAGATCATAAAGATACCAATGTTCAAGCCACTTAAACTGTGGCAATGAAAAACCTCTCATGCATCTGACTGGGCTTTGCTTTTGATCAGGGAGGTTTGAGGGCCTTTTGCTGCCTGGCTCTGTCCCTGAGCTGCTTCTTCTGCCATCACCTTCTCTCTCTGACTAAAGAGAATGAATATTTTCATGCTTAACCAAACTGCAATAGAAACCCTTTGCTTGTAATTTTTGAGGACGTTTGTTAGGAAGTCTGAAAGAGTTGATACTATCTCTGCCAACAGTCTAACAACTAATTAGTTTACTATGGGCCACCACGTTAGCTCTGCTAATTTAATTTTGAAAAGTTCACTCTGCATAATAAAATCTGGTAGCTGGATCTTCTCCTCCAGTTGTAAATAAGAAATAGCTATTACTGTTATGGTCTATTGAAAAAGGGCTTCATACACTGTGAAAAAATGATTACACAGACACAGACCCAACCAATTGAAAAATAATTATGTGAATTTGTCTTTTGTCCTCATATGCAAGTAATGGCTAATGCAAATAAACTGCCAGAGAAGTATTTTATGTGCCTTTTATAGCATGAATAAGAATACATTTAACCCATTTTTGATGAATAGCTGGTTAGTTTTTCCCACTGGTTTTGTTAGAGAAGACAATTATTATGACCTGATGCAAATACCCATTTCTTAAAGCACTTGCCCCCAGAAACACATCCTTGGCCTCTCCTCTAAAGAGATCCATCCCGAGAGGTGACCAGATGTAAACAGATGCATTCCTGTGTTTCAGAGGCAGTGCAAAGATTAGGAAGGGATGGGGAGGTGCTCAGGAGGGAAGAGATGTACAAATGCATTTTTCTATTACACAGCTGACAGCCCCTTGGGAAAACAAGTCTAAGAAATGTGCAACCTTGAAATGTGTGCACGCTGCAAGGGATATTTTCAATGTGAACCCCGCGTTGGGGTTTGCAAAGTCTTCAATCACTTGGCTCTGCTGGGGAAGAGGGAGATACTGAAGCTTCTGAACAAACAGAAAGGTTTGATTTTGATGCCTCCTTCTTCAGAAAGGCAGAGTGGGCTGTCCCTGCTACACCCCCCTGGCAGGGCACTGCAGCCCCCACACTCCTGCTGAGCAATATTCTCCTGCTCACAGTGCAGCACGACACATCCCCTTCCCACCAAAGCATTTAGCAGTTTCCTTTGAAAGGCAACTCATTATACAAAAGCAGAACTAAATAAAAAATACTCCAGAGAGAGAACAGATTGCAAGATATAGATTAGATGTGCAGCCTAATCCTTCACAAGCATTAAATATTTAACATAATCACACCACAGGTGACAGGAAGATGTCTGCATTGTTTAATTAGACTTAATTAAACATAAGGAAAATCTAATACTAATTCAGGTCTAGCTTTTAAATTGATTACAAAACTCTCTTTTTAAAGTACTTTTGTATCCAGAAAAATGAATTCTTTCTTTCATTAGCTGGGGAATCCTCACCATGCAAAGCTCAAAACCCATGAAGAGAGAATCTGCTGTGCTCAAAAGCCCATGGATGAGAGCAACTTCTCTGCACTGGGTTAAGGACAAAGCCAGAGGACTTGGCACTTCCAGCAGGCTGCAATGCTGAGCTCTCCTGGCCATATTTTGTATAAGCCATTACACTCGGGACATCATTTTTTTCTATTACCTCTTTTATGGTCTTATTGTTTACAAGAAAATAGATAGAGCATTTAATTATGAGATGGACTTAATGTTCTATAACAACTCCTGTATGCAATACATTGCCTCTGGAGCTCTGCTCACAACTCACATTAATGCGACAAATGAAAAAACCCAAACTAAACAGTGTAACAGAGAAGATGCTTTGCAAGAGGGGGGTGATATCTAATGCTATGAATCATTCCCTGATAATATTCTCACGTCTCCCAGTTAAAGTTATGGTTCAGAACTGTGTTTAAGCACAGATGAATGCAACATGAGCTGTCAAAGAACCAGGAAAAAAATTATGCCTTGCTGTTTTGTTTCCCAATCATCTTATTTAGTGATATTAAGTGGAATAGCCTGATAAAGGCCCAACCTAAAAGGAGTATCCTCACGACTGGATTAAAACTTAAAGTATTATTTTCTCTACAAATTAGGAGTTAGAAAGGATTAAGGTAAGTGAAGCCATAACCATCCTAGAAATGAATTAATCAATCCAGTGAGCCCCAGCTCTGCCAGGCAGCAGTGATCAAAGTCAGTTCCAGAGATTACCAGACCCAGGGCTGCCTGTTGTTGATGTGATATTCTATACATCATTGTGCTACCTTAGGTCAAATAATTTATTGATGCAGTACAGAAAGCAGAGTACCACAGCTCTATGCTTTTATTGATAGTTTCTTGGTTTACCTGACACTGTGGCTGCTTTCCTCCTCCTCTGGTTCCTGGGTCACTACAACTGATTTTGGGGGAAGGATACAGGCTGTGGAAATGCTAAGTGCAGAATTTTGGTTTCCAGATGTGTGTTCTCTGATCAGGAGAGCTGGGGCTCCTGTGATCAGCCTCACTGTGCAGGTGTGTGCTCATCTCATGGATGTGAAAGAGGGGTTTGTGCCATGCATGTGCACAGGCAGGAGGTTCAGGATCTGGATTTGTGGGATAGAAATATAGGTCTCTTCTTTCTTTAAGGAAATTTGATTCCTCACAGGAGCTGGGAGGAAACTGGGAGCATGAGCAGCCAGCAGAAGGGTTCCAGCACCTGAGGGGAGGGAATGAGACAACGGGGGTGATTCATTCCCAGTTACACAAACTCAGCTCAAGGTTGATGTAGTGCATATATATATATTGGGGCTCTCCTCTATAGAAGGTACATTGATAAAGTACTGAAGAGAGCAATAAAAATGATGGAGTGGACACAGTGCTTGTCCTAGGTAGTCAGGCTGGGTGGAATGGATCTGTGCTGTATGGAGGAGCAGTGACAAACAGGGGACAGATGGGTTACAGGTGTATAAATGACTGAAGGTTACTGCCTGATGCTACAGCCAGAGATTAGTGCATTTCCAGGAGTTAAACAAATTACAGAAGTCTGGGATTCAGTCATGGCAGTCTCTAAGGGTGCTAAGACCATCCCAGAAAAGTCCCCTGGGTGAGATAATCCATAAATATATCAGTGGCAGTGCTTGCCATGTGTCCTGCCCTCTGGAGAGAAAGGAGAGGAGGAGTCCCTGGCTAATCCTGCCCTCCCCAGCCTCATCCCACAATCACAAATGCAGGAGGGGGCACATCCCCAGCCTGGCTCCACCACCATGTGCTGTCCCAGGGGAATCCAGCAGCAGAGTTCCCTCCAAACCAGAGATTCTGGCCACAGCTTGGGCTCAGTTCTAAGCCAGAAAAAGGAAGGTGGCAATGCAGTAACAGGAAAACAACTTCATGTAATTTTCTCTGTGATGAGTCCAGTCCCAGCAGAGAACAAGGGGCAGATAGGACACAGCAGCAGCACCAAGAGGTGCAGTGCAAACAATTTGGGTGCCTTTCCTCCTTCATGGCTAAAGTCCCAAATATCTCCAACAATGTCCTTTTAGAGAAGCTTGTGTTGAATGTACACAATTAATACAATGATTCAGCTCTCTGTTTCAGAATGTGCCGTGGTGTGTGGGGTTTTACCTTCTAAAAACTGTTTCAAGCACGAAGACATCAGTGCAGAGAAATCTACAGATATCAGATCTTACACATCCTTTCATAGGTTGATTTCCACAGTGTGTAGGTTTCAGCTTTACCACAGCCCCTCCCTGGAGGACATCTGGAATCCTCAGCTTTATACCAGAGTTTCAATACGGGAATATTAATGTTTAAACTATAATGGGTCTGACTTAATCTGATTTCATTAACATTTTATTAACAGCTGTGTCTAGGCAGTCATTTTAATCATTTAACTATATTTTGGGAGTGGGGTGGGAGGGTTTGAGCAATTCAGGGGAAATGACAACTCAAAGTCAATTCAGTCCTTCAGGATTTCTCAAGCACAACTCATACACAGTCCCAGTTCAAGTCAGTTGGCCATTACCAAGGATGTGCTGCATAAATGTCTTCTGACATTCCTGCCCAATGTAAATCCCAGGAAGAATGACATATGCTGGGGCTGTACTAAGCCCCACTGGCACATAGTCAAATTAATATTTACCATACAACCCCACAGCCTTTCAGACTTCTGGAATGAGCTGTCAATAAAACCAAAAACCCTCAGAGCACAAACGTCTATCACAAAACTCTCATCAACGTCAAAAGGAACTCCAGCTGTTGATGCACTTTGAACTGTAGAACCTTGTGTTGCAGGAGAACCAGAGAGGGACCCCTGTTTAGCTGATTACTGAATCCCAGACCTGCAGACCCTTGGAGAAGCCCCCTCAGCTCCTGGCTGCAGTCTGGGCACAGCTGAGCTGCGCCAGTGCCTCTCTGCAGAAGGCGGAGACGTGCAAACACAGCAGGCACTGCCGAGCAGAGGAGCTGCTCCTGCCTGGCATCAGACACTGCCTCCAGCAGCTGCTTCTGCAGCCACCACCATGTGAGGCAGGGGCCTGAGGAGAGGAGAAAGTGAGCAATGTTTCACTCTGGGTGCAGGCCAGCTCCTCAGCTCGGTGCACGGTTTGCGAGCGAACGACAGAGTGAACGACTCCACGTCGTTGTTGCAAATAAAATCCAATGTAAAAGACACAACATACTCCAGTACTTCATGCTTAAACTACCTGCAGTTATTCTGAAGCTCCTAAGCTTTCAGCATTTCACAACACAATCATTTTTGGATCGCAGAGAGAAAAAAAAAATAAAAATGTGCATACTATACAAAACTGCATCAAATTCTGACGTTTTTAAAGACTAAAGGACTTGAGAAACAACCTTCTGCTCCCTTCCCCTGAGATAGCAACAAACAGCCAGAACTCAAACATAAAATTAAATACAGTTTATCTCCTCCATGACATCTCTATTATATGCACCGAATTGGAAGAAGTTTACAATAATAACTTTCCCTCTCTAATATGATACTTATTTCAAGAACTTGAAAACAGAAAACAGCTCAGAACATTCTCACTCTAAGCCTGAGACCTCATTTCTCTTTACATTCCAGCCTTAGTCGTAATTCTTATCCTGGTTTATTCAAGAGCAAGCACTCCATCTCCCACATAAATTCTTCTGGATTTCCAAGAATATTGATGCCAGCTGAATGTGACTGAAATAAGTAAACCGTGGGTTCAGTGAGAGGCTTCTGATACCACAGTGGCTTAGTTTAAGACTGAAATTGAGGAGCAATATGGTAAACTCATAAAATGCAGACATCTCTGAAGCATTCTATTTAAGGGTTTGTTCAGGTAAACCCAACCAAATTGGTGATTTGAGTTTTGTGCTTAGGAAAAACAAATTTTTCCAGTTGTCCCATTACTTATAAGTCAGAATAGAAACCCCAATGAGCCAAGTGCTCCTTCCAGACACTTCAGTGCTCAGATCTGCTCAGCTCATGCCCTGTTTGTGATGCTCTGAGGTTTGCAGACAGCCAGAGGATTCTGAGCCAAGCAGTTCTGACCTGTATCCACCCAGAGTCAAAGGATGTTGTTCCTGCTGCATCATTCTTCTCAAGCTTAATCCAGCTTTTCTGCTCAACACACCTCCTAACAAGCACCACCACATATTAGTGGGATCTTGCCAACACTGTACACTGTCAAATTAACACTGTTAAACACAAGGCCTTTGTTTACAGTGTGAAAATAAGCAGTTGTTGAACAAACGAGAGGGTAAACATTTACCAAGCTGGAGAAAAGGCTGCACAGCTGAAGCTGGGCTGAGGGTGCTGCATTCCTTTCTCCTTTAAGAAAAACTTCAAGGAACAAAATTATTCCAGTGCAGAGTGACTTTTCATGGTTAGTTTTCTTCATGGGACTGAATGAACTTGAGCAAAGCGCCAGGAGGAGCACGGCTTGCTGAAAATATTGAACTTGAAAGCAAAGATGCTCTGTGTAAAAATAATGGGCTCATGGAAGAGACATCCTGATAACACATTTACATGAGGATAGGACTGAATATAACACAGAAAAAAGAAGAGACAGCACATCACCCTTGGAAGGAAGGTTTGGGTCCTTCACATGGCTAGTCTCCTTCCCATGAACCCCTCAGCAATGGTTCTGTGGTGCCTCCAGGGAAGGAAAACCTCACCTCACATCCCCACAGGTATCAAAATCCTCCAAAAGCAACCCAAGGCAAAGAGTCCAGCATCAGTATGCTGGCTCAGGGAGAGCTAAAAGTGAGCAGAGTGATGGGAAGTTTAAACACTCCCATTTTTCAGCACATCTTTGTGAGCACCTTGGGTCTTTCTAAAAGCAGAGGTTTTGTGTGGGTCTTATTCAAGGCAGTTTTATGTTGTGACCTCATTTAAGTCAACTGGACATAAAGGAGCAAAATAAACCAGAAATGTAGGAGCTGTATTTCTAGCAGTCTGAATTTGGACCTCCTTTAGTCATCACAGTTTTGGAGTTCAAGTTTATCACCACAGAGGCTGTGCATGGAGGATGTTATTAAAAGGAATGAAAAGAGTCCTGGGCTGCTTGTCATGGCCTAAGCTCACTGTGCTGATGAAATTTATCCTGCCCCACACTGCATCTGGAATGGGAATAAGTTATAAAACAGGTGAAACCCCCCAAATATACATATTTAATACAAATACTTCTTTAAGACAACGACTTTCTATACACAGGTGAACTTTGGGAATCCAAAGGTTTGGACTACTATATCCAACTTATTTATAGACAATAACTTACTGATATTTATGTGTATGGAATACCATTAATATAAATCAGCTCATAATATTTTGGTAGTGATATCAGTCTAATTTGAATTTTATATTGCACAGTAGAATTGAATGCTAGACTTGATTTTTTTAAAAGTAATTAATGAGCTAAGCTACCTGAGAGAAAAACAAAATGATGATTATAATTAGAAGTGTTCCATGGCTGCTACCAACTGTTTAGATGTACTTACAGGTAGCATTTCTAATTAAAACCCTCTCAATGCTGAGACATCTCTCTGTTCATTCGTTATTAAAAAAGTGGGATTTTTTTTGCATTAAGAAATCCCTTAATAGAAAAATAATAGAAAAAGTTACATGTAATTACATTCTCTGTGCTATTTGTGGTGAGCAGTTCCTGGGAGAAAATGAGCTGCAGGTGTGTAAGAGTAAGAAGTGCTGGCTCTGACTTCACTTGTCTGGAATATTCCACCTGGAAAGGACTTGGCATTTAGGCTGGAATTTTCAGCCTGAAGGGGTTATTGGGGTTTTGGGGTGTTTAAGTCCCTGGGGGCTCTGTGAGAATTGTATAACTTGGGGGAGAGAGGAGGAAAAATAAATCACCCCAAGTTACTCTAGTGAGAACTGTAAAACCACAGGGAGTTACAAGCACGGTCCAGGGTTTGTGACAGTGAGCCTGGGATGTGTGAAAGTCTGACACAGACAGACTTGCAGTGAGTGAGGTTGAGAAATATTTTCCCAGTCAAAATAGATTCCAAGCAACTGTTTGCAAACAAAATTTTCAGTCATTCATGAAAATCAAATCTGTAATGCTGTGGCAGTGTTCAGTTAGATTAGTTACTAGCCAAGACTCTGCTTCTCCTATGTCAAGTATCAGCTTAAATATTCCTCATACAGGGGGGGAAAAGCAACCCTTGAGTCCCATTTGCCAAATTTCAGTGAAAGTTTTGGTTGTATCAAGGGGGTTTCTTTCTGCTACTACCCTAAATCAAGGCTGTGCCTTTTTCCCCTCCCACTCTGAGCTGTCCCTGATGATCACAGTGTTGTTGATGTAGTTCTGTTTCGGATTCTGAAGCTCATTAACTTGCAATCATGACATGGCCTGATGGAGTAGCCCTTGTGCAGATGCAAACTGTCCCACCTTCACTAAACTGCTGCTGGTTTACACCCCAGGGGAGTCCCAGCTCATAATTTGCATTGTTATCCTTTGTGAGCAATAGCAGTCATGTTAATAAGCTCCAGCAGCAGTAAATTCTGCTCCTGCTTTACATCAGTGCCAAAAGGTGAAGGGGAAGCTGAAATAAGGTGTAATTAAGTCCAGAAGCTCATGTTTGAAAGGTGAATAGCTGCTTCAGATGATCTGAGGAGCTGGGAGAGAATCCATTTTCCCACCAAAATCCTTCTCCTGGCCCAGAATTTGGCTGTAAGTACAAAGGACACAAACCAGCCTTCTCTCCTTCTTCAGATTGTACTTTTATAAAGCAGGTGATTTATACACATTTTCTGTGTTCAATCACTTCATGTTCATTAGATATTAATTTCCTTTTTTAAAAAAGAAGTATTTTGAGGAAACATCTTAAAAGGCTTTTGAAACAACAGATATGGCTTTGAAGATGAGTCGTGGAGTGCAGGATGTGTGTTCCTGTCTCCAACACCACTGAGATTTTTGGTGCCAGAAAAAAACAGTATCACAGTGGGAAAGTGAGGGAACCTGTTTGCTTTGATAGCAGGTGCCTTGCTCTCCCCAGTTTGCACACTGGAGAGTGTGGGGACAGGCTGAAAAGCCAGAAAGTCAAAGTTGGAGAGAAGGATATGAAAAAAGGAATATAAATGGATTTTTTAAAAAAAATTTAAAATCCCCAATATTGCTTACTTCAGAGGGACAGGCTTGTGGAAAAGAACAATGAGTGAACAAAGCCACCCTGCTAAGTTTAAAGTGCTCTTTTGATATCAGGTGTGCCTCATTCTCCTGTGGGGAGAATAAAAAAAGACACATCTCTGATGACTTCTTACTGATTTAGAGGGGTGGGGTTTGCAGCTGAATTATGCTGACTTTTGGGTTTGTTCATAAATCACAGCAAGTCCAAACTGTTCTCAGCCATGACCAAGAATTTGGGAGTTTGGCTGCTTTGATTCAGGGCAGCATAACCCAGAAGAAATACCTAGACTGGAGTTCTCATTGCTCCATCTAAAATGCTTTACTTCTTGCTAGAATAGAAGCAGAATGCTGTAGACAGGTGCATAGATTTATGTTTGTATTGACCACTTTTGACCTGGATTTGAGTAGTGAAATTGCAATATTCATAATGTGGAGGCCTTGGCCTGATTTCTGAGATTCTCTCTCGTTCCAGTCACATGCAATATGCTTCCTTATTAATCTGTGTCCCAGTGACACTCAGTTTGCACACAGAGCTGTGAGTTTCTGGCCACGTTTCTCAATGATGTTGTGCTCATGAATACAACAGGATATTCACCTTTTTCTCAGCACATCCACCCGCTGATGTGTGGCTCTTATGTGACAAAGAAGAGGTTGGAGTTAAATACTGAGGCTAATAAAGAAATACATTTATTGTGCATGTCTGAAAGTTCAGCAAATCTGACGTGAAAAAAACTTCAGGCTGTTTCATCTGAGGTAAACTGGTGTGCAAAATGCAGTGTGGTCTCCCTGTCATTCACACCCTGTGCAATAGGAACCCTTCAGGGACATGAATTAGCCATGCCTGACATTTATCTGCTGATGTGTGCAGTGTAACACGGTGATGCAGGTGAGATAAATTAAACAGAGTTAAAATCTCCTGCCCAGCTGGTGACTCCATGGAACAGGTGCCTGTGGCTGTTCAACTCCCTGCTATGAATTATCTCTGCAGCCTTATTAAAGGGGTGCACTGTGTGACAACAGAGCTGATCTCTAACCTCTACATCCTTTAACCAGTTCTCTGTCTCAGGTAGATGGCTTAAAAACCAGGAGTGATGCAGGGAATTAATTACACAGGTTGGAAAAAGGGAGAAGCAACTTCAGGCTGTAACTGGTTAATTAAATGTTTGGCACATCCCAGGATCGTGCTGTACGCCTGCCATGAATGAAATGCAGGTTCAGTATTAGAAGGGAGACTTAATAAAAGGGAATTCTCCTTTCTGGGTGGGATTAGGACAGAAACTTCCCTGTTTCAGTCATGCCAATGAAATCTTGACAAACACCTCCATGTACCACAGATAAATGTGGGGTGATTGTCTTCTACAGATTTTATACTCCATTCCTTCCCTGCTGACTGATGAAATAAAAATACAGAGGGGAAGATATTTGAGCCACAAGGTGAGAGTTCAGCTCCAAAGCTTCCTCAAGCACAAGGATTCAGCCTGGCTTATTATACAGGCTAAAAGTCATAAAATTTGAATGGGCTTTCCAAGGTTAAAAGATGTGAAGTTTTGGGCCAATCTTCAGTAAAAAGTTTTCAAAGGCGTTGAGGGAGGTTACAGAACAAGGGCAGTGGGTGAAGAAAAGCCCCTGTATAATGCACTGCTCTGTAACCAATCCCTCTCCATCTCACCCCTGCTCTGGAAGCAGCTCCATGCCCAGGGCTGGGTGGGGGCAGTGGCAAAGGGCACAGTGGCACTGGAGCTGTGAGTGCCACTGAGCCTCCAGAGTGTCACTGCTCTCTTCAGAGTTCACTGCACTCCTCGTGCACAGGAGTCTCTGTGAAACTGAATTCTGCTCTGAACTCCACTACATGAAAGGAGGTTTGTTCCTCAGTCCTCCACATCTTGTCTCCACTGTCCGTGAAATCCAGGGATGCTCACTGCCCTATTCAGCTCCAAATGACAGCAAATTTTGCTTATTTTATTACTGGGATATTTATCCTGGTTCCAACATAAAATAGTTCTAGGACTAGGTAAAGAAAAAAATGCCTTTTTTTTTTTTTTTTTTTTTTTTTGCTATAAGGTTTAAATGCAGGTTTGTAAAACAAAAGCAACAGCAAACATAAAATATATTCTGTCTTCCATGGATGCTTCAATACACAGGTAACACCTGGCTGAATTTCAGAACTTCCTTTCTGAATTCCTTTGAGTTTTGACAACCAGACTACAAAAGAAGACCTAAATCTAGAGTTATTTTAAAAATACGCCACAGAAATTTTCTAGGCTATGCCACTCAGCTTAACAATGAAAAAATTACATTCTGGAAAAAAGATACCATCAGAAGTAATAAAGCAAGTTTAGCATTCTGATAACCTGGGCACAAGGCAAAAGTAAAAACCAGTTAATTTGTTTTGTGCTCTTCTGAGCCAGCTGAAATTCAGAGCCCTGGTTTTCACAGGCAGAACTGAGGAAGCCAGCAAGAAGAACTGCTCTTTGAAATGATTTTTCACCTGGGGCAGTACAAAATTACCTCTCCTGTGCCACAATGCAGCCTTGGCAGCACCAGGTCCCAGAGTGAGCTCCCCTTCCTTTCCTGGAGAATTGCCTTTAGTGGGAATCAAGGTCCAAGCTGCAACAAAGGAGGAGCATAAACTACTTCTGTATTGAAGCTAATGATACCTAGGAAGTATGCACCATGTTCTTAAGGGCATTTCTAAGATATATTGAGAGGTTCTTGGAGAGTAAGTGAGGCATACAGCAGTCAGCAGTGGGGACAATGGCCACCAGAACAGCACAGCCAGCCATGGAGCAATTACACAGAATAAAGCAGAAAGACAAAGCATTCACATGACACTGTGTAAGGAAGGGATTCAAAATGTTAAATATTCAGTAATGAAGGAAAGCATTTGCTTGTCATCCACTGCATGACAGCTGCTGTCATGGGCACTAGTGAGCTGTGCCAGGAATTCCCACAGTAAGGCTCTACTCCTGCAGGGGGAAAGTTTCTTCTTGGTTTGTTAATGTTTGCCTGATGTTGTCCACAAAATTAACTCCAGGGAAAAAACATTCACGGTGTGTGTACATGTAAGGATGAGATTTGCACACTAAATCAAGCAGTTACAGGTCCCAGGGTTCTTCCCATGCAGCACTGGAAGTGTGAATAACTTCCCAGGAGAAGAACATCACAGCTATGCTGTGGCCAGACAAGTCTTATTGCTACAAGAATTGCTCCTTTATTAGAAGAAATGTGAGAAATAGGGAGTGAGAAGGAAGATGTTTCTGGGGTTTTCCTTCTTCAGGTTAGATTCATGGGCCTTAATATCTGGTTGGTTGTTTTTGTTTTGTTTTTTTCCTTTTTTTCTGAGTGCTGGTTGAACTAATACACAGCATTAACACTCCTTGCAACATTTTTTCAGATGTTCTCGTATTCTGTCAAGTGTCATCCCCTAAAATTTCTCTTTATATATGAGCAATAAAAACTGTAATTAATTTGGCACCTGAGAATCTCTGATAATTCAACCTGTGTTGGCTTTGCTTAATGCAACAAGAAGCTAAGGACTTCACTCTTCCCTTGTCCTGGCTGCCAGGGAGTGCAGCAGTACAGAACACAAGATCTGAGGGAACAAGTCCCTCTGGCAGAGTCCAAGTGGCACAGAGAGAACAAGGGAAGAGATGCAGTGGAATTCTCAGGGACAGGGAGCTGAGAGAGATGAGGACCCCGGGGGAAAAGGATGGGTTCTGATGTTGATTTCACTGAATAAATTCAGCAGACCTCTGTGAGCCATTTGGAAACCTAAATGTGAAATAATACTCAGTCTGGAAGGGAAGGATATGGTTTCAAATATCCTCTTTGAGCACACTGGAGCAGTTATTTTTCATAACAAACTGCAGCACGGATCCTTTCTCTCTGGGTGCTCTGGGTGAGATTAGTGAAATCTCCAGAGGATCCAGGATGACTTTCCTAAATGCCATTTTATCTCCATCATCACCAGTGCAACTTCCCCAAAGCCATGGCCACAGGTGACAATCCCAAAGTGCAAAGCCTTGCATGGGGGGCCCATGCCTCACACAGTACAACCTCAGCTGCAGACAAACACATTTCCTCAGCTCTAATCTCTTGTGCAGACACTTCTCCAGTGCTGGGACAAAGAACTACAAGGAACTTTGTGCCACAATGCCAGGACTGGCACTAGCAGAGCCCAGTGCCTCTGGAAAAGGTGCAGGTGGTGCCCTGATTGCACAATAAAGTGCACACCAAAATCACAGGAGCTACAGAGGGGCAGGTTACACCCAGCAGAACAAGCAGATTACCAGCAGCAGCAGCATATACTGTAACATATCTCTGCTTTTTCTCTCACTAAGCCATATGAAGCAGTTGCTGTAGAATTATTCTTACATCTCTTCTCTTGATAAGCTACTTAGCAAGGTGGAGTTGAAGCTAATCTTAGTGCTGTATGAAAAATGTGATGTGCTATTGCACTGTGCTGCTGTTTGATATTTGCTCGCCTCTTCCCAGGTACCTTTTGTGAATTGCAGCTGCTATCTCAAAGGTAAATCCTTGTGCCCATGCACAGGTAATAAAAAGACCCTGAAAGCAAAAGCATCTCCAGAGCAGAAGGAGGGTAAGACATTTTCTCTTAGTTTGCATCTGAGAGCAAGGGAAGGAATTTGGTATCTTTAAACAAATTCCTTCTGAACTGCACAAGGAAGCAATAAGATTCTGCTTTGCTCAAGTTTGATAAATGACTTATTAATGCATAAAGTCTATTTCTGAAGAAAAAAGTTTATGAAAATATATCAGGCACCATTCCTGCGGTCCCTATGACTGATCATGCACAGAGCAGCCATTATCTTGCAATTATTTTTTTTTCTGTAAATCTTTTGACAGTCTAAAATAACTCAATCAGAGGTTTTCAACCACTAAAGTTTATAATTTCAAGGTTTTCCCCTCCTCTAATCAGCAGTTTTATAACCTAGTGCTCTTCCTTCAAAAAGAGCTGGTGATGATCAGTGTTTATTCCAAACCATTTAAGAAGGCAGCTGTTTATTAAAGTGCCAACAGCTATGATTGATTTCTGATGCTCATGAGTGCATCTGTTTTCTAGTTAATGACATCATTGCAAGCAAACAGATACAGCAAGCTGGGCCTCTGATGGAGAACTAAAGCAGCCATGCCTTCTCTATAAAAAATAAATTGATTTCACTCAGAAAAAAAAAATCTATTAATATGTCAAATTTGAACTAACATTCCTGCCAATTGGCATTCTTATATGCAACTGGCATTTCCTCAAAAAGAATCTGCGGGTTAACAGTGTTTTTATTAAAATCTTTAAAGGGGACATCTGTTAGTTGAAATTCCAAAAGTAGTGACTGATTTATGATCTAGTAAATCACATCTGTAAAGGGTAAAAAAAAAAGACTGAACTGCAGCAAAACCAACATCTGTCACCAGGAAACAACAGGCCTTGAGAGCGAATGGAAAATGGAAATACTGCAGGTTAGGAGGGTTCTCCTTAATTCTCCTCCTTTTGTGGTGTTTGAGATAAGGCATTAAAATGAATATACTCCAAGCTCCACTGAAACTTGGAAAAGTAATAGATTTTTAAACCTCATTTCTTAGGGCCGAATTCTATCTCGTATAAACCAGCTCACTTTTTACTGGCTTTACCTTTTCCTGCCTCCTCAAGAATGCACTGCAGGCCAATGTTGTCAAAAAAAGCATTGATGGTATCTCCTTTTAAGAGTCTCTTTTTACCATGACTTTATTTTTCTTAAAGAAAATATAAAGAGCATATGCAACCATTTCCTTTGCAATTCCTTGCATGCATCAAACAGGGATGTGGAGCCAAGAGCGCTGCTGCCTCCCCACCTCCTCCTGGAAATCTCTGGGAAACTCTTCATATTTTATGGCAGACGGGGTTTGATGTGCTCAGACAACAAGGACACCACTCAGAAACCCTGAATTTGAAGGGCCTGTCCTGAGCAGAGCTTTGGCTGGGTCTCTGTGATGCACTGGGAGCTGGAGAACAGGCTCATCCTCACCTTGCTGCTGTCCCAGCTCTGTCTCCTTCCACTTCCTTCAGGAGTCCCTTCCCTCTCTCTCTTCTCACTAAATGCTCACCTCTTTTGGTGTGTGCACATTTTGCCTGACTCTGCAATTTGGACTGAATGAGAGGCACTAGACCTTCAAAAGCAGACATTTGAAATTCTGCACACTGGAAAAAAAAAAGTTTTTTTAAATATCAGAAATAGTGAAATCAAACTTTGAGGCCTGAAATAAAGCCTTCAGTTTTCTTGGCTTTTGAGTGCTTTTTTCTTCTTCCCTGGCTCTTAACCTGAGTATCAGCAGCTTCTGAAGTTTGGAAATACTGTTCTGCAGCAATGTCTGCTTTCTCCCTGTTATTTCATTGTCTCTGCATTTCTTTCTGCCTGCATTCTTCCACTGGAGCACCAGGGAACAGCACAGATCCCCTCACAGAAAGCAGGAGATAAGGCTAATGAGCCTGGCCTCATTCAGGTTTAGATATTTAACTTTGAGACTAAATTTAACCCTTCCCAGCCAGTTTTCATTATTTGTTATTTTCTAATTTTTCTCTTCAAATGATACCTCTGAACCTCATATCCTTTCCTTTCACTCATGAACTCAATCCTCCCACAAATAAAAAAGTGTCATTCCCTATTTCCTCTTCTTATGTCTTGAAATAATTAGAGATGGATATAAAAACCAGCAGAAGGCTGGTTTTTGGTGAATCACTTGACCTGCAATCCATGGCAAAGCTGTCAATGGTTGCTTTTTTGGTTGAGACTGTAAACCCCTTCATTCCACCCCAAAGAGACTTCTTACAGCACAGTTTGATCCAGCAGTGGCAGCAGCACCAGATCCTTATGGGCACCATAAGAAAGCTTGGTGTTGGACATCACCATTGCTTTCTGCAGTCTGAAAGCTGCAGACCCTTCATTTGTCTCATCAATGGCTCCATGTGATCATTCCACATCAACAGTGGGATAATAAAACACCTCCAGAGAGAGGTTTTGTGTAGGATTATTAACATTAAATGTTAATGTTTTTAATTAATTAAAGGCACCTTACAATGAAATGCTTCCTTGTGATCTCAGATCTGATGTCTGGAAGCCTGACTACTTATTTTAGTTTTCCAATAGGGAAATAAGCCTGGGGAATTGCCTGGGAAATCTCACCCTGTGCCTTCAGGGAGTTTTGAGATATGAATAACCTTTCCTGTGATTACAGTGGAAATATTTAACATGGTGAGTAAATAAATATTTTGCAGAAGGTTTAGATAATTCATAACTATCAAATCAGTGGACTCATTTTGCAATGTTTGATACCATTTCATTATATTAATTAGACAACATATTTAATAATGAAAACAAGCTTCTTACAGCTTTGGAGCAGGCAAAAAAAATTGGAGTTGTTTCCTCATGATTTTCCTTTTTATAGCTATTTTTAATTTGCTCTTCATGAAACTTAGGGGAGGAATTCTAAACCTTGACCTTTCCTACAACAGCTTAGCGCATTATGCTGCCCTTACTCGGCGGGTAAGTGCTTTTCTAAGCATCCCTGATGCTGAGTTTTGATATCCAAAACATTTTCATTAAACTCATTTTTCGGGGCATGCATTATCACCTCAGGCAGCCGAGCAGCGAGCGCCGGCCCCGCTGTGATTGCGCGCAGCCGGCGCCCGCGTGCTCGGGATACGGCAGCAATTATCCATGGAGCCCTGGGAAAGGTGCAGTGCAGGAACAGATTGGATGAGTTATGGCTGGGGAATTACCTTGCAGCACACACAGCAATAGCACTGGAGATGATTAGATGCGCTGAGGGATTACACCGACAAGATTTTAAACGTGATTTCGCTGCCGCCGTTTCCCGACGGCGTTAAGGTTTGGGTTGCGGGTGATGGACACACACACAGGGTAAGATCACAGGATCAGAGTCAGGTAGGCTGGAAAACACCTCTGGGATCTTTGGGTCCAACCTGTGACTCAACACCACCTTGTCAAGCAGACCATGGCACTCAGTGCCACATCCAGTTCTTCCCTAAGCAGCACCTCCAGGGATGGTGACTCCACCACATCCCTAGGCAGCCCATTCCAGTGTCTAATCACCATTTCTATGAGGAAATTCATCCTGATGTCCAACCTAAACCTCTCCTGGTGCAGCTTCAGACCACGTCCCCTTTTCCTGGGAGAAGAGGCTGACTCCCCGCTCCATGTGTAGGAAGGCGCCCCTGTACAGGAAGGCTCTGCAGGGCAGAGACAGGCCTGGCATGTCCACAGGGGCTTCATGGTAATGGCAATCAACAGATAAAAACACCAGAGAGGCCAAAATGTCTTAAGGAGACTGAACTTTAGGAAATCACAACCCATTAATTCTGCTTCTCAGAGAACAATTTAGAGAACAATTCACTTATTTTCTGTCTCACGCTCTGATGACATATAGCCATGGTTTCTGAATACAGCCAGCATTTAAACATTGACTGGATAAAGAAAAAACCCTCTCATTATTTCAAAGCTTTAGGAAGGATAATTTAAATGCCCAGTTTCCTCTGATTTTGAGGTGGGGAATTGCCAACTCTCCTTAAGCAGCTGACCAGGGCAACCCACAGATGCACTCAGCATTAGCACATTTTACACTTTCAATGCTGAGACTTGAATAAGAAGGAATATATTATTTCTGCAGCCATCAAATTAACAATATCTTGTTGGTTTTGTTTTGTTTTTGTTTTTGGTTTTTTTTGTTGTTTTTTTTTTTTTTTTTAATTCCTTGCAAGGAGAACATACAAGTTCAAGATGAGAAGAAAAATGTACAAGGTAAATGTATTAGTGTGCTCCCTAAAGCACCCAGCACCATATGCACATGTTTGTGAGGGATTCTGCTCCAGTGAGCAACCCAAACAAACATAATTTCTCTGATCCTGGCTGATCCCTGGAGAAACACTTGCAGGTCTCTATTTAAATGAGGAGAAAATTGGTTATAAATCAACTTAATTTTCAAATATATTAATCCAAAGAGAACCCAATTTTGTGTGAAACGGTAGCATTTAGAGAGGAGTATAAGCAAATCTCAGTAAGAAACTCCCTTGGGTTTAATCTTAGCTATCATTCAAATTGATATTGTCTTTCTCATTTTTAGGTCCCCAAGTTTCAGCAGTAATACAGAACACAAAGGTATGATTAATTCTAAACAAAATATTTACATTTTGTACATGTAAGTAAGATGGGGTTTGATCTTCCCTTTCTTGCCTGGCTTTGGGTGAAGTATAGGCTACGAAGAACAGCTGTTCCATGCAGTTTCTGAGGTCATGCATTTCTTCTGAAAGGAAATGGTTTTAAATCAGAGTAAGGTGACATGGTTGCTTCAATGTCACAACTTTCAACTAGCAAGAATAAAGATTTGAATAACATATCTCTCTCAGTTCTGCCACTTACCCACTGGATGAAAAACAAACTTGCAACAGTGTCCTGCACTGGAACACAGGAACACTCCTCCCCGCTCCTCTCCCCGGGGAGATTGGTAACAGTTGTACCTCTAAAAGGTTTTTCCTTGCCTCACAAAACTGCCACACAACTCATCCCAATCAAGCTGTGTTCAAAAGAAAATGAGCTGCTTTGAAATGGTGACAGAGCTGCTCCTTTCCATGGCTTGGGTGGAGAAGCAAAGTTTCCTGGCCTAGATCCTACCCTTGTGCGTGCAGTTTTTGGTGGAATTTTTCAGGAGAAGGATTCAGTGAGGGGGCTAATCCTGCAAAGCACTGGCTCTACTCAAGTGGAGAGAGCTTGCCAGGGATGCTCAGCATCTCACAGAGCAGACTCCAAGTGACAGCACGAGAACAAAAAGACTTCAAGGTCAGAGGGATGCAGAGAACGTAAATCTCTGCGCGCTCCAGACATCGGCTCTGCACACTGCCTATATTTCACATTAGGAATTGCCACATCATTTTTATAACAATTTTTGGGAAAGAGAAGGGGGGAAAGACATCAGCAGAAATACAAAGCAAATAAGCTTCAAAGACAAGAAAGTCAAGGTTCAGGAAAATGTATGTACTGAATCAGAGACAATTTGGACTCCACGGCTTTCTCATTAGCTGGAGGACAAATTCTCCTCTCTTTTCCTGTTACAGAGTTAATGAGTAAGGTCAGATCCAACTGCCTGACTGAAGCCAGCACTTTTTTATATCAATATGTTGCATGATGGTACTGAGGGATGTGCTTTTATCTCTAAATGCCAGAGAGTCTTAAAAACATTCAGAAGGCAACAAACCAACCAACCCCTGTGGACAATCCAGACCAGCCCTGGAGTGATGCACGGCTGATCCCAGTGGTGATCCTCTCTTCCCAGAGGCAGCAGATCCAGTGATTAAAGCACACAGTTAGGGCTGAACATCTCATCTCACACTGATTTCCTGCCTGACCCTCCCCACCTCCTTTCAAGCAAATCTTGCAGTCCCTGTCACTGTTTTTTACCACATGGTCAGGAAAATACTATTCCCGTGTTTCTCTAACCCACAGAAATGGTGAGAGCCAATTACCATTTGTGAAATGCTTTGAATACACATTGTCTGAGTACAGCTAAAGGAGAGAATGGTAATTACTCATAGTTTTCATTTTCCAGCACATTTAAAACAATTTTCTGTGCCTCAGCTGAAGTGATCACACCCAAACCTGGTCTCCCACAAAACCCTGCTTTCAACATGGAAAAATTACAGTGCAAATGTGTAAAACAGACCAGAGAAATCTGAGAGTCTTCAGTAAATATGCTGCCTGTTAGATAAGATGAATTACAAAGTTATTCTCTTGAGCATTTAAATTTGCAACACTTTCATCTAATTGAAGCCATTCACATACAGCTTGTGTAGTGTCCTTTGGATAATGATGAACTAAAGTGTGTTAAATACTTGAAAAGCAAAGATTTTCCTCCCTGAATGAGAGGGAGATGTATCTACAAATACATTTTATATAAAACGCAGATATATGTGAGTTCATGAAAACACCAGTGTTACAGAGAAATCAGGTATCTATAGTAACAAGATGCTGGTATTCTAATGTCACTGTGCTTCCTCATAATAGGACCATTAATGAAATAGTTGTTTGATGTTCCATCACATGTAATGATAGCTTTTTGTGCCCTAAGTAGACAGCAATACAGATGTGTGCAGATACATCATTATTGCCAAAAAACTCCTCAGCAGGGCCATTAGAAAAACCCATCATTGCGGCCTCACTTTCTTTGATTTATAGTTGAAATATTCCCAATTTACACTCAACAGCAAAAATACCTGCAGTTCTGAGAATGCAATGGGTTCCCATATGCTACAATGTAAACAAACAAACACCTCAACAGAAAAAAAAAAAACTAACAACAAAAAACAACTCAAAACCCATAGAAATCATTAACCTGATGAAAAGAGTTCATTTGCAGTATGGAACTGTTGAGTGGCATCCTAGCCCCCTTGAGGACCCATCATGCAAACTTGATGACCCTGGAGTTCTCTCTCATTCCCTGGAAAATCTGTACTTCACTGGCATAAAACTACTTACATAATTTTTAAATCAAATAAAGACAAAGTCTAATCTTGGGTAAGGATTATTCACTACAATTTTTTTTTTTTTTTAATCATTCTTGTTACTTTTTTTCTATGCAACCACTGTGTTTTTTTCAACAGCAGACAAAGCAAAATCCACTCACATTTGGACAAACATACTTGACTGATCAGACTGTCTGGCTGGCAGGAATTTACATGTTGCAACACAAATACCTTCCTTTCTTTCTTTTGGTTGTAAAGTAGGGAAAAAAAAACAGTTTTAAAGCCTCAGATGTGAAGGTGAAATAAGGCTCTCTGTGGCTCATTTGTACCAACACATATTCAGACTGTATAAGGCTGGGCTCATTTTCACTTTTCTACATTCCAAGGCCCAGTGCTGTAATTTTTGGAAGAGAAGGAGCTTCCTGCTGTTCCCAAGCCCTAAACTGAGGAACAGATCAGCTCTTGTTGTATTTACAACAGCTTATTCTGACATACAAGGCCTGGCAGCATCATATCCTCCTCTTCAGCTGGACTTGGAACTTCTGTGACAGGCAGTAACTTGTTCAAAAATATTGCTACACTTATTTTAGGTCTTTTTTTAAAGAAATGAGAACTTTGGAAAGGATGTTTACTGCAGATGGTGGATTATAAGGGGTCACACACAATATAACAAACTGATTTTAACAAACAAGTAGTTTGCCTCCTATTTTCCAAACAGGTTTATAAGGAAGGCTTCAATCTGGCTCTTATATTTCACTTTGTTTTTAAAGTACTACTTCTCAGCTTCAAAAAATGATGACAGCACCTTGAAAACAAAAGCCAACATATTCAGGCATCCATGCAAAGATAAAAACAAACACCTTAGAGACAGAACAAAATCAGAATGTGCAATTCATACAAGTGTGTTCCAAGAAGAAAGGCATTACACAGAAGTACCTTCCAGTCTCCAGGACATTCTCACAAGTGTCACACTTCTGCCTATTGTCCCTGATGAGTCCTCCCCATCCCCACGAGAGCTGCAAACCCACTTTGCAGTGATATACTCTTAAATTCAGTTCCCTGAACAGGCTGATCAGCTCTTGGAGCAGGGGCTTCCATGTGATGCTCTGAAGAGATCCAGAGCAGGAACGTGATCCCTCCTCAAGGTACAGGAGCATAGCAGAGGCTCATTTCCCAACCTCAGAGCTGGAAACCTCATTTTCCAACCTCAGAGACCTGGGGCACTCAGTGTCTGCAGCTCCTCATGGCTGTCCTCACACACTTATCCTGTATATGTGGCACAGGAGTTACTCTGTTGTGGTTTTACCTGTGAGAAAATTGATTTTGGAGGAGTGTTATACTACCAAAATAATTGTTTATTAAGGAGGACATGCTTTTTATTCACAGTTCTACTGCACATATGTGCACATAGTTCTGCAGGCAAAGGTAGTGACCATGTTGGCAAAGCAGAAATGTGTGCAGAGCTTTTAGAACAAAACAAAAGATCGATGTCTTACTATGTAAAATATATCCTTACAAAGGACATTTTCACCTTGAATCCCATCAGCCCTCACTTTCAGATGAATTCTGTTATTGTTTGTGTGCACTCAAACAACAAAGGATGCTTTACACAGCTACAGCTTTAGAGCTGCTTGCCCTTGGCCCAGGCCCACTGGAATCAGTAGAACTGGTAAACATCCTGCTCAAACACTGCATTTCTTTTGTTATCTAAGATGTAATGAGTCAATTTTTTTTCTGAGTAATTACAAAGCATTCTCGGTTTTCAAACCTTTATGACATACAGCAAAATGTGACTTACAGCATAGAAATAATAATAAAAGCTCTCTAAAAATTTATAGCCTCCTGCATGTCGTAAAAATGCCTCACACATTCATTATATCTCCCACTAGAAAATTATTTCCATGGTATGTTTTAATGAAGCTGGAGATGGTTTCAACACCTAGGCTGTTGAGAAGGAAAACTATTATTTTCCTATTGATAGACTGAGGCAAGCTTTCAGCCATTTAGCAGCTGCAACATTTTCAGACACAAAACTACACTTTCCTTATAAAAAGGGAAAATTAAAGACATTGTGATGATTTGACTTATCAAATATGGGTAGCTAAAAAAAAAAAGGGGTGGTGGTGGTGCTGAAAAAAAGCCATAACCTGTCCAAAGCACTGAATTAATGAATTTGGAACACACAATTTATTTTAAATACAAAACTGTCTTTATAATAACAACATTGTAATAGCATTAAATAATATTTTGTCCAAAAGCCTGGAAACCATAGAGTCTAATTGATGAGAATTCAAATTCACTTATATAGAAATTTATTTACCCCAGGCACAGCTCTTTGCCCCATCTATAGAACAAGGAGAGTGTGCAGAGCAGGACCTGTAGGTGTTCTTGCAGAGGCAAAAGCACTGGCAGGGGTTGGACACAAGGAATTCTAATGCCCAGGACAGCATTAAAGGCTGATAAAACGTGACAAAACCATATTGAAATATTTTGTTGCTTTCAGTTCCATTTGGAAAAGTTTCCAATGATTCTTGCACGGGACCAAATAAAATTCCCAAAGGGAATGTACCCCTAAAGAACATTAGTCCTTTAGTACTCCATTTTTACAGCACAATGCAGAATTCAAGATTAATAACTTTGCACCAGCACTAAGTTCAGTTTATTTCCTTACATGCTTTTCTAAAAGTCTAAACACAGTAAGTAGGTATTATAATTATCTCTGTAGAGATTAATTGTTATTAAGACTTAACTCAGTTCTGTCATGAAATGTAAATATTTTCCCTGAGTTAAGCCAGAAGTAAATCACAGCCTTACTTTTGATGTAATTTCAATGAGGTGTTTGTGACATCTCTGAATTGCAGGGGGAATATAAAAGTGAAATGTTGTCTAGGAGTGGTTTATTGCTCTGAAGCTCCTCTTTGCATCTTTGTTTTCTGCTTTCACACCTTTTTTTTTTTTTTTTCCTCTCTCAGAGAGCTAAATAATGTGAGATCAGGAATTCTGCAGGCTGTTTCCAAACAGGGCTGCCCTGGGCCCATGCACATTCCCCTGGATGTCTGCTCTAACCTGGACAGCCCTTCTTGCCCTTTTCCTGATATTCTTGCCCAAGTCAGCTGCCATGGGCACATGGAGACTGCAGAGCCAGACCAGATGTGCTCTGAACATCCAGATGTGCTCTGATGGAAGCTGCTGCTCTGAGTAGCCAGAGCTCACTGAGAGCAGCAGAGCTCAGCCCCTGCTGAGGGAACTCTCTGTAGCCTGTGCTCCATCTCAAACAAATGATATTTCTCCCCATCAACATTATTAAAGCCTTTGTGCCATCAGATCTATTTATCACTGTCTGTCTTCCTCTTCTCATACCACACATCTTGGTCTAACCAAATTCTTAAGATTAAGCACCTCTCGTGAGGCAGTGGTTACAGCCTTCCTGTCTTTTCCAGCTATACACACATAATTAATAATAATAATAATAATAAATAACTGTGTGCAGCTGGATGAATTATTCATAAATGAATATACCAAAATGCCTGACATTATCTTCATCTTCATATATATCCAAGAAGGATGACTGTGTATATTTCAAAGTCATTTTCCTGTTAGATAGAGGAGTCAGAGTTTTGGTGTGTGCACAGTTAAGCACAGTCAAGTGAGTGCAATGCAAAGCAAAACTTTCCCAAAGCCACACCATTTTTGCCAGAGCACAGAGCTGTGCAAACAGGAGGCTTTGCACGTGTGCACAGTGCCCACAAATCCAGATTCATTCCTAAAGCTGTGCAGACATTCCTGCTCCCATTTCCCCTTCCATCCTTGCTCCATTGCCTGACAATTTACCAACGTTTTTAAATATAACTGCTCACTTCCCTCCTTTCTGCAGAACAGCAATTTTGGAAACTGCCTAAGTAAGTGATTTTTTTTTTCCTGTTTCCATTATACTGGGATCATTTTAACAGAGTAGAAGAAAATGCCACATAATATTCTGTCTTACACTTTAAAATACAATTATAGTCAAAACGTGAATCTAAAAATGGACTCATGGGACCAAAGTCTCAGACATTGTAAACTGGCACAGATTCATTCTCTTAGGCAGAACTGGAGTCTGCAGCTGAGAATTTGACATAGCAGCTTTATATCAATGAATTCACTGCATGAGTCTCCAAGTAAAGAGTTTTCCTGTTCACCAGCCCGGCAAACAAACTTGTAAATTTAGTATCAGAGTCCTTGATATTGTATAAGTGGCTATAAATGATTCTGTAGTCAATTAACAATTCTGTTACTGATATATGACCCAGATTTAAGCTAAATCAGCCTCCCATGTTTGGGACCTTGGTCTGTGCAGCAAATGCAGCTCTGAATTCAGGCAGCAATTTACTCTGGTAAACCCCAAAATTTATCACTAAAATTACAGGCTTGATTCTGGACCACACCTGTACTTCATAAATTTTTATTCCTTAATTTCTCTGGGCTTAAAAAATATTTATTTATGCAGACCACCCCACAAATTTATGGTTGTCCTCCAGGGAGGATGGCAGGAAAAGCAGAGCCCTTCCTATGAGGGGCCATGACAGCACAGATACCAGTACAGGGGCTACATTTGGGAATTCAGCCTAATAAATTATAGAGCCTAAACCATAAATTAAGTATTTTTTAGATCTGCAGGATGAGTGGATGTGGCTTTGTCCCACCTCTAAGTAAATCTACTCCATCCCTAATTCCATTTTTTCAGCCAGGTGTGTGCCAATATTCAGTAATGCACACAGAACATTGCCTGCTTCTCATAAATGTTTCTGACTTTCACAGACAGCTCACTCGCAAGTTTCTATCTTCCCAGCAATAGGTATACAGAGAACAATTTATATTAAATAAAGCAAACTCAAAAAAAAATCAAATCCATTTTTATAACCTTCTCATTTCCATTAAATGGGACATACCTAGAGCCCTAATATCTCTAAATTTCTAATAACAGAACCCAGATATAAATACACAATAAAAACAGAAGAAATATCTAAGAAATATCTAAGTTAAATAATTTTTTCAATATATATGAAACACACCAGTGGTATCTTTAAGTGAGATAAACCAGTGTGTGTCTGTTGATGGCAGTGGAAGCCAAGGGCTGTTACAGCATCACAGATGAGAGGATGTGTTACCACTTAGAAACTCAACTGGATAATGTGGAGAGCAACTCTCTTAGCATTGCTTTGTATTTCAGAGGCTCTTCTAACCTGACTTATCAGAACAAGTGTTCTGTTTATTAATAATTCCTCTGATTTCTATAGAAACAACTGAAACAAATAGAAATTTCCTATGCTTTTCCATTGCTGAAGTTCAAATGCATGAATGTACAACTAAAATAAATACCTAGGAATATTTGAGAAATAATGTCATTATCTCCAAAATGTCCTAAAGCAAATGGGTTTTTATTGCATTTGTTACTCGTGACCTCTCAGCTCAATAATTCAGGAGAAGGTGACTGCAACCACTTTCCATCTAATGGAAGGGGTAAATGCTGTTTGGTTTGTGGATATTTCTGCAAATCTTAAATAACTGCTTCTCTGAAACAGAGAAAGTGACACTACACACAAAGATGCACAGCCAGAGGACTGTGTAGTCACAGGAAAACACAAATTATTGCATTGTGCAAAGCAAAGAGACACCATCCAAAATTGACTGCTCAGTGTGGAAAAGGGCTTGGCATATTCCTCAGAAAGGAAAAACACACGCCAAAGCAATACCTAATGTATTAAAAACAGATAATCAATATGAACTGTCACTGATGATCAATAAATAATTGATTTTTCTAATGGAAACAATTCAGAGAGGCCCAAGTTCCTTAATTGCCAGCTCTCTTGCACTAACAGGTACCAGCACAAACACGTGGCACTCAGAGCCTGGCTCAGCACAAAGGACATTCCCTGTTCACACTTACTGGAGAGATCTACCAGTCACAGTTTCCACCCCAAAATGCACTGTTTAAATGGGATTCTGGCCCAGTAACTTCTCCTTCTTCCTCTGATCCACTCTTGCTGCCACCAGTTTGGCATCACAGATTCACCCTTCACAAATACACTCTAGACCCCTTGCTCATGTTGCATTATCACTTTCCCCGTGTGTTGCAATTAAAAACTCCAAAGGAAGTCAGCTTATCTTTCACTGCAAACATTTTTTACCTGCCCCTGAAAATTTCTGCTTCTTTAAACCCCATCACATAATGTGGCTACTTTGGGTTTCAGTCTGTGTGTGAAAGAACACACAAGAAGATTGTGGTAATGGAGACCCTGCCTGACATCTTCCTTTGTAATGTGTTTCATGGGCCTCAGATCTTTTCATTAAATAATTCAGTGTCTCGTCTCAAAAGGACAGGACAGGGAAGAAATTGATTTTAGAATTCATCATTAAATGTCCTTGGGGTTTTTTTTTTTCCTTCTCTTCCCCCCCACTTTGTTTTTCTAATAACAGCGTGGCATTGTCTGTGGACAGAATTGAAGAGACAGCATCAGAGAAGTCAGATTGCTGGAGGATTGGTGTCGATACATAAATTTTAATGTTTAAAATCTTATCATATAAGGTATTTTTCTGGGAACTTAATGGAAACTGATTTTTTTTTTTTTTAAGTGCACAAAAATATCCCCACATTCATGCCCACACAAAACAGGCATTTTTCATTAAGTGCTCTCCAAGTGGATGGGCTGGGATGGCCTTTCCATCTCCAGTGGCTGGCAGGTCAACTGCCTCCCTGCAGCACTACCAGCACTCCTAAAAGCATGTCCAGCTTTATGAACAAACTGACAGAGAACACGTGAAGTGTGACCCTGCAGTTACATTGCCTTGAGCAGGAGCAGCTCAGTTATTGCCTCCTGCAATCTCCCCTCTGTTGTTTCAAATGCAAAGAGCACTGATAAACGTTAATGGCAACCAAGTCAGAGTTTCGTCTCAAAACTCATTTTTAACTTGTTTTGGTAAAAATTCCAGGGACTGCCATCTGAAGATAATGTCAGATAAATGTGATAATCATAATCTGAAGAGAGCTGTCAATGGCACGGATGTGTTTTGATCCCACAGAACTACAGGGAAGGCAGAGGAATCTGCAGAATGTCTGATTTAATTCCATAAAGATGCCTGTGTCCTCAATGATGCTAATAAGCTCTTGTGAGAAGAACTCACATTTCTGTTTTGCCTAATGTAGTGTAGGTAAATAAATCAATCAAGGAGCTGTGTCCTATCACAGAGATTACCTTGTGTTTGGAATTTCAGAGAAACATCAACAAGTTTATGTAAATATGTAAGGGGAATGAAGGTTTCATCATGGAGAGAAGATTTGCCTGGAGAAATACTATTGGATGCTCTGTGAGAAGCATCAAAAAAATCCTGATCTGGCACAGTCTGGGTGCCTTCTGCTCCAGCTGAAGCCAAGGGCAGGAGAGAAGCAGGCAGGGTCACCTGGGCCAGTTCCCAGTGGCTGCATTGTCACTCACTGGTGAGTTCCAAGAAACAAAACCCTCTCCATCCATTTCCCACTGGGAGCAGGTCCTCTCCCCATGTGCAGCTCACAACCAGAACCAAACACCCCTGAGCCCCAAGGAGTCTCTTGTCTCCTCCTGCTGTGCCTTCCAGCCTGAACACCCACACACAGGCTGGAATTTTTACTTTACACAGACCCTAATCAGTGAGGTTATTTCTCAGAGAACTTTTCAAGCTCAGAGGTATAGAGGAATTTAAATCCTGCCTGTGGTGCAGCACAAGAGCTCTGAGTTATAAAATATTATAACTTACACGCTGTATCTGTTTTTATCCATCTGTGTCAATGACAACACACAGGGAGCCAACAACTTCAGCTATAATTGGTGAGAGTGTAGGTACAAATAAAACCCATTTTTTCTCTTTAGTATATACAACATATGGAGCAGTGCTGTGGGGTCAGGAGAATTATGTCTCAGTGTTTGTGGGCAGGTTTCTGATACAGGTTTTATTTTCTGGTGTTGCAAGCTTTCAAGGAGTTATGACATTATTGTTTCTTTTCAGAATACCTTGATTGAGGTCAAAGTTCAGGGGTTGTATTATGTTACCCAAAGATTGCTTTGCTCCTGTTCCTTCCAAAGAATTGCATGGATCTGAGCTGAGCAGCTTAAGGGGCAGCAAGCCTTGGCTTCATTTTTGCTTGCAATAATTAAAATTGGGACTAATGAAACACAATTAAGCTCATGTAAAAGCCCACAGTTTTTTTCCTTGTTTTCCTGCCGTGCTGTTTGCAGCGTGGTTAAAAAGGAGTTACTGAAAAGATGCAAATTGTTCCAAACTGTTTTCATTGTTATATTTTCTTTCACTGCTCCTGCTTTTCAGGCCAAAGACTTTCAGGGTAATTCTGACTTCAATGCCCTTTATACTTATCATATAACTCCACAAGGGAATTATCATATGCAGGATAATTAAGCATCTTTGCTGATGGTGGGCTTTGACTATGGCAAGATTCTTACAGTACTAGTCTTATTTTCTGAACTATTTTGTCATTTGCTAATTAGAATCTGGCCCTAAGGTCTTTCAGAAACATTTTCCTGAACTCATCTTATTATCCAAAACTTTTCTCTGAGTTTTCTGAGCCATCATATAGAAGCTAATTGCTAATGTATATATTCACTTACAGCAGAACCTTTGTCCTTAGTGAGGAGCCCTTTCCTATAGCTCTCTTTTTCTCCAATGAAAAGTTGAAAACTGTTGCCCTGAGAAGGACAGAGAATGGATTTGTTGTCAAAACCAGCAGTATTCTGTTGCTATTTCAGTGTGTGTATACTTCATTCTGGGGATGCTGTATAGGAATATCCCAAAACACCCTAAATAGGATCTGAGATCTGAAACCAGCACACAGCTGAGAACATTTGTGTGCTATGAAATACAAGATCACTCCAAGGTGGAATCATGGCTTGGGAGCCTTGGAGCAAAATTCAGGGAAATTGATTAAGATAAAGAGTTTAATTGTGTGAAAACTCTATTCTGTTTTACTTTACATACATGTGCTTTCCCTGTAAAGCTAAAGGACTACTTGAATATTTAAAATTGAGCACACAATTAAATCCTTTTCTGGATTCAACCCAGACTGCTCAGCAACTTGCTGTATTATCCCTCTGGAGAGCAGTTACTTTGTCTTTTGAAAGCCAATTTGTCCATCCTTAATGAATCACTTCTTGCCTCTGTCCTGTGTTTTATTTCACTGGTTTCTACATGCATTTTTATGAGATGAAACGACCATCCTGCCACCCTTCAAACACTTCTGACAACCCAAATATTCAGCCCAGGGTAGTACTGAATCCCCATTCCTGGCAGGATGAAGATCCATAACGTTACCTTGGGAGCACAAAGTGCATAATCACACTGCCTTTGCCAAACTTGAGCAAAAGAGGCAAACAGAAAATTGCAGCTCAGGAGGATGAGAAGGGAGGTGAGTCAGCCACCAGCCCAACTTCATCATGGTACAATGTTTCTGTTCAGCTCTACAGAAATACAAAACACAAGGGAATATAAAGAAAGAACATCACTAACAGGCTTGTGTACTTCATAAACACACACCTAAGAGAACTGCAGCTCTGCAAACAATCTGCCTATGACTGACAAAACATTTATTAAATCAAACAAGATGCTTTTGGCGCTTCCAAAACAATTGAAATGAGAGGCAAAAGGATGAAGCGAGGATATGAGTGGAACTATCCAAAGGCAAAGGTATCAGAAATACACAAGGCCCAGGACACTCTAAATGTTATTTTCCCTCATTTTCTAGCAATTCATTTTGCTTTACCAAAAGCTGATGACAGCCCAACTCCCTTACACACTAATTATTTCTCGTGATGCAGTAAACATTGTCCAGTTTTTAGCTCATTCCTTACTACAGAAAAACATCTGACAGTTGCAAGAGACATCTGTGCTTTTCCAAGAGGAAAAAGAAAAGTTTAAACTAAAAAAACCTTTGACGGGGCCTGAAATTGGGAATGGGGAAAAACCTGGGCTGGATCAGAGCCAGAATGGGGAAAAACATGGATAGGATAATACCTGAAATGAGGAATGGCAGATAACCTGGGCTGGATTCCTGCTGGAATTTGGAATGGAAGAAAACCTGGACTGGATTTCTGCTGGAATATGGCATAGGAGAAAACCTGGACTGGATTTCTGCTGGAATACAGAATGGTGGCAAAACCTGGTCTGTATCATCACTGGAATATGGAGTGGGAAAAAATCCAGACTGGATTAGGGTCAGAATACAGGATGAGGAAGAGCTCAATCAAGCTCTCAAGCACCAGAGAACAGAGTAAAAGTGTTCAAAACACCTGTCCCACAGCAGCAGCAAAAATTGACCTCTTCCTTTCCCTGTCCCCCTGCACTGCAGACACACCTGAGGTGTCAGGGGCCGTGCTTCCCCTTGGATCAGAGCAAGGGCAGAGCCCCCAGCATTTGGAAAGGCTCTTGGGGCACCTATAGGAAGAGTAAGGAGGAATCAGGATGTGAGTTAAAATTAGAGCTAGAATTATCCCTATCCCTCTATCTGATTTAACATCTATTACAGCTCTTTGAGTTTACTCTTCCCATTCCCCTCTCTGGTTCTTACCAGAGCACTGATGAGAACTCAGCTGGGTTTGCCCATTTCAGCTTGGGCAAACTGGCAAACAAATGTCAACACAATTCTGTTATCTTTTAGATTAAAAATTGCAGCTTCTTTTTCTATAGAGTAATTCCAGCACATGGTGTGTTTTTCAGGAGAGGCATCTAAAATCTATTGGAGTGACACCAATCCTGCCAAAAAGGAGAAACCTTTTACTCGCATTAAAGCAGCAAAACAACTCCAGAAACACCCTCTGAAGCAGAAGCCTCCAGCTCATCCAATCTACTGTACATGCATTATATGCATCACTACTCCCCAGAAAAACAAAAATTAGCCTGTGGCTATAAGAAAGTACAAGTTGGCAAGGAAGATTTTATCCTTTTACTCTGTCCCTGTCTTGTGGTGGAAAGACAAAGCAGCTGTTGTAGGGACCATGCAGGATCTTAGGCCACATGGAGGGTTTAGAAGAATCAAACCCCAGGGTGCAGATGGAGAAGACTGTATTGGCCCCATTTAATAAATTTGTCTCTCTGGATTTGATAAATTTGGTTACATGCAAGGGTTTTCACTCTGACAGTCTTTGGAATTAGCTGTGCTAGGAAAACTGCTGAAGGAAGTGTGAGGAGTGTGTCCATAGCTGAAATGGGTACTGTAATAGTGAATGACATTTTATATTTTTGGCACAAGAATGGTACTTAGTTATTTTAAGCTATCACATTGCACCATGCAATGGCAGAGGGAGCCAAGATGATAAAATACCAGCTACATATTCCAAGGCCTATTCTGCCCATCTATTTTTAGGTATTCAGGTTGCTATCAACTCTTATACCATTTCTAGGGGAAATAACATGACAGACCAACAATTCAGTGGAGGGACTTGGAGCAGCCTGTCAAGCTCAGGCTGTCAGAAAGACCCAGTTTGTTGGTATTCAAATTACTAGGGAGCTGGATGACCTGAATGTGGCTCAAAAGGCAAAAAAGAAATCACCTACCTGAATAACCAAAGGAAAAGTTATTGCAGGAGGGGTTTGGAGGAAAGTAGATACTAATGAACTTATCTTCTTCCTCTCTACCCAAAGAAAATCAAAGTAATATTCAGGATATTGAATTCCAACAAGATACCCATCTGTACAGACTTCCCTCAGATGGAAGCTAAGTAGCGGAAGAGGGACTCTGGAATTCTGTTTCTGCACTTTCTAAATCAGACCATTTCATAATTGGATCTCTGATACCTGTGATCAGATATGGCACTTGCAGCAAATTCTGAAAACACGCACATTTCTTGGGGAACAAGAAGAAAAACCTTGCAGAGGTCAGCAATAAAATAAAAGGAAGGAAATGGCTCTCAGCCTACCTCAAAAATTGTATATATTTTAAAGTTCTGGCTATGCCTCAGCACAAGTACACATAACCTTTAATAGCTACATTGTTAAGATTTCCAGTTAAGAAAGTGCTATTATCTGTCTTTTATAGATAGGGAACAGGACACAGAGAGCCTGACTAACTTGTTCAGTGTCATAAAGAGATCACACAGCAGAGCTGAGAATTAAACTTTGTTCTCAGAGCTCTCCAATAAATGCCATTGTTCGTGAGTTCTTTAAATAAAAAGCATTTAACAGGGAAAAAAAAAAGGAGGCAAGGGAAGGGGAGTTTTGTATTGCTAGGGATAAAAAACTGGAAGTGTTAGGAGGAAGGAAACTCCATGCAATTTAATGTGGGAAAGTACTCTAAGGGACTTGTAAAAAATAAATTAATCTGGCCACTAAAACCAAACCAACAGTCAAACAAAACCTAAGAAGGAGAACTATTTCCAATTAATTTTTTTAATTGAAAACCACGTTTTTAATGTGAAGCAGAAAATCACACCTTCTTAATTCTCAAATAATGATATTGATAATGAATGAAATAATGAAAATTATATCAGAATGCATCATGGTCTTCATAGCATTTAAAAAGGAGTTCTTCTGACTCAAATTTGTTATCCATTCTACAAAGTTCAAAATCCCACCCTATTTATTATGTTTTCATTATGTTACTAGTTTATGATTTATTTACCAGTTCTGTAATGATAAAAGCTCATCAGTTAGGAGGTGCTCATTGAGAATGCAAGGTTGAAGAGGGTGTTTTTCAACCTGAAATAATCAATAATTTAGTTTTGATCAATTCTAATTTCTATGCAAATCAATGTGGTAACCCTGGCCCATCTGTTAAGTGAAGCCCACACTGAATGTACTTGATCACACGAGCAGCCTAAATTAAATTCAGCCTTTTAACTCCATACTTAAGGGAGAAATTACCTGTGATGGTCAAAAGTTGAACTCAGTGATGCCAGGAGTGGGGCCCACTGACAGAATTAGGAGCACTGAAATGTCAAGTGTTCCCTCAATATCCCAGGAGCAGCTAAACTGCAGAGGGGGTGATGCACTTTTGATACCTTGAGCATTTTAAAAATATATTCTCTGCAATGTGGCTCTTTCCATAAGAATTCTGTTGCACTTTATGCATTTATTTATGCATACCACATATTCATGCCTGTCAGGAGATGTCTGCATGAAGATTTACTTTAGTGGACTCCAAATGATGCCTCTTATACTGGTGTTGAAACACAAACAGCAAAGCTTCCCATGCTTTAAAATCATCCCTATTAACAGGACCTTCTTAAGCAGTTAATTCCTGCTCTAGGATATATTTGTAGCATGGCTGGTATATGGCTTTAGGAAGAGAAATCCTATCAAAATCTACGATCTGGCCTGTCTCCAATTTTGCCTTCCAGCAAATATTTTCTGTTTGCTTCCTCATTATTCCCCAGTGAGATTCCCTGCTGTAACATGGTTCACGTGGAATGGTTTATGTTCGTCGTCGTTGTCGCCTTGGAAGACTACAATTAAAATCTTTCCCTTCTCCTAAATGTTTCCACTGTTGTGTGTTCTCCAAACGAGCCTTGTAAATGAACAGTGAGGAAGGGAGAACACACACACAGAAGAGGAAAGAATACAGGAAAAAAATCCCGTGCACTTTCCTCCTTAAATCACAATAAAGATCATAAAACCCCCACGAAAACAAGGGAATAATCCTCAATAGCTTGGAGCTTACACTGACAAACTGCATGAAATCTTCCTCCTGGTGTTTCCTTCCCCTCCTTTAATTTAGTTGTAAACTAACTTGGAATGAATTCTGAAGTCTCCAAATGTGCATTGAAATGAGTGTGACACAGGGAAAAAATCTGCTTGGAAATAATCTGTATGTAAGGTTGCATTGTTCAAAGGGGAATTTTTCCAAGCAATCCTCTGCCTTTGTGTCCCCATGAGAGGAACTCTGTTCATCATCTAAAATGCTGTAATTAATTGGGAAAAAAATAACTGAAGGTGATTACTGGGAAGCACGTGGGAGGTGAGATAGACTATTAAATCTATTTTCAAGAGGAGACGTGGAAAGTATTACATTTCCTTGTCCAAATAACCTTAGTTAATATACATTGATCAACTATTGCTTCACATTTATGCTCATCTTATCAGTTTATCAGCATCTCAAGGTTTTGTGCCAATTGTTCTGACATGTTCTCAATAAATATAATAATAGCATAAGGGACAAAAAAATAAATGGGAAGATCCATCTTTCAGTGACTACTACCACCTCAGTAGATCAATACATGTCATAATATTCTTATCACTTGGAAAACAGAAATCTCTTTATGGCAATAAATCTTCAGTATTTTAGTTATTAATTTAGATCTGTCATGACAGGCCCACAAAATTTCAGACTGGCACAGGAAAAAAACCCTAAAATTAGTCCAAAATAATGGTGAAAACCATGTGATCTTGAGTTAAAGCTTTCACCTTCATGGGTTTCATGGGTTTGAGACTTTTGCCCAGATTTTCAATGCCTATTTAATGAGACAGATTCTGGTTTTATCTTGTGGTGGAATTCTGTAAAATAAATAAAATAAAACTGATGTGCTGTTTTATATTACTGTCAATCAGAGAAGAGTCAAATTCTGCTTTTTGGAGCTGGAACATGACAATTGTCATACCGAACAATACAATACTGCCAAATACAGGGTAGATTATTGCTGCTGCAAGCCATGAGCAATAGCAGGTGTTACAACACAAACTGTTGAAGTTTGTATGTTTTTTTTCCACATTTCCACACTAAATAATTTTTATCAAGTAGAACTAGATGCTGTAATTGTTTGTGATGATGATGATGTCTTTAGCTATCTATAGTTAGTGACAGGTAAAATTCAGGTCATCTTGATTTTTAACATTGCAGCTCACTCAGTGTTTTTGTAGACTGACAAATTAAACATTTTTCCTTTAAAGATAAATTCAACTGTTGAACTTGATGTTCTTCAAGGTCTTTTCCAACCTAAAAAATTCTATGAATCTATGACTCTATAGATTAACTCATTTTCCTGATTAAACATTGATAGCAACTGTCTGGTTGTGCTAAATCATGATTCAGGAATTTCTGTCATTATTTGGCAATTCACACAGAATATCAACCAGGCCTTAAAAGTTACATATGTGCACTTCACTTTGAGCCTAGGAGCTGCTGCTTCAACTGGGAAGGCTGGAAGAAAACTTGGATATAAAAATTATATATAGATTGTGTATGTTCATGAAAAAAAGATGGCATCAAATCTAGTCAACTTTTCTCTCACCCAAGGCTTGGAATTTATATAGGGCATATTTCAGGGAAAGGCTGGGGATGTATTTTATATCTGGCTGCACCACCAGAGCAGCAATACTAATCTTTGGCACAGGGGAAAGCTGTCATGTCAGACAAACTCCAGCTGTCCACTCTGCCTGTCACTTCCTTCAGCTTCAAGTCTGCAGCAGGGGATGGAGGGGTCTGTGAGCTGCAGGACCCCAGGGACAGGAGCAGGACAGGAGCTACTGAGCAGGGGGAGGGTGGGGAGAAAGGGACACAAGCACACTAGAAGTGGGAAAAGTGTTAAGAGAGGATGGGCAGAAAATAAAAGCCTGGACAGGAGTGGAAAGAGAATGTGATGATAAAGAGAAAAGCCACTGTATGTCCCTTAGGGATATTTGCTTTTTGGCAAGCAGAGGAACTTGATGCACACTTATTTAGGGAAATTCTCGGTGTGCAGGTGCCTTTAAGGGAAAGCTGGCTGGCCCTTGGCTGGCTGTGTCACTGGAATGATTCCTGCCCCAGAGCAATGACATCAGGACATGCATGATGGACTCCACCTGATGTCATTGTCTGGGGCTTCCAGCCACATGGCTCTCAGGAAATGCAAAGCCAAAATTTGTGGAAGGCAGTTTAGAGAGTACAGAAAGAGACATTTGCCTCAGGAATGCGAAATATCCCTTGAGCACCCACACCTCAAGGTGAACAAAGCCTTAAAATTCAACACATAGGTGTTCTGGGTTCATTAACATACAGAATAACACTCACAGGAATTTTAGGTTCAGGTTCACTCCAAGTTAATGAAAAACCTGGTTTTGGGATGTTTCTCCAGTTGGCTGAAACTGCCATGGAGGGCTGACAGAAAGAGAAGCCAGGAGGCCTGGAACAGTCCCTGAGAGCACAGCCAGAACAAGTGACAGAGGCCAGGAAATGTCCCCTCCCAGCCTGTGGGGAATGAATTGCAGCATTTCCATTCTCTATAGATCAGTTATAGATGAGTGGTTGGGAAAGCTGGGAGAGATTTTTGAGATAGGTGTTCCTACACTTTGTTATAGGGGTAAGCACCAACCCCCCCTTCAAAGACATCGCTTCTTTATTTAAAAGTCTTTTGAAAAAATATGTTCATTCATTATTCTGTCTAAAATACTTCTGAAAAGCATTTTCCCTGTGTTTCCATCGAGGTGGATGTAGCATCCATCCACAATCAAGAGCATCTCCATTCCAAGATAATGGAACAAGTAGCCCAAAGGCTGCTATTCCCCTGCACTTCTTATCAGTGGTCCTGCAGCTGGTCTTGAGGAAAAAAAAAAAAGGAATAAAAATTTTACTTCACTCTGAGAATTAAACCACTGAACATTCTTTGCAGCTTTATACTTAGTCTAGTACTTTTTATTTTTCTTTGTTTGATAAAACTTTGGTCTATAATTATGCGCCCCACAGCGTCACCCCAGTGTTCAGAGGTCTGGAATATACTGTCATATGTCTTTTTGGGAAATTTTAAATTGCTTTCCAGTCTTTTGTCAGAAGTTGTATGTACTATACCACTGAAAAGTTTCTTTTCAATATAAAAAAACCAGTTTCTTAGAAAATAATAGTATCTATAAAGCCATTTAATTTTCTTTCAAGAAGGGTCCTCCCCTTCAGTTTAGCTTTTGTTTGGCATCTTTTAAGATCTGCACATTTGCAGACATACAGATTTGAAAGGCTGGTTCATTACTTTTTTTTCCTCTCAATCACTTCATCAACTGATCATACAATGATGCATGATGAAACTCAGATTCCAAGGAACAAATGAAAACAACCTCTAAAAAAACATGAAACTGATAATCGAGCCAAATAAATCTTAAACCTATTTTAAGCTCCAAAGGAAGCCGAGTGTTGTGCTTTTATATGTCTGTATTTCTGTTCTCTTTGCCAAAAGGCAGGAGATTAATCTGAAAGGAGGAAATGACCAACCCATGGGCTGTTCTAGGATGTGACACAAGAGGCTCAGTAAGAGTGGAAAAAGAGAAAAACACAATGCAGAGCTGAACCTGCCTCTTTCAAAATAGCTGATGCCAACTACAGGAATGTGTTACAATCACAGATTGTTGCTAAAACAATGACAAGCAACTGTCCCAACATTTCTGTCATTCCTCTAAGAATTTGTGTCCACAGTTAATTTGCAATACTTCCACTGAATCCCAGACTAACTGAATCCTTCCAGTGATATTTTAATTAAAACATCAGGATCACATACAGAATATTTTAACTAATTTAAGACGTGTTCGCTGTGCTCCAATGGAATTTCATTAAAACCCACTGCAGGTGTATTAAAATCTTGCCATTTTATTTTTTGTCTACTTTTTTTTTTCCTGTGAGTGATGTTTCAAGGGCATATCAGAAATGTACCAAACCAAGAAAGATTATTCAGCAAAACAAAGCTTTTCCAGTGCTGAGTAATTAAAGCTCTGCAGGCTTCCATGGCTCTGTACAGAGCTTAATCCTCACTTAAATTTAAAAGTAATGGAAAAGAAAAATCTGTTTACCACCATTACAGAATGTCTTCATTAGCTTTGTATTTTTCACTCTATTGCTAAGAAGTCATTAGGAATCTCCACATGCAATGGGGGAGGAAGGTTTTGTGGTCAGAGTGTGGCCACATATTCAATGGGTGACCACAAACATTGGGCTTAAACTTTCCTCTCTATTTTAACTTCTGATTGTCAAAATAAGGATGGTAACACCCAGGTGCTGGAATTACAGAATGCCAAAAGGTGCAGCACTTGAAAGAAAATAAAACAACCATCATGGCTTTAATATATTTATAGTACATCTAAAACTAGCTGCAAATTTACTAAAAAGAGTCTGCACGTCAAGGAACTGAGTTCTAATCTGAAATAAAGAAATTCTGAAGAACACACAGAGTTAATCATTATCCTGGGAAACTCAATGTGGTGAGGTGACTGCATTTATTATGAGGCATCTTTTATATCTTCCTGTAGATTTCTCTAGCTTTGGTTTTGGCAATTCCACAAAATGAAACCATAGGCTGAACAAAGGTCATTGGATAAAGTTAATATAGTTTAGTGTGTTGCAATATATGAAAACCCCCACAAATTTTCTTCCACAGTTTTTCATTTCTCCAAGTCTAAATTAAACTTCCAGCATCATATACTGCATAGAGCCTGGAGCTGCCACTAATATACCTGTTTCCATGTGAAGAAGCAATTGTTTCTCAAGAAAAGATTATGAAGCCAACAGAAAGAGAGTGGGGATGGATTTGGTAAAGTTGTCCAAAGTGGAACTCAGCCCTTTTTGCATGATGTAACCTGCTTTGCATCCTTCTGTCAAATAAAATGTTGATAATCTACATACGCTGCCAAAAAGATACAACAAAAGAAAAAAAAAAAAAAAAGAAAACAGCCTTGCTTCTCACACATACAATAGTTCTTAGAAAACCCCAAATCAAGCAATGTACAAAATTTAATACAAATCTGCCTTGGGGGATTTGTCACTTACTGTTCTTTCCACCAGAGCAGTCAAAGCCACCCGTTCCATGAGCACTCACAAGCAAGTGGAAATAAACTCCCCTAAACTTGTACAAATCACTGAAACCCTGCTATTTCAGTGGGGAACACTGGCAGTGGAAGTAAACAAAATGTTAAAAGATGTTTTTTTCTTTAATTTGGTCCAACAGAGACGGGAGGAGAGTGCCCAGACAATAAAGGGATCCATGGATTAGTCCCACGCTTTGTTCATGCAATGCCTCTGCTCAGTTAAACTTGCCCTTCCTGACCTGCCTTCAAGATGTGTTATCATATTTTTCTCTGAGTATTATTTTGGAAAAAAAACCAACAAGACAAGCAATTCTTTTTTATTGATTTCTTCTGCCAGATTTCTTGATGCAGAAATATATTTTATGATCAAACTTCAGCCTTTACTTTTATGATAGTAAACAATATACAGAGCATTTTTTGCTATTTTTTTAAGGAAGAATTTGTGCACATATGGTGAAGGAGGCAGAAGAAATGGATCTTTTCAAATTATTCAGAGTTCAATTCCTGTTCAGTTCCTTCAACCTGCTTAACAATAACCATCACTAGAGGTTAAGAGTCTAGTATTGCCCAGAAGGCGAAAAAAAGTGGAAATCAACTCCTTCAAAACTTTCCTTCCTAATTGCCAATTAAATATTAATTAAGTCTTACTTAATACCTAGATCTGCAATGCAGCTGAGTGCCACCAGAGCATGAGTCACAGCTCTCTGATGACTGGCTAATGAAGTCACCACTATGTCAGCCTGCACACACAGGCATGCAAAAAGTTTACATCTACTGAAATAAATTCTAGGTGTAGTTTTAACATCCTGAAAAACTGCAAGTAATCTTCCCATCCTGCCCTGCAGGATGTCTGCAGACATCCCTGTGTCTCTAATACTAAACAAGGGCTCTGTTTGTGTCTCTTTCAGGAGAAGGTCGTGTGGCTTCTCATACTTGGAAGAAAAGGACTGGCTAAGTCCCCAAAATGTTCAGCAGGTACATACACTGTCACCTTGAATTGGAGACAGGTTTGATGGCTCCCAGGAGAATATTCAAGAGATTTATTTAAAGAAACAGAAAGAGAAATCTGCTCTTCCTTTAAGTGTTGACCATATGGACTATAAAGAAGTCAAAATCAGTTAATATCCACCAGACATATTTATAAAATAGAGCTAAAAGACAGGGTTTATACAGCAAGCCCATCTTTTATTTAGTCAGGGAATAGGCAAGGATGGAAGAAAGGATCATATGCAGCACATGACTGCTACAGAATGTGGAATCACAGCACTCATTTATAATTTACAAGTTGCTGCAACAGTTCATATACAGCTGCTTCTCATAGATTTCACCCCAGCAGCCAGAGTAATGCTGACAGGAGGTTTTCTGTCCTTCACTAAGTGATGATGGCCATTAGCTATTTTTCTGGAAATTCTTAAAAGAAATGCAAAGATAGAGAAATTTGCAACCCTACAGATTTTTGTGAGCAGGGGTGACTGACAGAATGACATGGAGGCCACCAAATCCTTGTAAAGTTGTGTGTGGTGGGTGGGGGGAAAGCACAGAACCTGCTCAGATTGAAACAGGGAGAAATTACAAAGCAAGATATAAACCCTAATGTTTTTCTATACACAAACCCAACACAAACTATCAAATCATCATTTTATCTAAGTTGATTTTATTCTTAAAGAAAATTCTGCAGATAATTTTAGGGGAAAATGGGAATTAAATAAATTTTTATTCAAATGGTGGCTCCTTAACTCGACAGCAATTTTTGAGTGTGAGGAACCAACAGACCCCAACCTGCTCAGTCACCCAGGGCTGGCTGCACACTTTGTCATTAGGAACTCAACAAACACTGAGGAGTGTGTTTGATGCCTTTCCTTGGAAATGGGAAAACATGGATTTTTCTCTAACAAATATCTTGGGAAAAGAAGCTTCGTGTTGTCAAATATTGAGTAACTTAATCAATATGCAGCACTAAAGAAAGCTGAAGCACTCTAAAACACCATTACCTCAGCAGGTATGAAAAGCAAGAGTTCAGCCTTACAGGTTTTTCAGGGGGGAAATGCAGCAGTTTTAATTTTTTTTTATATGAAAAGGACTGTCATAAAAACAAATGGCCTCAGCAGAAGCTCTTATGTGTATAACAGAGAAAATCATGAAGAATACATACTTAAATATCTAAAATATGTCTTGGAAAGTCCTCCCTTTTCTAGCTTAAAGAAAAAAACTGTGTATTTTTGTATAGAAAAGAAATATGCCTCAATATTTCTGTGGTGTAGGAATGTTTAGAAGAATTGTAACTATACTAAAAATACTGAGAAAAAAAATTATTTGCTGAAGTTACTTTTCTAGCTTGAGATTTGCATTTAATGTCACTTAAACAATGCAGAAGGAAGTGGAGATGTCACTTTTCATGGTTTTGTGGTTTTAAATACACATAGAGTAACATAAACATGTTTTCTCCAGTTTCCTTACCATAAATGCTGTATATTCCCATTTCTTAGACCAAACCCCAAGTATATCCATGACAGGTACTTTGCTGAATCTTCTGTTCATTTATGCTTTTAGAATGTTTGTATTTTGACTATATATGTGTGTGTGTGTGTGTGTGTACACACGTCCTAGACCAAGGATCTTTCTCTCAGTAAATGAACTCTTGCCAAGATGCAGCAATCAAGTAAAGAGTAAGAGAAAATCTTTGCCTACTGCCGAAATTCTCAGCTTCAGGACACACTAAGTAGATAAGGGAGGTGCAGAGAAGGCTGAGATCATTTACATCTTCCCAGTTATCAGAGAGATAAATGCAGTGGAGCACTGCATCTCTAAAGAAAAGACATCTTGTGAGATTTCCAGTAAAATTCAGAGGGTCCCACAGTGTTTTCCCTGGCAGGACTGAGCTCTGCTATTCCACTGCAGGCTGTTTGCAGGTTATTGTACAAACATCCCTCCTGCCCTTGTACAACTCTGGATTCTTTTATTAAATGGCATCAAATCTTGGCTTTGGTTTGGATTTTGGGGGTTCTCCAAGATTCTGCATGGGAATAAGGCTTCAGAACCTGCTTTGCATCCTGCAGATCCCCAGGGCCAGGCCCTGGCCATTGCTTTGGACAGGGCTCAGGGGTAGGGGCAGCACTCACCAGTCATGGAACTTTCCCTGTAGGACTCTGCCTTTGGACAGAATTAACAAAATCCTGGAGAAGCAGCGAATTATTCAACATCAGCAGTGCCTCCAAGAGAAGAGGAAGGCACAGGGGTGTCTTTGACTCTGCTCCCCAAACCTCTGCAGCACCTCTGCCAGCCATGGGCACTCCTAAATCAGCACCTGCTAAGCCAAAACCTCTCTAAACCAACATTTACACCCTGCACAGAGCATAAAATGTGCCATAAAACACGGGTACAGCTGGAGCTGACCTGGAAGCTGATTTGTTCCAGGCTCCTCACTGCTTGTGCTGGTTTGAAAGTAAAACCAGTGAGAGACCCCAAGTCAGAAAATACAATTTAACAGGAGGAATAAAAGTGAAATAAAATAAATGAAAATTATCCAACCTGACACCCTGT
>WEIU01023225.1:536880-588815 GCA_013389925.1 Aegithalos caudatus
ACTGTGGGCACATCTTACATTGTAACCTAGGACACTGCTGCATTTGGGGGATTTTCCAAACCAATTGCAAGTTAGCCCAGAGGCCATTGGACCTGCCCTCCAACCAAATCTATTTTCTGGTGAAAATTAAAATCCAAATGGCTGGAGACTGCCAAGTGGAAGGTACAGCTCCCCACACATCATTTTTTAAAGGCAGAAAACAAGCCAAATGCAAACGGAGGTTAATGCAATATATACAAGAAGGAGAAATAAGATTAAATGTGATGTATGTGCCAAGAGGCCTTCTGCAGGCAAGGGAAAAAAGAGAATAAGGTTAACATCTTTGATTTTTCTCCTCCCCATCCCTGAGAGCTGAGAGGAGTCTTCACAGCAGCAAGGTCAATTCTAATCTTATTTCCTTATTCCTCACAGTTATTTCATTCCCTTCATTCCCTTCATATTTTAAACTTCACAGGAAAGAATTCATTTCCAGAAATTTCAATCCAGGATTAGTTAGATATCAGTGCAGCTCATTTTAAATAATTAACAAACATGAGATGTACAAAGAAACCTCTTTAAACAATAGCCACCTGCAACAAATATTGTAAGAAAATGCACCCTTTTCTTCTTCTGAATGATTGCTGCCTCTTTTGAAAACATTAACATTTTACACACACAAAAAATGATGCAATTAGCAAGAACTTTCTCTATTTCTGTTCTCATTATTGCTGATTACCAAAAATTATCAGGCAAATAATGGCTGCTTTCTCTTCTTATGATCAATTTGTTCACCCTCCATCTGATTTCTCTGGCAATGAACTCAAATAAAGCCTCTTGTGTCTGTGGCACTTTGTAAGAGGAAAAAAAATGGGGGGGAGGGAGAGTGAGAGATTAAACAGCAATTATGTGCAAAGTGTCAGAAAGTATTTAACTTATCTGTGCCAACTCAGAATTTTACTACAAACCCTGCAATTTTTAAAACATTTTTGTTAAAATCGTAGGTCCTAGAATCATCTGATTATTCCAGACTTCATTTATTAATGATGATAATAAATAAACCAGCTTCACACATAGCAGAAAGATTGAAAGCGTGTTCTCAGTATAAGATTGAAATTACTAAAATGCTTAAAAGCTCCAAATAAAGTCACCCCCCCCCCCCCAAATTTGTTAAAAGGGAGACTTCAAATCTCATAATTTCAAAGGCACTCATGATTTTGGGGTGATAACATTCATTTTTTAATAGTAGGGCAAGACTGTTACCATGGCAGCTGGCAAGAAATGGGGAATGCTTCCTCTTGAACACCAAAGCACAGCCAAGTTTTCAGCAGTTGCAGAAAAAGCTATCTGGGAACAGTGTTGAAAAAAAGAAAAAAAAACCCAAAAAACTGCTAGAAAACCACCCAAAAACCTGTGCTGAGTTCTACAGTGCCAGAGCTATTGCTGTTACCATCCAACTCCCCACTTTAAATCTGTTTGGCACAAACCTTTGTGAGCTGCAGTCAATCTTTGGAATACTGCACAGACACCCTGGGAGTTTTCAGGAGGGGCAGGAAAGGTTTTTCCTGCTTGAAGCATTTCATGCCCTCCAGTTGAAGGTAGAGCTCATCCCCTGCCTGGGAGGACACCCCCAGCCCCCTCCAGGGAGCTCTTCCCTGAAGGCACAACTGCACTTCCCATACTTAAGACCAGGCAAAATGATTTGCTTTTCAAAATGGTGAAAGAAAAATAGAAATAAAAATACTATTCTCAGCCTGAGATTTTGCATTTTAAGCTTTAGCCTGGAGCAAATTATTAAGGCAGAATTACTGCCTAAATCCCTGGAAATAGGGGTTTATAGTGAAAATACTGACAGATCCATAACTATAGCCATGCAAATACAGCAGATAAAAATATGTATGAATGATAATGTAATTTAATGGCTTAAAGAACTTTTACTGGGGAGGAGGGGAACGTCTGCTTTATTTTGACAGTGTAAAATGTCAGAGCAGAATCCAAGGATGTAGCAGAGTCATACTCTATACTTCTTGGAGATTATTTGACAAGAACAATTTCAGTGTTCTATTTAACGCACTTATGACAAATTTAAGTGATGAATTGATGCCTGAGAGACAGTGTGGCTGGAATTAGGAGAACAAATTTTCTTGTTATGGGAGCAGCTACAGGCCAGCTCAGTGCTGAAAGGCATACTGAAAGTTAGGTAAAGGAAATGTGAAAAGAGTATTCTGTCAGTGCAAGTGAAAGTGGAAAGCTATATATTTATTAAACCATAATGTCACCAGGTTAGACTTTGAAGTACCTGAGAGGCACTGACTCCTCAAAGTCTGTGGATACAAGAACAGGATCAAAGTCTTCTTGGAAAAGTCGGTTTGTTAAGAAAAGCAAACATTGCTGTACAACTCCAGGTGTCACTTCTAGTCAAATATCATATTACTTCATTGATCTCCTCTAATATGGAGTAAAATTGAGCAAACTGCTCTATAAAAATGAACCTTGATTTAATAACAGTGGAATGAAGCCTGGCATCATTCGAGAGGTCTCATTTTTGTATCATTTTCCATGCTCAGTAAATAGTTACAGCCACTCTGAAGTCTGCAGTTACTGGAGGTCTAATTTCACCAATGTCCCAGACACAGCAGTTCAGGGGCAGAAACACACCCATAAAGGATATTGAACAGAATATTTTTAAAGCATAATGGCAGTGAAAAGCAGGGCTTCTAAAGTGCTGCCTGATCTACATCCTCAAAGAATTCACATTTGAAGGTTTTTGGAAAGAAAGTTTGGCCACCTGGTGAAGGAACAGATCAGGAGACCTGGATCCAGTTATTAAATCTCTCCCTTTGTGGCCTTAGCAGATTAATACTTTACAATTTTTTTTTATTTTTTTNCTGTAGAAGAGAAATTATCCTTCCTCTCCAGAGTTTGAAGAAATATGGAAATGCCTGAGCAAGAGACCTTTCACTCTGCACAGGTGTCCCTGTGTTGAGGATCTGCAAGCATGGATAAAGAATGTTGACATCCTTAAAAACATTGCTTGTGTAAAACAGGGATGGGAGTTCAAGGTGAATACAGCACAATCTGCTGCTGTTACTGCCTCTTCTAAGCTTTATGTATTAGTGATGGGAGAGGAGAGGATGAAACATTGCATATATTAGTAAATATTGCAAATGCAGATGATGTTTTCCTACATTTTCTGTATTTAAAGTTCATTGCAGATGGAGATTTATGCCAGATATAAGGACTTATTAAATGCAACGTGAAGAGTAGCCTCTCTTAATTCAGAAGAAAAGTAAACACTCAACAATTCAGATATCATCCCCATAAAATCCTGTTGTGCAGTCCATGGGGTCACCTGCATGTGCTTGTGGACTTCATAAATCTTTAAAACAAGACCTGTGCATGAATTATTCCTGATTTCTGCCCACCCCCATCCCTCTTTCTCCTACTGTCTCTTCCCACTAACATTTAACTTCACCCACTGACATTATAGTCAATATTTATATTGTTTGGAAAGAAAGGAAAACATGTCTGGCAACTTAAAAGTCAAACCAGGAATTTTCCCAAATCATATGAATACTGATGGACCTGGAATCAACAATTAAATCAAGAAAAATCTACCATTACTGTTTTTTGTAATTTCCATATTCCTCCACTTTATCAAAAGCCACACACTAAGTGATCAAATTAATCTGAGGCATTTAGAGCAGGGACCATGTGGCAGCTTACAAAGCATTGGTTGTTCACAATAATTTGGACATGGCAAGTAGCCAAAGGACTGCTCACAAACATATGGTTATTTATTTCCACTAAACAGCCACTAATACAGCCTGTTTGCTACATTACTTGATAAATATAACAAGCTTCAAAACCAAAAAGGACCACAAATGCACAAAGCAATTAATGAAAACAGCCCAAAACATCGTGTAGAACCACCAGCATCTTGAATCCCAGTGTGATTTGCTAAATTCTTTTCCACTATCACTCAACTGATCCCTGAAGACTGGCTCAAACTTAATGTACTGTAGCATGTTTGACTCCTTTGTTTAATCACATCTGAAATGGCACCTGCTGGAGTGACACATCAGCTGAAAGAGTTTAACTGTTGTTCTGAAAACAGCATTGATCCATGTTCTGCTTTCAAGGCTGTGAGAGGTGCCTGTCTGTGTAAAGAAAAGGTGAGGGAGTGAAGTCCATGTAAGTGGTGACAACAACGGGCAAATTTCTTTTGATGAGAAAGAAATTCTTTTTCAAATGTATTTCACTGTTTCAACTCTTCCCATGAATTTAGATTCTTAGCTCCTTGCCAAGTGCCACAAACCAAGTCCTTAGTTGCCCATGGAATGTTTGAAGCCAAACAAAATATTCAATTTTGAATGAAAATTATACCAGCAGAGAATATTAAACAGAAATCTGTGCGTGGGTCTTCCTCATTATCCAGATCACACAGCCTCTGTTTGCAGCTCCCAAAGCAATCCAGCAGCTGCTGCTTCCCAGAGTCAGCCAGGGCTTTGAGGTGGATCCATGGAGACCTTTTCCTTGTCATTAGCAAGCCAAAGCTTTTTGTTTTCAGGATGCAAACTGGGCTGATTACACTTCTGTAACAGAAAACCAGAGAGCAAACCAGAAGGGATACAGAAAAGGTCACAAGCAGCAATTTCCCTCCCATGTTCTCATGGGGAATTTCTCACTTCAAGCCCTGGTGCTTGGTCCCATGGAGCCTTTGGGACACTTCTCCTTCCATCCCCATGAACCCTGGGGTTGTAACTTCCCTTCCTCACCCTCCATCAGCTGGAGACACCCATCACCTCCAGCTCCCAGATTTTCTGCTGCTTCCAAAATGCCCCACTTGATCCAGGCACAGCTTTCCCAAAGGGAGGGTAACACAAGTCCTGGGGGCAAACAGAACAGGGGCTTTTTGCCTCCTAGACCAAAAACTTTGAAGGCAAAACCCAAGAAATTCAACACATTTAATGGCTCAGTTTTCCTAAAACAGCAATGAAAGATGAGAGGGAAGGAGCCCACCCCTCTGCTGGGAAGCTTCTGGACCAGCAGAGCAAGCTGTCATTTTTTTTTTTTAAACATACAAATCTTAGGTGAGAGGAGCAGTTGTTGCATTATGGTCTTAAATCAGAGTGATTCCCTCTGCTGGGATCTCACTGGGGATCATCAATAGCTCATCTGAGAGCGCTGCTGCACAAATCATCCTCATCCCAGGATCTGTTGTATGCTAATGGAGAACTCTGACTTCTCTGCTCAGTTAGGCAAGATTAAGTGACAGGATTTACAGGCAGAAAATGCAGCCAGAGGGTTCAGATTCTGAGGCTGCTGGAAGGATGCACCAGCCACAGACTAATGTTTGAATTTGGCACTCAGGGAGGAGAAATGTTTAAGGATAAACACAGGGAATAGGTTACAGGATATTTTCTCTGTATTTAGGATAAGTGTATGACCTACAATATCACAGCCATTTACTTCTTCAGTCTCTTACAATATACTAATAGCTGCTTAAAAATAGTGGCCAAATACTTTCTAATAGAAGCAGATATGTTTGAAATCTGAAAAATAAACCATGGTAAATTGGTAAGCAAATTATAAATTTACCTTTTTCTAATGGAAAATAAATTAATGTAATTTAAATAGAATTTTATGAAGAATCCTGTTCTTGACTGAATGTAGAGAAACAGAGCTTCCTCATAAATTGAATCTATTTCTTGGGTTTTTAGCTCCACTAGAAATTTTACTGGAAAAGAGAACTGACAAAACCTTATCCACAGTAGCAGAAATAATACTGTTAATTATACCAGAGAATAAGCTGTCATTTCAGAATTTGCATATACAGAAGGCTCATTAATAGGGATTTCTAACTTTCTTTACCAGCATTCTCTTAACAAGTGCCATATCTTTTGGAAATGAGGAAACAAAGGCAAAAGAAGGGAGACACAGGATGTCACATTTCCAGCCCTGAGCAAGGAACAAGACAACTTTGGCAGCAGCAGATAAATCTTCAGGCTCCCACCCTGGGGGATGTTACTACCCAGCTGTGGAAATAAATGGGCAACATCTGTGAGGACTGGACAAGTGGACATGTGCCAAAGCTTCACAAAAGCATGAGACATCTTGGAGAGGGGGAAGAAGGAAAAAAAAAAAACAAAGAGAAATTTGGGATCCCAAAGTGCCAATAATGTTTGTAAACTAAAGCCAGGGTAGCAGGCAGCAGGACTGCAGAGAGAATTCAGGGCATAGCCAGAATAGTCAGTGACCTTCCTAAATTATTCATAATGTGTCATTTGTTTGCAGCCAGAACACCTACTTGAAACTCACAATCAAGATTTGAATCCCACTTCTGGTTTTGGATAAACAAAAACGATTTTTCCATGACCCATTGAGCCTAATTTGAATCTTGCTATGGAACTTGCCTAATTAACCCATTGGGTATTTTCCTGCACTCTCTTTAAACCGCTATTGACGTTTGTTTTAGTGCATCCACACATGGGACCACCAATCAGACTCTTCATTTGTAGAACATGCCAGATTTAAGCTCCAGTGGAAAAAAAACCAACCAAATAATTCTTATTTTAACAAAACATTTTAATTCTTAGAAACGATGCACGTCAAGCTGACCACTGAACATCCCAACAATTCAATGTTTTATGCCAAAGCAATAGAAAAGAGGATGGTAAAGATCAGAAGAAATCAGAAAAAGAAATCAGAAAAACGATCAGAAGAAATTAGGACATGCAAAAGTAAAGATGTTGAGACCAGAATTAAATAGCTTTGGGTACAAAGACCTGTATACTGAATATGAAAAGCAAGGGCAGCTCTAGGGTGTCCTTAACATGGCTCTTTTTGAAAGAATCTGGTATCAAACCCACCATGGGTAATTTTGTGTATTTATGTTGCTCCTTCCTTCAGTTCAGCAGGTTTTTGGTGACCTTGGGAGATGCTGGATGGTGGAAAGCAGGCTCAGGGTGATGGAACTCCTCAGCCAGCCTGTGCTGCTGCTCACCCCCACCCTCTCTGCAAGAGCTCCCAAACACCAGGACCTTCCTGCAAACCTGCCCAGCAGGGACAGATCATTGTGCAAGCCTGAGTCTGGCCAGGACCCTCAATAATCCAATTTCTTCAGAAGGACAAATCATTTCTCTGTGTCCAAAGCCAGTGAGTTACTGTGACTGTTTTCCACTTTCACCCAAGGCTGTTTTCCTTAAGGTCCTGAAGCCCTTCCATGCAGAACTTCTGAAGACAAAGAGACTTTGTTAAGGAAAGCCTCAGTAGCTGATTCTGGTGACAAACTGCCCTAAATTCGAGGTGCTCTATTTCAAGTGCCACAATGCCTCCCTCTCCTTGGCAAGGATGGGCTCCAACAGTTTCCCCACAATAAAAATGTCCCCAAAGCTTCAGCTAGTCAGAAAAAATGAGTCTCCTTTGTCACCACCATGTGTTTGCACTTCCTTTTCATTCAATATTACTGGAATATATGACTGGAAAGTATTGCAAACAACTTAAAGATATTTTCCCCCTCTGAGATTTGTCAATTTATACTTTTTTTTTTCACTAATTATCAACTATTAACATGTTCATAGCTGTTTACTGAGATGCACATCCGAATTTCAAAATACAAATGCTGCATCAAACCCGTACAGCATTTTATCACACATCAAGTTAGAAGACAATTTGTTACCATTTCATTCTTTTGTGCTAGCTTCAAAATTCAATCCAAGGTTTTTCTGCCTTAAAAGGCACGATTAGTTTAAATTTCTGGAAGTGGGCTTTTTTCCATTATTCATATTTAAATTAAGTTCCCTTGAGATGGAAGAAAAGCAAGGAATTTTTATCAAGAGACTAATAATATAACCAGTGAAAAATCTGAGCATTTTTATATTGAATTTATAAATCATGCTAGCAGTAACCAAACTGTTTAAATAATACATAGAGTTTAACTATAACATACTTATTGGCATAAGTAATTTTAGTGCTTTTTAATGTTACAAATCACTCAGAAAATATTCTCAGTTAATCATTAGCATGTTCAAGCCTAGAGAGAGGTATATATATTGTTCCCTTTACAATTTGCTAGGAATGGCTGAGTCATAAAACCTCACACTGTATTCCAGTTGATTTAAAATTTCCTGAAGATGTTTGGGTACCCTGACAAAGCATCAATTTATCTCTGTGCTGTAAGCCACACTCTGGAGATGGAATAGCTTGTAATTAAACTCGGGAGCAGGGATTAATTAAAATATACATGTCTGAGAGTGCATAGATATGTATTTGTGTTTATTATAGAAACAGCAAAAATACCCTCTAGCCCAGCTATGTGTGAAATGAGCCTCTTCCTCCCCATCAGTATTTGTTATTGTGTTTATCACAGAAAGAGAACACAAAAGTGGAGACTACCCAAAATTACTGTGGGCAATGGGGTTTAACTTTGGGCTGTGGCTGAGTCAGGCAGTGATGCTCAGATTCCAAGGTCTCACTCTGCAGGTGATGGCTCATCCTGGGCACTGAGCCACCTTTTGTCCACCCAGGTCCTGAGGGAGCAGCAGCTCTGTGACATTCAGGGGGCTTGGAGCTTTTCCTTGTGGTGTCCCCTGTCCCCTCTTACAAAGGAGCCACCCAGGGCTCACAGAGATTATTGAATATTCAGGTGGGATCCACTCAGAGCATTCAGTGTGAGGAAGGAGCAGAGCTCAGAGAGTTCAGCCCAGGCACACTCCATTGTCAGCCTCGCTTACAAGGGATGACATTTTAATTACAAGGGGTCAAAGCTGAGAAATTTGTGTCAAGCCCCAGATCTGAATTTTCCTAGACTATTATAGTAGCAAAAAGTTGAATTTTGTGCTGCTTTCCTGTTCCATCTCTTATTTTCATATTGGAAATACTTATCTATTAGTATTACCATCAATATTCACCCAACTTCAAGGCATTTCCCTTAGATTTCATGCCTACACTCTATTCTTCTTGCTCTTTCAGTGACAAATTCCCATTCACCTGATGCAGTTATTGTACTAGTAGTGCACAGATCTTTGAGAAAATGACATTTTAGGGGTTTCTTTTTTTTCTTTTGTAATGCTGCTACTTTGTTGAGCACCAAGTCATTTACCTACAGCATTACAAGACACAAGAAATAATTCAAACCCTCTTGGATATATTGGGAACCTCAGGTTTATCAGCACCAAGGTGCCAGGTTCATGTGCAAGTTTGCAGCAGGGCAAATACCCTTATTCATCACATTGTCTAGCTTTTATGCTGCTGTATAAAATTAATTGGCTTATTCTGTTAGGGATATTTTATGATGAGGTCCTGTAATTAAGAGATTTGAGATGAAATAGAGGGTAAGAGAAACTGAAAACTGCCCGCTAGCTTCAGTTTATTTTTTATGACCAAACTACTTAGATTATCAATTAGCTTAAAAAGTCTATTTCTTTTTCAGATGTTTAAATATTAAAAAGGGCAGAGTCCATGAAAAAAAAATAGATTAAGGCTAAAACAAATGCCTCCCATATCAAAATGAAAAAGATTAGCACAGCCATTACAAAAATCATGTAATTCATGTGTCACAATTGCTGGAGATTATTTAACTTCTGAAAAATTGTCTTCACACATTTGGGTTCAGGAGAAAAGCAAGAGTACCTCCATCAAGGTCTTTTCCTTAGAGCATTGTTTACCCCTAAATAAAAATATCTACAGAGAAGCAGGTGGGAATTACAACACATACTTGGGGAGCAGAGTGGTTGCACCTCACCTGGGAACAAGCCACAGTTAAAATGGTTCCCAAATTAGTTCAAGAATCCATATTTCTTCAATATTTAATGTTTCTAAGGCTTGTGATTCCAAATAAAATGATGAGCCCCTAAAACGTTCCTCCATAATCTGCTGAAAGGGAAGTCTGGAGTTCTTTAGAAAATGTCACATGTAAGAGGAAACTCCCTTAAATACACAGATGTTTCATAGGAAATTCTACCTGATTGACTCCAGGCTGATAATATCCCCAAACTGGGCTTTGTTCCACACTCATCTATAACTTTAGGGTACTCTGATGTCTAGCACGTCTGCCTGAGTGCAAAATGGCCATTTCTCCAGACTGTGATAACCTTTCCACTGTGATTCCCTTCATTTGGTACCAAAAAAAATGTAATTAATTTGCCTTGTAAGTTCTACTGGACAGGAATACTTGTCTTGATTTTATTTAAAAGCATCAGGGACACATGTGATGACTCACCAATAAATAACATTAAAACCTGAAGCTCACACGGTCAATAGCACTGTGGTAACAGGAGGCAAAAGGGTGTTAGTGAAATTATTCCAATCCTTTCACCTCACCCAACTGAGACACCAATATTTTTATTGAAAAGCTATGTCATGCTTAAAAGACAAATCTTTCAGTTGTCATCTTTTCTCCTTGGCTAGAAAAACCTGTTGTTAGCAACTGTGAATTTCCCCATCCTTCAAGTCACATCCATGGCTCCAGCAAGCCCAGGCATTTTGTCCAAGCTGCTCAACTGTCCTGTCTTAATTTCACAGTGATTGGAGGATACACTCCAAATTTCTCAGGGGACTCCCATGACCTTGTTATATTAGCTCTTCAAATGGATATAAATTTTATTCCATGGTTCAGCAGACACGGGTTCTATTCTTGGTTCTGTGATTCTAGAAAAAAAAGAAAAGAAAAACACTGAGGGCCATGATTTTCCAAAATAAAGGCATTTAAAGGAGGCTTTAAATCTCTGTGTGAGCTCCTGAAAAAAGTGACCAAGGAATGGTCCCAGAATCTTCCTGCCACGAATGGGACCTGAAGGAGAGTCCAGGAGGCACATTCTCCTGGAACATCTGCCCTGCAGAGTGGAATGGGCTCTGAAAAGTCTCCAGGCAATGTGGCCACACTGATCCATCCTTTGTCTGCATCCCTGTGTCCTGAGGGGTGTGGGACAAGCCCTGCTGGACCCCAAAGGCTCCAGGGGCTCTGGAAGCTTTTGCTGCCTGATGTGCTTTGGTTGGAATGGCAGCTGCACAAGAGGAAAATACTCATCTGTACAGGTAATGTGTACTTGTTTCTTTGCTTGCCTTTGGAACAGAAGTCCCTTGGAGAATGTGTTCTGGAGAGGTGAAGCGCTCACACCAAGGCAATCACAACACAGCTCTCTGGAGTCAATAGTCCAGCTAAATCCCCATCATGAAATGAAATTCTAAGCCAGATTTTCAAAAGTCTATATTGTTCTAACTCAATACCCACTGAATTCAACAATAACCCCCCCAGTCTTAGAGGGAACCATTTCAGATCAACACCATTCCATTTCTTTCTGTATACTTTTCAGAAACATGTGCAAGCACTTCCCTCAAGCACACTTAGAGATTTTGTCTCCAGTAACTGCATCTTAATATCAGGGAAAATTTCTGTGTAAAGGATAGGAGAGATGCTCCAAAACCTTTCCTCTTCTGCCTTGTCTGCAAGTAGGCACATCCTGAGGACAAAAGATTTATTACAAGCTAAAGAGGAATGTTTTTGTGGGCGCCCTTTGACAAGAGGTACCAGCACTACACTGCACAGGGACAAAACAATACAATTTAGGCTATTGTATTCTTGCAAAGGAGAAGGTTAAAGGGGAGATTGAGTTCTGGAGGCTCAGCTCAGAAGAAGGATCAGCAAGGGGATGCTGTTGATACTCACTGAACAATATCTACAGTTGCCTTTTGTGCTGTATTAATTTTCAGCAACAGAACAGCAGCCAGGAGAAATTTAAAAGGAGAGCCCCAAATGGCTGATATCTCTGTAAGATGCAGGTGGTTGCCCACGAGACATCACAGAAATGCACTGCATTAAACACGTTGATATAAGATAAAGTAATAATAAGTAATTGAGGACAAATCCACCACACATGATGCAAGTTCTTTTTTAAAAAAGATATTTTCTTGAGATGTCTCAGCTTGAAAACACAAGCAGTGGGCACAGCCCAAGTAACTACTGATTGTAAAAAATCATAGCCAAAAAATACCAGAAGGGAAATGTAGTAAGATGCTTAATAAGCTTAAGCAGAACACTTGTTTATGCATTTATCTTGTTTCCAGAAATTAGATTTCTAAAATATCTGCTATTGGCCATACAGTATTTTGCCTCCTCTGTTTCAGAAATTTAATTTAGTCCCATTCTTAAATATTCAGCACGCATGATGGTTCATTTCCTAATCTACCATGAAAGAAACTCAGAAAATGTTTATACTCATCTCTTTTATTTGTGGAGAAAGGAGGTAATCACAGCTTTGTCTCTAATGTGGTTTCATGCTTTCCTTATAGGCACCATTAGATTAACTCGATAACTCTCAAACAAATTTTGCCACCAGTGATGATCCAAAGACATTTTCAATTATAACCTTTCAGTGTAGGGCATATCATGATTTCCACTTAGCAGATGGAGGAACTGTGCAATAAAAGCCTTCACTGAGGAAGTTTTCTCATATGGATGTTGAACACATTTTCACCAAAATTGATTCAAAGCACAGATTTGTCTGTGTCCTTGGTCTTTTGCTATTAGATAAAAATGCCTTGTTTAACTGCTACGTTTTTTGCTGTCAAGAAAAGAATATTTAGCTCTTTTGAAGTACAGGGATAATATCAAGCAGATTATGCCAAATTGACCTGTTTTTTTCCCTAGCAAGACCAGGAACCAACCTTCATGTTTTTACCTCAGCAAAACAACCACTCTCAGAGCGTTCTGTGGTTGTTTTTCGTGCCACTCCGAGCTCTTTGCAGTGTTAAATTAACTGAATGTGCCTTGTGAACAAAATCAGTAGAACAACTTGAATTTTCCTGCCATCATGTTGGCCTCCTTACTCGAGGAGTTTAAGGGAGCTTGTGCTCAAGCTTTCTTTTTTCTCTCTTGCCAGGCAGGGGCTGATACCACGATTGTGACTGAGTCTATTCCCACCTTTCCCCCTGAAAGGCTGGAGCTGGGTGTTAGTAAGCAGCTCTGCCTGATGGATTCTCATTAAGCTGCAGCTTTTGTGGAGGTTTTGCTGCAGCTGCCATTTATCTCACACCTGAAAAGATGCTCTTCCTGTAAGACAGGTGGATTTTAAGCCTCCTTTTTTCTGTCTCCAGCGCTTTTTCACTCGCTTGCTAAAAACTTGCAGCAGATGCTGTGAGTAGTAAGGAGCAGTCATCAAACAGAGGGAGATGCTGGGGTCTGAAAAGAGACTTAAAAACCCAGGGCTGGGTGTGGGAAGGTGCAGGGAGATCTAAACCCTCTTTGGTGTCGTCAGAATTCGAGGATGCTTGGTACAGAGCAGAATGTGGTTCCTAAGGCAGGTCAGACTGGAAACACAATGCTCTTCATCCTGGAACAGGTGAAAACAAATCCCTTGCTTGGCTTGTATGGCTTCAGCCTTTATTTTAGGCAAAACTCAGCAACTAATGATTTTCTTCAGAATTATAAAATCACAGGAAAAAAAAAAAAAAAGCAAGACAAGGCAGTGTTCCTTGTCTGGACCCCAGTGTAAGTAATCCTGTAAGAAATCAGCATTGATCCACAAAACCCTCTTATTTTTTTCCTTTTCTCTTTATAGCTCCCAAAAGCAAGGAAAGCAAGGAAAAAGAATGGGACAAAATTCAAGCAATAAATGGATGTTTGAATTTTAGCTTATCAATAGAGTGCCAACAAGCCAACATCATCTGCAGCTATTTGATTTTTTTTTTTTTTTTGCAATACTCTTACAAAAGTTTAGCTGTTCCTCTGACTTTAAATGTTTGAGAAACACAGACTTCAGCTGTTATTCCTGGGATTGTAATGGTCTCAGAGAATTCAAACAGCTTTTCTGCAAGTGTGAGCTGTAATTATCACCCAACTGCTCTCCCACAGCACAACGAGGATGCCCTCATTTGAAGGTGGCCCTGGTGTCTTTGGGATTCCATGTTCTAAAGAGAGGTAGATTCCCAAAAGGTGGAAGAATCCTTTTCTCAGTAAAGCAAACATGAATTGCAGTCATTATAAACCTCCTGGAAGGGGTCTCAGGAATCAAGGCCACAAATTTGCAAAGGGTTATGAATATGCCTTATTTTATGAAATGATGGTGTTTCCCTTTGGCTTCAAGGGAAATATTCACTGTATAAAACCACACAGATGTCTAAATCTGAGTTGGACATGTTCCCAAAGCCTGAATAAAGAAGCCAAGAAGAAGGACCAATTGTACGGCAGAGATTACACCATTCTAAAAGCCAGAAAAATATAATTTTGTAAGAAAATAAAACACTCTTTCATCTCGAATTTAAGAATGAACAGCATCTATAAATACTCTGCAGAATGATAGGTTTTTACCTTATTCACCCAAACCTGTTTGCTGCATTACTCAGAGCGATCTAAAAATTTTGCAGTGCCTTTCTGCTCCTATTCCCAGTGTATCACCAGGGATAGATGGGATATGATAAAGTATAATTGCTTGCATATAAAGTCCACAAATTCAAATTCTAGGCTTTATTTTGGGGGCACAAGTTATACCTCCATCTGCACATGAATTGCTGGTGCAAATATTAACATTTGAATGGGAAATGACCTGATTTATGAGCACGTGCCAGGCTGCCAGCTCTACAAGTGCTAAATCCATATCCTCTTTTCCAAGGGTAGGCAAATTTGCTTGAAGCTGCATTTCAGCCAGGATAGAAACGTGTTCCTTAAATATCTATGACCACTGATGGTAAGATGCAATTCCAAAAGGATGGAGATGGCTTATTCTGGAGTGGAAATAACAGAGCTTTGGTGCACTGGTAGATAAAAGCAATATTTTGGCATTTGCTTATCAGCAGATCAAGAAGGTTCTGAGGCCCGGATGTGAGAAAGACCTGTGATGATTTAAGTTGTGCTAGAAAAGCTTTATCAGGACACCAAGGAGTTGTCACAAATATTCAAATTTACCAAGGAGAGAACACAACCTGGATTCAAAGTTTTACTATTACAGGCAGATAGTGTAAACTCTTCTATAAATCCCTTTCTAATTAAACTTTCAAAGAAAAAAAAATAATTACTAAGCCCATTTATCCAAACTTATTAAGATTATTTATATGTTTGTTTCAAATATTACATTAACAAATGTTGACAGTTTTCCAATTAATAAATTAAAGCCTGCCAATATAAACAAGCAAAGAGAAACAAAAGACAAGATTATGAGAAATCGTTTCCATAGCTCCTGAACACCTTTTAGAAGAGAATAAAGGCTATTATTGAACAGTCAATCTGCACTGACTCAGAGCAAGAAAAAAAGGGATGAACATCTCTTTTCTACTGGTTTGATATCCCCAGTGTGTTTTGGGGTTTCTTTTCCTTTTTACTGAACTATTTAACCTTGGCAGAACACGCCAAGAACACAAAGGCTGAGACAGAGCTTTATTTTACTGCACATAAATTTAGGAAGGAATGGTGGTTGTTGCCAGTTTTCATGATTCCAGATTTTTGAGAGGCATCTGATACATGTTATTAATAGTCCTGAGGAGGAATTTGCTCACCCCAGCCCAGAGTAACCCTAAAATGAACAATCACCATCCTGCTCACACACAGACAGCTCTGGAATGTAAAACCCCATGGATGGAGATACTTTATGCTGAACCATGAAATGTCCCTCCTGTTGGAGCAGAAAGGCTTTGTTTAACCAGCCAAATATCCAGGTACTGCTTTGATCTGATGGATTTGTGTGTCCCCAAATTAATGGGAGAATCTTCCTCTGATGTAGGGCAGTGAACTGAACACTCTCCTGAACACCTTGAGTCTGACTGGCCCCTGAGTTGTTCCAAACAGAGCCAGAGAGGAGCTCTGCTGGGAAATGATGGAATTCAATACACACTGGGAATGGGGTGAGGCAGAACCTCTTAGGAGGCGTTTTTGACATCCCACAGGGTAAAAGAGTGTTCTCTTCATTCAGTTCCTGGCCCCACAAAGATCAGGATAAGAAGAAATGTCTGTCAGTGCTCAGTAACAAACTGAAAATTGTCATGAACCAAGGTGCTGGGAAATGCAACTGGACCATGCATTTAGGTAACCACACATTAAAGTTTTGCTCCATAAATTTCTTGTAGTATTTCATATTAAACCAGAAATTCGTGGATATGCATGAAACTCAAGGATATTGGAAAGATTACTTGTTTTAAATACACATTATGTGTATTAAAAATACAGACATGCAGAAAGACCAAGGGATTTGCTAGAGACAGCAAGGAAACACAATTGCAAGGAGTGAACCTGGACTGCTGTTTGCAGGTACTTCACCCACAAACTTCCTATTTTCTGTCTGTGATGTCAAACAATTTAAAGTACAAAAGGTCTCATAAGATCCTCTTTAGTGTGAGTGAACACTGTAGGGGGAAATAGAGGGTATTATGTATGTTCAGGAGATTCTAAATGCATCTCTTTTCATGCCTGAGGAGGTCTGACACTTGATTAGGCTGGATCAGGTGATGCTGTCAGACTTCACCCACACAGAGACACAGTCATGTACTCTGACTGTGCCCCAGTTAAAAGTTTTCTGGTCTCGGGGGTGCTGAATTCCTGAGGTGAGCTGTGCTATTAATGAAGGGATCACAGCAGATTCTGCAGTTCCAAGCTTGTGACCTCCATGGAGGATTGGTTATCCTCACAACCAAAGACCAAGAGATGTTACCAGCTGAATGCAAAGATGTTTCATCAAGTACCACCTATCAGAGCTGATTTTCAAAGTTCTGAACTGGACAAATTTTGGGAAATATGCATGAATTATATTTCAGATATTTTTCAGTACTTAATGTACAGATGGACTCATTAGAGGAATGTGTTCATTCTTGCCTGAATCTTTTCTCTGAACAAGTACATTAAGATACAGTAGACTGAAATCTTAATAAGGTAAATTCATGTATTTCCTCATATGAATAAGAAAAAAAATGGAGATTTACCCTGACAACTGACAGCTATAAATTAAAAAAAAAAAAAAATAGTGACCTCTGTCAAATGAACCACAGTACTAATGAAAATAACACAACCTCCAAAACTCCTCAGTCACACAGAACTGCACAGCTCTGACAGGCCAAGGTGAGCTTTCCTCCCCCAAACTGCTGATGCAGTTCTCTGCTGACCCTGGAAAACTCTGCCATAGGCTGGCAGATTATTTCATTGCTCTCAATTGACTCCAGAAAATATATATTTTTTTTCTCTGTCAATTTGGTTCTTGCTAAGGAACAAGACATCCATTGGTATCTGCTAAAGATTTCAAAAAAGTGGGCAAATATTCTGTGATTTTTCTGGTGGGTGCACCTATTACCTCTCCAACAACAACCTGCAGACCACCAAAAGCCATGAAGACCATCCAGCAAAAAAAAAAGTAAATATTTTGTAATCTGATCCAATACAAGCAGTACAAGCAGGAAATAATTCTCCAGATGTAGTTAGAACTGTATGAAGCAGAAGATGAAAATATCCTCAAGTGGGGCCTCACATGCTTGGCCTGAATCTCTTTAAAGAGGAGCAGGTACAGCCACAGAGCATCACAGGGGACCAAGGGCTGAGACAGCTCTCCCAGGAACTAAAGATGCAGGAGAAGGGATCAAAGCAACCTGGGCACCCCCAGGACAGGGCTGCTCCCATCCTGATATCAACAACATCTTCTTGGAGGTTTTTGGCAGCCTCTCTAACTTGATTTGTTATTGATTTCCTAGAGAGTGTATTTGAAGCAGCAATTTTAGTGATCTTTGGAGTGGAAATGCAGGGCAAAGAGAAAGCTTAGCTCAGAAAGAGGGACTTGAGTAGCCACAATCCAATAAACTGAATTCAGGGGATTTTTCCAACAGAAAATCTGCAGTTTTGGGGGAAAATGCAAATAATTTCAGACACTTTACCTGCATTACTAGAAATCTGAACTACTTCAAATTCCAGCACGTGACTGTTAGCAGATCTGAAAATAGGTATCTTATCTAAACCTGGCATATTTGTGACAGCTGTCATATATTTGCTGACATACCAGAGGTTGAACTGTGGAGCTGTTGAAGCAAAAAAAAAAATGCAGCTGGTATAGGCTGAGCTAATAATCCCCAGATTGAGCTGCAAGCAGGTTCTTTCCAGGCAAACCATAAAGAAAAGAGTGTTCTCAGCTGCTCACGCCAGACCTGGCATTGTGACACCTCCAGGGAAGGGAAACTGTGAATATCCAACCTGAAAGGAGAATTTCAGTGCACTCACACTGGTGGAGCATCACCAGGTGTTACTGATAGGGGTGGATGCTGCATAAACTGTGGTTCAGGATTGAACATCCTTTAAATCTGATTTCAGAAGAAGATCAAGCAAGGAGTCACCAACATTTCACATGGTTATATATGAAAGCTCAGTTGAAACTGCCACTGGATGAGAGGCAAAAGAGAAATTTATAAAAAGATCCTTTACCACACCAAAAGAAAAGTCTGCCATTTTCAAGTCTTACGTATATATATATATATATATAAAAAAACCAAACCAGAATATTTATTATGGCTGCAAACAAATTGTTATTTTATATTGATGGAAAATGCTTTATCTCTATAATGACCCACAAGTACAGTGACCTCTATAAAATCCTCTGAAATCCAGTTTTTCCCTAGGAAAGGCCTACACACAGATTCTCACACCACAGCTTACTCTTTGTTCTTAGACTGCTTATACATCTCACTATTTTTTGTAGAGCAGCATCAACATTTTTGATCATTAAGCTTGAGGTAAATGTGTAGCACTATCACATGTGATGATTTGAGATAGATGAGGTTTTGTTCAGACAAAGATGGAGAGGATGGGTTGCCTTTTTTTAAAGTGATATCTATTCCAGGAGCCTCTAACCTCACACCACCACGGGAATTTGAGATGGCAATTATTCTGTGTTTTCTAATCATCAAACCACACACATATTTGATGTATTTTGAAATCACCTGAAATCAGAAAGAACAGCCTAGAACAGCTGTGTAAAGCCATAAACAAGTCATCTTTGCACACTTTTCCTTTTCCTCACCCCTCTCAATCCATTTTCTCCCAGCAGCTCCAGCAGTGGCTGCCAAGAGAAGATGTAGGAGACACAACACATTTGTCCTTGTGAGCCTTTGTCAGCCCATTTGCCAGTGTGATAACCTATTTGGTTTGATTAAAATGCATGAAAGTAGCTTTTAAAGCACATCCTACTATGGGATTTAATCCTCCCCAAGCAGAAGGGGGGATAGAGAAGGTTTTTGTTGCTGTTTACTTATGCCAACCCTCAAAATAATCACAGTGCTTACATTTGGCTGGGATAAAAATTCCTTGTCCCCTACTACTTGACAATATTTTCATTTTTTTTCCAAGTCTTGAACCCTTATGGAAGTTTTAAAACTAGGCACTGCAAATCACATCAATTAATACACTGAGCTCTGGAGCATGAGTTAGAGGAAATGCATGTATTTATATAAGCAACACAAAAAAATTGTCAATAAATATTTTCTAGAATTTATTTACTCAATCATCTGGTATGCCATGATTTCACAAGGAAGTTGTCCTAGTTACATCAGTATTAAAAAATGGAAATAGAAATTCAAGGCCACATATCCTTTTCAAATACTAACCAAAGATACAGAATATGCCATAATCAAAAATATAATATGAATTATACCAAAGGTATTGATATATATGAATTTAGCCATCCACTATTTCTGACATTCATGTAAAAACAGGAAAAAAAGTACAAAGAAAATCACTTTAGACCTCCTTTTTCAGTATTCTGTGAACAATTTAGGCCTCCATTTTCTTTAAGCAAAAAAATTTGAGATTTCTGCAAAGCTGGAATTCTTTGCAGCAAAATGTGGATTCCACTGCTTCCTCCTGAGGACTTGTTGGTAGCATCAGTTTCTCAGCTTTAGCAGTTTTACACCATCAGCTGCAGTGTATTTATTCTTGCTTTGCAGATGTGTAACTAAGATGGAAAATAGAATATGAAACTAAGAAAACTAGTGAGAAAACAGCTTTATTTTCTTCTTTATTAAACTGACTTTTAATGACTGAAATTGATTCAAGCTGCTTCCCTCTTCCCAGAAATCTTGAGTTTTAGGAATTTACAGCTTTGGGAAAAACAAATTAGCTCAGAATTATAGCTGAAAAATCACATTGTGGCAAGTGATGTCAGGCTGCATCAGTCTTGCTTTATTCTATGATACAACTCACCAGGAGTGACACAACCCAAAGTGACTTTGCACAAGACCTGTCAGCTAAAAAAACCCAAAACAAATTACTTTTATCAACCTTATAGGTTAGACAAGTCCACTTTTAAGAGTGAAAATTTACTACTTTCAAATGAGAGTATAAAAAGAAAGAGATACAAAGATATGGCTAAGATGTTCATAAACCATACAGGAGCAATATGTAGACTAGAGACTCCAGGGATTTTATTTATTTTCTGTGCCATCCACACATTCTAGGGCAAAGCTCACACATTCCTGTCATCTGCCAAGTGCCTTTGTACACACGAAGCCAATGAAAATCTAATTCAGCAGAAACACAAGTGATCATTGCCAGCACACACATGCACCCTCACTTTCCTAAAGGGATCAGAAGCTGCTCCTCCAGAAAGGGCTGAGATCAAGGATCAGCTCCTTATTAATGAGGTTCCCACACACACAAAGGTTATTTGGAATATCCACAATGGAGTTTGCTCTGGTTGCTTGTGCTGTTCCAGGGCTTCTTGCTCACTGATCTTTGAAACAAGATCACTTCCCTCATATCTCTTTGGGATGCTGCCTGTGCTTTTATTAAGGTATCAGGTGTGATGCAGGGACTGGAATAGGGTTCACAGGAAGGCTATAGCAAGTCATGCTACCTAGTTAAAAAGTTAATTGATGTATTATAACACTTCCCAAATATTTCTGTCCTTTTTTCTTCTTCTTCTCTTCATGCAAAAATGTTCCTTTGTGTCCTCCCTCTGCCTAAACCCACAATTTCTCCAATTAAAACTCAAGTGAAGCCCAATTCAAAGTTTGTGTATTAGCACAGGCTGTGATTCCCTGGCAGGGAGGTGCAGTGGGCAGAGGGTCAAATGTTGAGATGAATTGAGGCTGACATCTTTCAGGGACATTCTTGCACATCTGAATTGCAGAATGTGCTCTGTGCCAGCTTAATTCAATTGATAGCAGAGGCTTCACACTGACCACGACACATTTCACACGTACAATCATTTAAGCACAATGGGATTTTTTTCTCAGAACGTTTCTGGAAACATAATGACTTAGAGATTATATTAAGAGCATAATACAATACAAAGCTAAAAAATCTAAGTGTTATCTTTAGCTTTCTTGGGAAAAGAGCAATTTTTATGTGTTTTAGCAGGTCTTTCAGAATCATTCTTAAACAGCAAAGTTATCTCCACGCTAGCTATATTAAGTAAGAGGCAGAATTTGAGAGATATTTAGATATCCACTCTATATGGGGAAATACAGGAAACAATTGAATTTTCTACAATCTACATGAACTCAGTGGAAAAATGTCCCACACAGTGCCTAGAAATAGTTGCTATTAAGACCTCAAATGCCAGCTACAATCTAGACATCTGTAATCAGCCAATCAATATTTACTTTTCATAATAAAATAAGAAACCATTTCCTACATACCATCTGAAAAAGAGAAAGCATTTAACTGTACAGACTCATATGCCTTTTCAAATGCTGTCCCTATCTTTACTCCCACTTATAAATCAAAAACTAGAAAAGGTACCAATATTTTATGCATTGCACCGTAAAAATTTAAAATCAGATTAGAAAACATGGTTGCCATGGTACCTGAGAGCTACAGTTTCATGCAAAGCAATTTAACAGATGCAGAAGAATTGAACCTTACAGCAGGCATGGTATCATTTTTAGATAAACTTAAGAAGGAGCTGTCAGGATATTTCCAGGTGGTTGGATTGCTTCTTGTTCTGCATCTCAGGAAGCTGCATCTCTGTGTTTGCAACTGCTTCAAACCCTCTCCAAGGGCTGAAATGTTCCAGGGGTGAAAACTGGATGTTCCCTGAGTCAATGGGGGTTTTACCAGCGACTTCAAAGAAGAGAAGGTTTCCCCTTGGCTCTTTGAAACAGGAAGACAAAAAGAAGCATTTAGGGAGAACAGCAGCCTCGAGCCAACAAGGTCAGGCCAACCCACACTATGGCCCTGCTCCCTCGCTCACAGGAAATGTTCCTGCAGCCCATTTTTTACAAAAGCTGCTTCTTTGGATCCCCTGAATCCAATTTAAGGGGAAAAGGTTCACAGATTAATGAGAATAATTTCTATTTCACGGTATGATTGCAGGTGTTGTACATATTCTTTTCTTTGTCCAGGGGCACCATTAAGGAGAGAGAAGAACAAAGAAAGAAACATCAGGAATTCTCTGGCACATAAAAGCCAGAAATAATAGGGACTAAAAAATACCTAGTTTTCTATGCAAAAGACTATTTTTTTTTCATAAAAAAAAAAAAGGAAAAGTCACCTTTTTGTATTGCTCTTACAGGAACATTGCACTGGAGAGCTCCTTCTCCTGACATCATTGAAATTTGATTCACAGAGACATCTAAGTTACCCAAGAAAAATCTACTTCTTTGACAACCAAGAGCCACCTCGACAGATTATTAAATTACTCGTCAGGAGCCTGGGCTGGCCTTTCAAATTGTTTAACACCTACTATTTTCTGTTCTGCCAGCAAATTAATGGTCAGGAGAGCAAGCTGGTCATTCTTCCAGATTTTTATTTTTTTTTCCCTGACCTAGTCAAAAGACCAGCAAGTTCAATGCTTTTTAAAACTTAGTCATTTCAGCATGACTAAACATTAGAAAGGTTTTTAAAAAACCTGCTCCCAGCAGTTTGCTCAGTGTAATTTATATACCTGGGCCTGTGAGCTCGTTAATAGCATGGGCTAAATCTGAAGATGAAAAGCTGCCTCCTGTTTTGCTGGGCCACCAAGATGCAGAGCTCTGCCTCCCACTGCACTTCATTCCCTCATTTCTGGGCTCATCCAGGAGGAGCAGATGTGGCCAACAGGCAGCTAGGAATAATAAAAAAAAGAAAAAAAGAAAAAAAGGAAATTGGCACCAGCTTCCTTCAGTGCTTTAGTGAGATTATTTACTCTGAGAGACACAGTCCTAAAAGACCAACTTCTGATCACGTCAAGTACCATGGAGGGCTTTGTGCACTAAAAGAATTTGAGAGGAAAGCAAGCCAACAAACAGGGAATGTGCCCCGGACAAGTGCCTTGATTGCTGTTATTCTGCAGCCCAACGGGATTGCTGAGCAAGAGAAAAGATAAAGGAGCCCTTTGTAGGCACTTGCAATGACACAGCACACGTGTATGCACGTCATGTACCACCTTTCACTGCTTTATCCTTTGCTGCTGGGGTTTAGTTTTGAAGGAATTATCTCACTTTGTAGCACAGAGGATTGCCAGTGGTTTCAGGAAGGTTTTTAGGTAGGTATAACTCTCTTTAAAAATAGCATTTTAACAGAAAGGGGGGGAAAAGTGATACAGAATTCCCACTCCCTCAATGAATAATTTAACTTTGCCAAGAAAAATGAGGTATTGTGTTCAAACAGCACGTGCTGCAGTGAGCTGTAAACTGCTGAGGCAACATCCCAACGTCCTGACACCAGACTTGGAGGGCCACACTCTTCCCTCCTCACACATTTCCCTCTTTTCCATAGAGCCAGATCCCACAGAGCCTCCTTCTGCTCATCTCCTCCTCCCCATCAGGAGGTGAGGAGCAGGGACAGGCACCCAGAGCCACCAGGCTGGGTTCATTAGAGCACAGGCACAGAAACCTCATTGAAATTCCCCTTCCCTGCTCCTGGAATGTTCTGCTTTCCCCCTGGAAGCTGCACTCACAAAGTGACAGGGCTTTGCCTGCTGTGTCTGGGCCTGATCAGGAGGACACACAAAAATTTCGGATTTTTAATCTGTTTCCAGGTTGCAAGGAAAGAAGAGTGGCTGTCCCAGCACTGCCTATCCCTGCACACTCAGAGAAGGGGATTTGGGATGGGAATTCCTCGAGTGGCTGCTCTGGGAGGGTCCTTCCCTCTCTGGCTGTTTCCCAGCAGTTTTCCTCTCCTATCTTCAACCTGTTGGCTGTGTCTGTATTTTAAAGGCCTCAGAAATTCTGAGGAAGCAGGAACCAAGTTTGTGTAGACACAACAAAGCTCAGCCTTACATGGCTGGTTCTAATTAATACGGTTAAAATACACTTGATTTTTAGGGAAAGGCAACAAACATTTCAATCCCTACTTTTCTTTTCCTTGCTACCACTCAGCTTATTAAAAAAAAATTATATAAGGTTCAGGCTGTTGAATTCCATTTTGAAGAATGCATTCAACAGCACTTAAAAAGTGATACCATTAGCTATTCATTTCCCCCAATATGTTTCATATTAACAATAAAGTATCATAGTGCAGAATGATTATTAAAATCTAAGCAATAGGAGCTTTAGAATAATGAACTGGCACACTTGACTAACCTTGAAACCTGCTTTATAGATTAAAAGTGCTTTTTTGCCATGATCACCTTGGTTGCTTCACTTTCTTTGTATTTTTCATATCTGAAATGTATTTCATTCTTTCCCTTCATACACTTGATTCTATTCAAACAAGGCAAGTCATTCTGGAAGCACTGAATGTGCACCTGATCTCTGAGTTTTCCTCCTTTTAGGTCATCAGCAATGGGCTCATACCCACATCAAGGATCTCAAAGCTTCACCAGTGAACACACAAAACCCATGCTCGTGTAGAGACTGATCAATTGAATTGATCAAATGGATCAATCAGGGCATTTATGCAGGTGGTACATTTTATCACTCAGCCCCAATTTGAATGCTGAGCTCTAAGCTTAAAACTGAATTATTTAGAGTCTTTAAGTTTAGGTACCATAGCTATAGAATATTGTGTCTGTCAACAACAGCACTGTGAATTGTGACAACAGTCTGTAATAAAAACTTCTATTCCAACAAAAACTGTTTATTGGAGGGGGAAAAAAAGAGATTCCCCCCAAAAAAGTTGTTAAGGAATAACTCACAAGATATTATCAAAAGCTTGTAAGTTACAGGCCAGAGGAGAGAGATATTAAAATGAAGATAAAATGGATAGGGTAGGACAGAACAATTATAACACATTGATAAAAGAAAAGAAAGGGAGAAAGAAGTGTAACAGAACTGAAAATAAACTTGCACCTTTGTGGTTTGGGTACACACACAGCTGAAAGGTAAGCAACAAAAATTGCATGAAATAACAACATAAAAGTGTACTTGAAAAAAGATAACAAGCAAAATCAATGTAAAGCCACTTCAAGTCCAAAAAGAAATGAAAGGAATAAAATAGAAATCAATAGTATTTAAAAGGATTAAAAACAATAGCCCATCCATAAAGCACATTTCCCTTTTGGTTTTTAATTGACTTTAACATCTAGAGCAAACAGCACAGGCCACAGTGCTGCAGATGGCTGCACAGCAATTTGTTCCTGTAAGGAAGGCTTTCAAATCTGTTAATTTATCTCATTAGTGAAACAATCAGCTTTATTTGAGGTGAGCACAAATTCCTTTGACATTCTGTACCTGCGTGGGACTGGCTGGTGCTGGGTGGGCAGAGCACAGCCCTGCTGGGCTTTGTTTGGGGTGAGTTCTGTTACCTGCAGCCAGGAAAGGGCCAACATCCCCTCCTGCATGAACCTGAAATAGGAAAAGAGGAAAGAGGCCTTGGGAATCCCATCCTGACACACTCCTCACATCCCCAAATGAGAATTCTCCAGCAATTGTCATTGGATTTCCATGCCAGGCAGAGAATGGCTAATAGCAATAGATCCAGGTAGCCACAGATCTGACAATTCTCTCTATTTGTTGCTTTTCCAGCTGCTGTGGCTCCTGCTGCCCAGCTCTGATGTGTGCAGGTGTGGGAGAGATGTGCAGGAGGTGCACAGGACAGGGATCCTGCTCTGCTCCCTGTCTCCTACAGCACACCTGGCTCAAGGAAAATCAGAGCCTTTGGCCCTTACAAGAAGGTGTGGGATGAGAATGGTTATTTTGACAAGAAAGGGGAAAGGAAATCACAGGAGGAAGGGTCAAGGCTCATAGTTAAAAGCTACAGTTCTTCATGGATTCTTACTTCAGGGTATAAAATGATTCGTGTTCAGAGACCCACATTCTATCATGGAAATAAATTCCCCTTTTATTTTATGCCAAGCCCCAGCTTATTTACAAGTCCATGCAGGCAGCTGATTCCTGGCACTCTCTGGCCAAACAATGACTAATTGTTACTGACTTCCCAGATGGTCATTCTAATAACTGGAGAAGGGCAACCAACCCAGCAATCAGGTTTCATTTAGCTGAGGACAGCACAACAGCTGTCTTTTCCTTTCCTACACACTCAAGCAGAGCTTTCTGTTGTTCCAGTAGTCTCTTGAGCATGCAGCAAATAGAGCTCCAATGAGCTGGAAAGTCCTCTTTAGATGATGCTTTGCTGAGTTCTCCCCCCTCTCCTTCCACACTGCTCTGCATTTCTCTCCACTACAGTTCCATTGTAACTTTTGGTGGGGGAAGTGGCTTAAATGCAAGTGCCTGTTCAAAGCATTCAAAGGTGTCTTATGAGAGAGAATCCAAACCCCACACAGGAGTCAGAGCCTTTGCAAACTGACAATTCAGTTCAGTTGGTTCTCACTCAGCTTGGGATGAACTGGGCAGTTCCTGCAGCTCTAGATAGCATTCTGAAAAAAAGGTACACACAGCTCCAGTGGAGAGGCCTTTCCTGAAAAATATTACAGCAAGGGAGGTCAAAACTTTGCCTGGTAAAAGCTCTTCTGGCTTAAAGGCCAAATGAGCCAGAGGAAGATTTGAGGCAGAGGCAGTCTGGCACATGATCTGCTATAAACACTGAAATTGGGCTGATATTCCCTGGAACTGCCTTGGCTGCAGCAGAATTAAAACTCTTTCAAGTGTGTGTTTGCACTTCAGCAGAAAACCATTTTTATCCTAAATATATCTCTGAATGTGTTATGGTTCCTGACTTCCAAACTAAATACACTTCAGCCAAGTGCTAATCTTGAAATGTTATCAGCTACTGAGTCCAATATTATCTCAGGTGAGAAATCAGATCTCCTCCACAGAGTCTTAATTTGTCATATTTCTTTCCTTGGTTTTCCAGTCCAGCCTTTTAGGCTGCATATTTGTTCCAGTAGTACCCCAGGAGCAGCAGGCTTAACAGACCACACATGAGGCAGGATGCAAACCTGGGAAAGCTGAGGGAAGAGGAGATTTTTGGCAGGTACATCTCACCCCAGGCTTGTCCCCACCCCAGCTGTCACCTCTGTGACTCCATTCCCAGTGGTGCCAGCACCAAAATCCCACTGGCTGCTTTCTTCCCATGGCAAGATTTGGGTCACTCTGCCAGACCTGCAAATCACAGAATGCAGCTCCACTACTGGAAATCCTTCCCTAACAAGTCTCAGGTGCCCTACCCTACATTAGCCATTTGCAGAACAATTACACAGATAAAAGCTACAAATAGCTACTCCCAGCACGGTTCCCCTTTGTTTCTCTTCCTCCTAAAAATATCAGACCAGGGAAGTCAAGACTTGTAGCACAACAGAATTCCAAACTGCTTCTTTCTTTGTGATTTTTTTAGTTGCCATTGTGTTGGAAATAGGGAGATGGCATTACAAATTGGTTCTGAAATCCTTTCACTGGGAAATGCCATTATTGAAATGGCAAAAGATGAGTTCACAAATAATAAAGTTGTTCATGTATCTGAAAGGGAATATATTACTCTCAACTTTAAAAGTAAACCACACTGTATTTGGGGTGGCTGGTAAATCATTTTCCAGCTAGACACAGTTGGTGCAATGTAGTATACAAGTTGTTCTGAATGATTGATTTCCAAGTGCTTTTAATAAGCGATATAGCTTTTATATGTTACTTTTTATATATAGTATTTGCTATGAAACCACAAAGGTACATAAAACTTGTGTGCCAGAACTGGGATATCCTAAAGTATTTGAAATTTTGGGACTACAAAACCATTTCACATCTTTTCAGCAATTATCTAGAATTATGAATAGACTTGGTGCCTTTTAGTTAGTAAAATAAAACATCCACTAATATAAGAAGTAAAAAAACATTTACTGATGAGTTCTTTTCTTTCTATTTCGTATCTTTATTTATCATTAGTCCTAAAGTTCCTGAATTTTGGGTCTGAGGAGTGTTTCAGGCCTGTGAATCCCAGGAGGGGAGGTGAACATAACCCCAGGGTATATGGATTTTCTTCTTTCTGGAACTGAATGTGAAATCTTCAACTCAGAATATGAACTTTTACTGACTGGGCAAAGAGTTTAAACTCTTAGCATGAGAATTCAAAGCTTCAGCATTAGACTGGCACAGAAAGGGCACTTGACACACTGTAGCATGTAGCTGTGTTTAGGGAGACTGCTAATGCCCAATAAATATTTATTTCTGCAAAACCATCTCCAAGTAGGAGCCAAACATATCTGAATCTAAATATGAACATAACCTAATAAAATGTTTTCATTTTTAAATTATACATTGCATTCAGGATTTTAGAATGCATCAAAAATTCTCTTTGTTAGCTTGGATTAATATTTTAAAGCTGGAAGTATGACAAGGAGACAAAAGGAGCATTGTAGCAGATTAAACAAAAAACACCCTTGCCACATTAAAATAGCTTTTAGAAATAAAGGGACAGCTGTTCACAGGATGAAAAGAAGTTGGAATAAATGAAACAACTACATACTGCCTTGATAGCCTGATGTATGCACTCCAATGCCACAGATCTCTCTTTGTACAATATTTATGTTTGTTTCTCAGTAAGATTAACCATGTTCTTATTATTTGTTTGCATTCATGACTTGGTTTCAAAACAGTTCTCAGATCCCCTGCACATCTCAGTTTCGCCTCTAAGTTTGATAGGAGAAGAAAAACAACACCTGTGTCCTGCAACAGAACAGTGTTCCTGCAGAACATAAACTAATGAGAAGTCAGGCCACTTTTTTCTTTTCCTTCTTTTTAAAGAAATGCTCTGAGCACGAGCATATTTCCTAATTTTGCTTCTATAACTAAAGGAAAAGCTAAAGTTTTCTGCAAGCTCCTTTGGATAAGTAAAATAACAAATGTTCTACCCTGTGACTGTATGTGATTGCCCAAGAGAATCCTGTAAACCTTGAGGTGAGGTAAGTTAAGGATCTCTCACAGCTCAGAGGCCACAACTTCATTAAAAGCCAGCACAGAGGCACATTGGCTGCAAGGCAGAGAGGAAAATTAACATGTTTTCTGAAATGTAGTTAGATCAAACATGAACCATGTTTGTCCCATCCAGGTTTGTGTCATCCTGGTTTGATTTTAGGGCTAACAGATCACCCCAGGAGCTTCCTCAAAATCAGTGTCTCTGCTCAAGCTCCTCTGCATGTCAGAGGTGAGTGAAGCCAGGGAAAATTGAGTTGTCACAGTGAGAAAACCTCAGAAGAGCTTGTCTGCCCCCCCCCAGCTCAGCTGAGACAGCAAAGGTGCCCTGCTACAGGTGTTGTGTGGCTTTCAAAAACCTCCAAACAGCCCTGACAACACCCTAAACACCCACCATCCTAAACATCCACCATCCTAAACACCCACCATCCTAAACACCCACCACCCTAAACATCCACCATCCTAAACACCCACCATCCTAAACACCCACCACCCTAAACACCCACCACCCTAAACACCCACCATCCTAAACACCCACCATCCTAAACACCCACCATCCTAAACATCCACCATCCTAAACACCCACCATCCTAAACACCCACCACCCTAAACATCCACCATCCTAAACATCCACCATCCAAAACACCCACCATCCAGGCTATGGAGTTTTCACAGATGGTTTTTATCCTCACAAGCTCTCTTTCCCTGGAGAGCTCCAGGTAAAACCACCATCCCTTGTGCACTACACCATAAACTGGTCATGTCCTGTGTCCCATGCTGGGGGGAAGCAATTCCCAGTAAAAGGGGTTCTATTCTGTCTCTGCTAGCCACTATTTCACCAGTTTACCCTTCAGAAACATTCCATTTTGTCTGCTTGCAAAATTACTCCTTAGAATATTGATCTGTACAGGCAGTGCCTGGCTCTGAACTTATTCATTAGAGAAGGATTAAGGTGGGCAAGTGAAAAAAACAACAGCATTCCTTGGAGTATATAAGCAGTGTGTTAGAAATTAAGCACCACAAAAGTGAGTCATAGGGTAGAACAGATCGATGGTAAAATTCAAATGAATGCACTTGCTGCTATCAAGTGATCCAGAAATGCTGATTCTCCCTGCAGGGCAAGTGCTGTGCTATAAGGGAAACAAAACAAAAATGAATTTATCATACTGTTCATCACTTGAAGCAAAGTGTGAATACTTGATAAGAAAAACGTATAAAGTTGAAAAATAAGATTAATGTAAAACAATTTTGCTTTGCTTTTTGTCTTCTTGCTCGCAGTGAGCAATGCTCTCTACACATTACTAGTCCACTATAAAACAAGAAAAGTTTCAACAGAAATCTCTAGAAAAGTCTTAAAGGCAGAATGGGAATAAAACCCCAAACAAACAACAGAGCTGCTTTCCTGCCCTGCACGGATCCTGCTTCGTTCCTGTCTCCAGGAGCAGGGAATGAGCCCGTGGGCTAATGAGACATCCACACCTCATCCCTACCTGAGACTCCCTAAACAAAGGGCAGCTGAGAACAGGCTTAAGGCTGCTCTAAATTCCACCCTTGGATGCACAGGATACAGGCTGTTCCAAGGCTTGGGACTCACAAAGGCAGTGGAGTTAGGATTTTCAATACACTTTTATTCTGCCTCCACTGGAGGTGAGGACTGACCCCATAGATGGAGACCCTGCTGAACAACTTGGATGCATCTTTTTGGACATTGATTTTAATGCTTGGAATTATTTTGCTGAAGGTCTCTCAGCAGGTGTGTGCTGAAAGGAGAACAATGAAATAACTCCTGTTTACCTGAGAAATCCCTTCATGGCAGACACAGATCTGAAACCCCCCCATTTCCCTGATTATGTGTGATTTAAGCCAAAACTATAAAGTAGCAAAGCATAATGTGTGACTGGTATAACCACACCATTTCAGTGTCACAGTCCTGACACATATTTTGGGGAGTAATTTGTCCCTGGCTGAGTCCAGTGCAGGTGTGGCACCAGGCCTGGTGCATGAATCTCAGGGATTCAGTGAGAGGAACACATGATAAACAGGACAGGTTTCTGGACATAATTTCTAAACAGAAATGAAAGAAATCTTCTTTGTTATTTTCAGATTAAACTCTATTTTTTTGACTCTGTTAGAAGCAAACAGCAGAGACAAAATTAATCCCAGACTTTTCTGGCTGTATCTACTTCCTTCCATTGAATGGTGAGGATGCATTGCCTCCTTTAGGAAAACCATCACAGCCTGAGGAAAAATATCATGATTCCCACATGTCCATACCTCCTGATTTATTCTGCATCTGTTTCACTGCAATGTAATGAAGGACCTGTTGCACTTTTAGGTACTTTGGAAGCTGCAAATTAAAACAACAACATTTTTCTAGAGCCAACTGGCATTTGTTAGACTATTTCTCTTCTAGCACAACTGAATAATATTTTTATAAAGAATAATTATTTTCCCAAATTTTGGGGTTTTTTTCTAGAAGCAGATATTTTTCTATTCAGTGCTCAGTGCATGATGCAGATTAAAGATCATTTGTACAAGAAGAATATAATAATTAGTTCAGTTAGGAATATTAGTATGTAACAAAACATTAGGTACAAGCATGTTCTAAATTTATATGGCTCAAAATTTTGGGGATGCATTATAAATGTTCTGTGGGCTGCTTTTCAGACAGTTTGTCTTTTTTCTTGACCAGAGCCATGGAGCAAAAGACACTGGAGAGACAAATAAAGTAAGAAACTGAATGAGGGTGATTCATTAGTACAGCCAGCACAAAATATAAGAAACAACAGTTTAGATGAAGGAAAAAAAGTCCATAAAAATGCTGTAAGATGATATTTGTGACCCCTGATTTTCTGCATGACTGGGATTGTCCTGGAATACCATACCCTGCTTTTCCCCAATTTTTAATGGTTGATCTACTTAGGAAGGAGCACAAACCAACCCAGTGTGAATCAACAGACTTTAAATAAGACCATGATCTGTCCAAATAAAAGCATCTGTGGCATATGTATTTTCAAACCTGAAAATAAGATAGCAGACACATTAAAGAGGCTCTAACTGTAGTTCATTCTCCTCTGGGCACCGAGATGTAAACACACTCGTTCTGCATCACAAATAACACACCCGATCAATGTTCAGCCTTTGAAAAATCTTGAACAAAGTTTCCCTCAGAATGATCAGAGGCAATCACACCGTGGGTTGCTGCTTAAAAGCTTTTACAAGGATGTTCACAGTGGATTTCACGTGGCTTGAATAGCTGCTGTGGTTCCCCAGAAGTGCAGGGATGCTGCTGGATGTGTCCCACACAGGTTTTGGTAGCCCTGGAGCTGGGTGTCCACAGAGAACAGATCAGCTCCATGGGCTGGTGCTGGAATGCCTCCTAGCAAGACAAATTTTGGAGTTAAACAGAAGCACGAGGCTCAGCAATTACAAAAGAACTTCTACTAGAAGCAATCTGAATATCTAGATTTCCAGATTACAGAGACACAGAGCCAAGGGCTCTGCTGGAAGTTGAGTAAAACCTGCAAGGGCTTGGCCTGCAGCACTCCCAGGAACCACAAACATTTCCAGGGACACTCCCTGAGCCCCAGGCAGGAGGAGCAGGGACTGCTGACAAATGGGTTTCATTTCTTTAGACACACACACTCTGAACCTGATGGCTTCTTACATTGCATAGGGGATTATAAACACAAATACCAACACAGCACTGATACAGCCACGCTTAAATCTAACCCTAAAGTGTCTTCAGGCTCAGGACAGTAACAAAACAGCCCTTCAGAGACCAACAGTGCTGTGTTCTGAAGGATGCATGGCCTAAACCTGCATTTATTAGAAAATCTGGCCACTCATCCTGCAGCCTTCTAAGATTTGCCAAAGTAAGTTGACTTCAAACAAGCAGGATCAGCACTCGCTCACTTTGTGCTGATATAACAGCAGAATTCAGCTCTGTGATATTGCTGCAGTTGGCTCCTACTCCAGTGCATAAAAAATTATTGATCAATTTGCAGACCACTTGGAGAAGCAGCCTGAGGAGCTGAGCATGAGATATCCCCAGAAAACATGACAATTCCATAGATATTTTAAAAGAACAAAGAAAGAATTTTTATGTAATATTGGCCAACAGTTTAAATAATATCTAGATTTAAATATAAAAAGATAGAACTCTAAGATGCAGAGTAACTTCTTCATAGAGGGAAAAGCTTGTCCCTGGAAGAGACCTGTCCTCAAAATTAATATCAATTCAGTTACAAAAAGCTTTTCACCTTTAAGGATAACAGCTGAAGCAATGCCAGTCCCTTTATAACTACACTATGAAGAATACTCATAAACTTAGACTGTCAAACCTAAAATCTTGACCATAAGTGGGAGCAACACTAAATCCTCCCCCAAAGTCAGTTTGGCCTTGCTGTTTTATTCATGATAGCCAGAAGTTATGGGTCAATTACAGAGTTCATAATCCAATGCTACAGTCATACAGAAAGATGAGACATTTCATTCATTCTGCCTAAAACTGACTTTGTTCAACAGCAGTTATTCTAAACATTGCAACATCAAACTTGATGCATCAAATTCTGTCATAACAACCAAAAATACTCAGTGCTTCCTTCAATAAACCTCCTTAAGTAATTTATTCCACAAGTTCTAAAACCCATTTACACATTTGCATCACATCTCATCACAGATCTTTCTACAAATTAAGTTCTGTCCTTTCTTAAGGTGAGCAGCAGCTGCTCTGACTTTGCTCAGTGGAGGTTGAGCAACTTCATGGCCCAGAATCCCAATTCCATTTGGATGTCAGGCAAAAATACTGCAGGAGCCAGGCAGGAGGCTTTGATGCTCTGAGCAGCTCCCATTCCTGTGAAGGTCTGAACAGAGTAAAAGTTTATAGGCCCTCGTTTTCTTCAGCAGGAGCTGATCAGAATAGTTGGTGTTCAATATTTAACATCTTCCCCCCACCAAATTTACACTTAGGTTGAAGGAATGTTTTAAATAAAACATTAATGTACATACTACCAGTGGTAGGGAATAGAAAATAAAAACTGTCGAGATGTTAAGCCTTAAACACATCATTATTTCTTGTTGGCCACCTTTATGTCCCAAATTTTGTACTCAGGATAGCCATAGGCTGTAACCCCTTTGTGGAATGTATTATTTCTTTCTTCTGCTTTCAGAGTCTTTTCAACTGATTTGGGAGAAAAGTGAGTTTTAATGATTTTTTCTTTTCCCTCAAAGACAATGTATTTTTTATATTCAATAATGACTTTCAACATCCAAACTCTCTCTTTAATGTGCTTATTTCTATTATATTTAATTTCTCATTTGTATTATGCAGAAATTAAGGTTGGTTAAATAATTTCTAATTTTTTATTCATTAAAAAATTATTTCTTACCCTTTATGAAATAGCCTTAGAAACAGATTCCTTCATGTCTTTGAAAGAAACATTTGATAATATCCACCAGAGAAAAAGAGACAGTGCTGATAAAGTTTCAGGTCATTGGTGATAAAGGTCGTAGGTACTACAGCAAGTCTTTAAATGACTGATGAAATTAGGTAAAAATGTTAAACTTTCATCTGGGCACTTTTAAAACCCCAAATTTTTGATACCATGGCAAAGTTTCTTCCCTAGCTGCAAATTCTCAACACCCAACACAAAGAGCAGAATAAGCAGGAGCAAGATGAGGATCCCTCAGTGGATTGTGTGAGCAGAACAGAGAACACTGACACCAGAATTACTGGCACTGATTAGGGATGAGCTGCTGTGACCCACTGAACCTCTGCTTTTGCTTTATCATTTATGCTTTCCAAGGTTGTCTCCATCCTGCTTTAAAAGAAAAGATAACAAAGAACTTCAAATGCTTGAGTGACTGTAATTTTCTACATAGAGCCTATTATATTATAAAAGAACTAATGTGCAATATGAATAGGTAAAGGAGAAAAAATAAAATAAATTGGTCTAGCAACATTTAAATGATGGCAAATGTAAGTTTAATATAAAACCATATTAGAACAATTGAGAATCACAAGAGGCTGATTTATTATTTATATAACACACTAAAAGTTATCTGTAAAGGAAATTGTGTAATATGCAGTAAATTAGACAAAGCTGCACTATAAATTGGGATTAAATCTTAAACGGGCTTTAATATTTAATGTGCTATCATGACTCACATTTTCAATAACGCTCGTTCAAAGTTCAGGAAGAACTGTGAAAGCAGACTGAAGAGGAGCACTTGCAAACCCTTGCCTCCTGATGATGCAAATTAAATCAGATCATCTCTTAATTGCCAAACCCAGACAAAAGCAGCACAGGACCAGGTCTGATGAGGAGCTGGTCCAAAACTCACCAGGGATACAGGAAAACCTCTCATTAAACCCAACAGAGTTCAGGTCACAGGGTGCAAGGAGATGAGTTCTTGTACATCTGAGAATGCATTTCTCAAGTTAAAACTTGTTTATTTGTGGAGTTCCACCCAAGCTCCTGGGGAACATGGATTTCAAGGGTATTGACCTGCCTGGCTTAGTCCTTCCTCAGACATTTAGGTTTTGCACTACTGTGAAAAAACAATTGTCTCACTTACAGTCTGTGGCCTTAACACAATGTGCAAAGAAAATAAATCCAAGTCCTTGACCGACAAGGTTTATAACAGAGGATGGCAAACAACAGACAGACAAAAGCAGGGACAGTTCAAGGAAACCATGACACAGCTTTGGTCAGCACTTTAGGCAGGGATCTCAGCACATTGGCAGCCTGGCTCCCTCAGGAGAGCTTTAAAGAGGAAATTTTGTTCCACTCAGGGTTAGAGGGAATCTCAAGGGCAATGTGGAGAAAGCACCAAAATTCTCCAGCTATGGGGCACTTGTCAGGCTGGGGGGAAAGTCAAGCTACAGCCTCTTCATCCTAGAAAAAGTGGGACATGGCTTTATGAAGGGAAAATGGTTACAGATTGGTCCAGTGGAGAAGACAAATTACAGAATCTAAGGTAATATTTCAGCAGCAATAATCTGAATGGAAATGAATGGGTGACATTGTTGGTCAAGATCACAGGAGAGGATTTGCCCTGCTAAGCAGTACACAAAATGATCCTTTATTTGTACAATACTTAACTTATGGATCACTGAAGCCCTATCATAGGTATTCTTTGAGGAATCACTTGTAAAATATAAATATATTTATATCTGTGCATATGAATAAAGAGATGTCAGGGTAAAAGTCTACATATTTCAACTCTGTCATATTAAAATGCCAGATCTCTAGATGTATGAATATGCTGGATCACAATCTGGCCAGTCTGTCTGACAGTGGAATATTTGGATCATTCCACACTAAACCAGTTCTCTGCCTGTTGTCTGGACAAACCCTCATGATTTTTGTTTGAGTTTATCTTGACTTCAGCATTTTAACTCCTCTGCACTGCTCTGATGTCCATCATTCCCCTAAAAGCATCACAACATTGAGTGGAGCAGATTTTAAAAGAAATGGTGTAATTTGCAGCTTAGACTTTACTAATCTTTTTAAGGCTAATGTGTTCTTCACAAGAAATAATATTTAGTTGTCTGGAATGTTTTGAGCTGCTTAAAACCCCTAATTGTCATGTTGATGAATGTAAAATAGGCATAAGGCAGATAAATGTGGCCCACAGTGAATTGGAATTACAAATGGTAATGCTTCCTAGCACTGCTGCTGTAGGAAATGTGGATTTTAATTATTGTTTTAGTTTAAAAGACATTACTTTACACAAGAAGAGGTCTCCTTATCTGCATGAACCTCAGACTGCTGAGCTAAGCAGTGTGGCTGGAGCATTCCTTGAAGGACAAAGGAGAATCCTCTGTTAACAGCCTTTTGGGAACACAGCTTAGTCTGTGGTCACTTGGTTCTAGGACACAGTTTCTGTACTAAAAAATGTTTCTGTCACACTGGACAGCCTCCTTGAGTCTCTTCAGCTCCTGCAGTTTATTTTTCATTATCTCTAAAACTAGAGTTTGTTCATGGTTAGTTATGATTCAGGTCAAATGTAACACAAATCCAAAATTATTGTGTATTAGTGGCATACTGACTGTACACTATTAGTGCAATACCTGGGCTTAAAAAAACCCACAAGACAAATAAGCCAAAAAAGACAAATACATTGAAAAAAAACCCAACATGAACCCACATCCTCCCCTTGAATGCATGTATTTTGGAAACCAGTCCAATTTTCTCCCTATCCCAATGTCAATAAGAGTTTTAGGCATTACACTACTTTTTTTTTCATTTATAACAGCCCCTCTCTTTACAGTTCCACAATAATATAGCTTCTAGATTGTACTTGTATGTTTGTCTGTCTCCCCTCCCAGCTTGAATTTATTTCCATCCTTGTTAAATACCTTAAAGCCAGCAGCAGTGTTTGGGAGTTGGCCTGACTAGGCTGCTTTTTATTTTCTAGAAAAACTGGTAAGAGATGTGAGGAACTGTTTAATTCCCCCAAACATCCAGTCACTTTTTCTGTTGTTGAAAAAAAAGTGATAAATTCTTGGTTCTCAAGGGAAAGGTGGATTAGGAAGTAAAGATTTCCATGAAAAGCACACCATTCCCTTTCTGCACTATTAGTCCCTATTCCTCAGGAATGTATCTCTGTATTTTCCCAAAGAATATTGTAAGTAAAAGTTTATCGATTTCTGGAAAGCATAGACTAGGAAAGAAACTGCTGTACTTCTTTTTTCTAAAGACATCTGATGTTCAGAAGGTAAAGGGTAATAAATTAGAATTCCAGACATTTTCTGCACCTGCTGCCTCTGGCCTGAGTCCCAGGATAACAACAACTGAAATCATCCCTAACAGCACGAGCTTGACAAGACCCACTCGTCACTCACACAACATCTCCCCCTGTAATTAACCATTTTAAAGATATTCCTGCAGTCTGGGATTCCTCTCCAGCATGGCACCAGGTGCTCAGGGCTGTTGGACCAGGCCTGACAGAGTTTCACTGGCTACAATATTTTTTTGAAAAATCCCACAGGGTGGAAATCAGGATCCAGCCCCAGCCACAGCCACAGAGCCTCTCCTGTGGGAACAGAAACCCTGGGAGTGCTCCTGTGGGTGTTTATTCTCCAGATCAGCATCTGAAAATCCCTCTCACTGCAGATCAATGATGATAGGATAGACAAATAATCCATTTGGATATTTTCAGGTGTGTCTCTCTATATATTATTACCACTTCCTTGGAAAAATGTAGCTCAGATAAATGTAAGCCAGTCTCTTGCTGGAAGAACATGCTCTGAAATATATTTCTGGGGCTGATTATAAGCTAAGAATAATTTATTTTTAAAAAATCCTCAGCAAGAACATATCCAATCTTTATCATGATATGAAAAAACATTATGATTTTCAGCTTGATATTGTTTTTATGAGTTCCATTCTTTCTTAATAGAAACTTGAATAAAAACCGGTCTGGCCAAACCTCTCTATTTTATTTCTTTTATTGTAACCATTAAATCAGCTTTCATTTCATTACTCTAATTGTGCCTGGGAGCAGCAACTGCCACCTTAAGGCACATAACCTAATTTAAAATGCTCACAGCTCATTCCACCTTAAAATATATTGCAGTACTTAAGTTCAGCACAGCAGGTCAAGCTATACAACAGCACTCTTGTGATCAGAGGACTTTTTGGTGGTTAAATCAGGAGAAAGACTGAGGCAATGTGAAAAAAAAAAAGTAACATTTCTCTTGCTTAAAAGATACACAGTAGTTGACATAACCATTTTTTATTTGTACCTTAAGCGTCTCCAGAGGATTCTTATTTAGGTAGAGATTTCTCACATAAGGAGCATTTCTTGGCACAGCACACAAACATCTAATTCACTTGGATGATTTTTACTGTGGGGATTATACATGTAAAGAGCCACCTTGCTGGGCTGTGAGGGGAAAATCCATAATGATGATGTATTTGCCTGTTTGTGCTGCTTGTGTGGGCCTTTCTCCAATTGTTTCTGACTGTTCTCAGTCTTTATCTATTCCAGGTCTCCCTGTAAATTGCATATTCCCTGTTTTATTGATGGGGAAGTGAGACACACAACAATTAAACAACAATTAACATTACCTAGGGGTACAAAGACACAGCTGGCATTTAAATTTAGGTCTCCTCCTTCCCAGGTGAGTGCTCCATATAAAAGGTGCTGTTGTAGCTGCTCCTCCTTCCCTCCCTCATTACACAGAGAACAGACTCACATTCCCTACAGCAGCATCTCCAAAAGGCTTTCCCCTGGCTGAGGGATTCCAGCCCCTGTAAACAAGGCCATGAATTAAACACTTTGCTTGAGGAGATGTGGGGCAGACCTTCATCAGCAGGAACTGCAATTACAAACCTGTTGTAAGGTGCAATAAAGGGGAAAACCAACATTTTCAATCTTGAACATCTACCAAAAGCCCAGGAGCACATCCCACCCACCTGACAGCCCTGCAAAGCTCTGTAACCCAGAGTCTGATCCCTGCTGGACCAAAAGCAGCCAGAAAGGAGACAAATCCCTGAGAGGAATCAGGATTTGTGTGAGGTGCAAGGTCCAAGGGGATTCAGTACAAACAACTCATAAATATCTGTAACCTGTTTGCTTTGGAAGCAGGAGGGATATTTTCCTTTGTCTTGCAGTGAGCCAGGCTGATAGGCAATAACTCCCCAGTCTCCTTGGAAGGCAGCAGTTAAGGAGATGCTCATTTCATGAGATAAAAGACCCTAATTGTACCTCAAAGCCAGAGGCACTAACAAAGGACCAGGCAGTCCCTGGACTCGACATAAACAATTAATGGATCCATCCTACTTATGAAGCTGTTTTAGATATGAGAAAGCAAGAGTTGGATCAATGGATCTTGACCAAAACCCCATAATAATCCTACTTTGATGCTTTCCATGGTGTAACATCTCTGTAAGTATTTGCAAAAACACATATTTACATATTTCTAGATACTCACATGCCCCACCCACCTATAAAACAGATTCTCAGGACAAGGGCTCATCCATTCATATATGTATTCAAAAATAGGCAAAATACAAACTTTTAAACTTCCCCAAACCTTCTTTTTGCAGATATTTTAAAACAAGTTTTTCCCCTTCTAACAAATCAGCATATTTTAAAAACTCTTCAGTTGAAGTGTCATTGATGAAATACTCCAGGCTGGGGAACTTCACTATGTGATAAGAATGACTTAGCTGTGAGCTGAGGCATCCCAAAATGACAGTTTTCAGAAAACCCTGATTCTGTTTTCATAATGTAAATTAGATGATTGAGTGGCATATGGTTACCCCGTTGTTATGACATAACTGTGTGTATTTTCTCTACATCAATAAAATTAGAACTTGAAAAAGGCACTCATTTAAAGTGGAGCATGAACAAAGCCCTAATTTAAACACATCATACATACAATGAGCAGGGATATAGATATACATATGCATCAACTTGATCCACATTACAGCTGACATCAAGCTGCTTCAGAGGTAAGGACACCACAGGTCACTGGGGAGCCACAGATATTCCAGCAGCCAAGCTGCTGCTCCAGGGTCAGGTCATGGACTTCACTTTCTACTCAGTGCAGGAAGGTGAAGCCTTCCACAGTATGGCATCACTTTATTTAATTCCTGATTATTAGGAGCCTGACTCTCAATTGTTGTTTTTCACTCTTGGAATTGTGTTTCACAATAGTGCTGAATTTAGTGAAAATACTTTCAGTGCTGTCCCTATAATATTTTTGATCCCACCTACACATCCTTTGATGAATATTTAATTATTTTTACAAAGTGCAGCAGCCCAGGTAACAGGGACAGGAACATGCTGCCTCTCTGAGTGCTTCAGGGGCACAGGTTCAAGAACCTGCAACAATTCCACCACATCCACACAAGTGCTGTAATTTTGCTGTCCAGATGAGTGACACAGGCATCTCCTGCCTCCTTTTTGTCTGCATGCTCAATAAATACAATTTTGACAGAGAACTGCAGTACTAAAACCAGTGGATCATTAATTTTTGAGTATCTTCCCTAGATACTTTGTCTGAGCAGCTCTGGAGCAGAACACAAACATCAAATCCACAAGGATTAATTTTTACCACAGAGATTACATATGGTAAAACGTGTCACATAAAATCTTTGTGATGCCCTGGTGGGATGAGGGCTTTGGAGAGAATGCTTGTTTTGAGAGTTGTTGGAATGTAACTGGAAAATAAAAGGCAGATGAGCACAAAGGCTTTTGGGCCACGTTCAGGCAGGACTGGCCATCACTCAGGAACTGGCTGAGGGCTCCTGTGATGCAGGAACCTTCTTTTTGTGCATATTGGCAACTTCCTTCTGAACTCAACTTTGTAACCCAAGTCTCCAGCACGTTTAGAATTGCAGATGTGTGTTCTGAGAATTTGCAGTGTTTGCCAGAAAGACGCTATATGGTATTAGCACAGTTGGTTCTGAATTTTAAACCCAAATCTGATGTTCTATGACTCACAGCCTCAGGAAAGAATTAGATGAATATCTCATAAGGGGAGAGACACTGCCTGAATATCTTTATAGAGGAGATATGCTGAATAATAACCATTATCTCCATATGACAAGCTACCATTCTATTTAGGATCTGGTGTGCTGCTGTACAAGCAGAGAATGCCACACAGAAAGTCATATCTGGATTATCTTTAATATACTTACATTGCCAGAAATCAATGGACCTGCAGCAGCACAGACCTCACTCATTGCTTTTTCTTTCAGTTGATGTTCAGGATGCCTCAGTGACATCCCTGGACAGTCCACTCTGAAATCCAGGCTGTCCCAGCACCTCCAGAGCTGCCAGATAAAAGCTGTCGCAGGAATCCTGCTTGTGCTGTAATCACACCTCTGGTCACAGCACTGCATCAGCTCCAATTTGGAACCATACAATAAACCAGCACTTGAAATATGGAGGTTATTTATCAGAGCCTCAAGACAGCTGGCCTTTCATTTAGATAACCAGCACTTAATTTCCATGTACATCTTTGTCGTAACAAAGTCCCACATGGCACCAAAAAACAGTTGGTACCATGTGAATCTGGCCCCAAGTAGATCTGAGAGCGATTTTTTGTAAATAAAATATTTACTACACCTGGTTTTGAAAAGTCTGGGTCATCTCATAGACTGGTTGTTATTAAACCTAGGGTAACCTTATTTTCAGAGTTTCCAGATTCCATCATTTGCTAGGATTTCTAGGATTTTCACTGGGCATTCCTCTCTCTTCCAGGACTCAGAAGCACTGCAGTTGGCTTCAAGAACTTAAAGCAAACTGTGTCCAAAGAATTACAACAGAGAATAGAACAACAGCTTGTGGCATTGCAAGCCTCGTGGTCCCATGTAAATCAATCCGCTCCAAGCATCCCTGTTATAATTCTTTTTGAAAGGCCCAATAAATGCTCACACAAACTGATTATAAATCACAAATCCTTTAATGACTTACAAGAGGACACTGCTTTGCATGGGGAGGAGGTGCACTTCCATTTGGCTGCCTTTACTGCCTAACTAGGCTCACATCTGGAACAGCAGGATTTATGGCACCTTCAGGCCATAATTCTGTTAAAATAACATGGAAACAGTTCCTTTTGTTGTGTATCTCGAGGAGATGCCCACACCAAACAGCTCAAGAGTAGCTGGGTTGCTCCTCTGACTTATAAGTATTTTCATTTCGTTTTTACAGAGAAACTTCATGGCATTGCCCTCAAATGCCCTGAAGTTCAGCAGCAGGATGTAATGGCAAATATCAACATTCAAATGAGACATAATTTGCCAAATTTAGCACAATAACAACCAAAATTCCTAACAGAAATGGAATACTCATGATACCCTGGTGCTACAGAAGTGCACAATATAAAGTTTCATTTTCTGGAAAGATTTTTGTATTCAATAACCCAAAAGGCCAGAGATTGGAAGACAAAATATGGGTATATTTGTGCTTGGTGGATTTCAGGGATGGTGTGGTGTTTCAGCTATTGCTTACCTCCTACTTCCTCCTGCCTTTACGCTTCTTTATCCCATTTTCTTATTGGACTCACTGGGAATCTCTGGCTTAACCTTCATGAAGAGGAGAAGGACAATACTGGAACATTCACTCAGTTGCCCTCCAATTTCTGATCACAGTTATTGTAACAAGAAGGGGAGCTGGATTGGAGATATCCAGCATTTCTGGTTCTGTGCTTTTACATCCTTTGTACCATTTCTAGACTATACCCAGGAGGAGTTTGTGTGCTAATGCTTGCAGATTTGGCTTGTGAAAAGTGCCTCCATAAATAGAATTATCCTTTAAACATCAGTGTCTCTCCTTCCCTTCTGAGCAGCATCTTTCATTTTTCACAAGGTGCAAAAAGAACCTACTGATGATAATGTCCTTTTGCTCCTCTAGAAAAGGAAACTCTTAAGCCCCTCCAGCAAAATATGTCCCTATTTAACAAGTAACTGAATAAATGCAAATTCCATGGAGCTTTGCTTAATGGGGCAAGCAAGTACTTCAGTTCAAAGTTGAAGAAACCACGGATGCTAACTTAGAAATTCTCCTTTTCTCTGAAGTTCAGCTCTGCACAGAATCAAGGAAATAAAATCAGCTTTTAAATCTATGATTTAAAAATCATAGATTTTTTTTTTTAAAAAACAAACCTCTCAAAATTTGAGATGTAACAAACTATTCTCAGGTATGGATAAAGTGATTTTTAATGAAGTGGCAAGAAAGACATGATTTTTCATCCAAAATCAGGCTGGTGTGGAAGGACTGAGTACAGCAGTGCTGATTAATCACACCTTGCAGGCTTTGCCAGTCCCAGACAAACCACAGCAAAGCCTTCATGGCTCAAATATTAAACCTACAGAAAAGCTTTTGTTTCCTCCCATGCTGTTCACCTAAACAGAATGATTGGCAAACATCTGCAAGGCACTTCTTGTTCCCTTTACAGCCCTCCTCAATCTCCAGTGCTGTAATGGACCCACAAAAACAGTGACAGCTTGAATTGGACAGCTCAGGATTGACACTGCTGCATTACATCTTAAGAAATATTGTCTCTTGGGCTATTCAAACTCCTTCATAAGCAGCTGTGGTCTTTTTCTTCTCCTGAGAATGCAAGATCTAGGGAGAAAAGACTGGATTTTTTTTTTAACTACAGCTCTTCAGTACAAAGCACCTGAAACAGGAAAGCAGCAGCAGCAGCTCCAAAATCTCTCATTTCTTGCTGCCCTGTCAGATCTGAGATTTGATGAGTTTCTTTCCTGGGTAGAGAGGACAACCCCAAAAGCACAAACAACACCCATGGTCTACAATAGGTGCCAAATGGCAATGTTCAAATCCACTTTCTTCCAATATTATTCCTTGTTTGGGGTCTCAAGTGTTATTTTTGAGGTTCAAAGCAGAAATTCCAGGGCCCAGAGAACATGCAGTGTGTAAGAGAGAGCTCTCCAGAGGAGTGTGGCTTCTGGAGCCAGGGGAAAACATGAACCTAAACATTTCTAAGGGACAAAACTAATGGTGATGAAGTGGTAACAAGATTTAGTTGGATAGAACTAATTACTCATGGTAGGGGATGAGAGCAAGGGCTTGCTTTGGCAATAAGTGAACTTACTGAAAGCAATAACAAGTAACAAGCCTAAATATGGGTTTGATTAAGGGAGAGATTTTCAAAATTCAATGTATGGAAGTAATTAGACAGAAAATTAGAATGGGGAAAATGGCACCAACTCACTTGGAGACACACCATAGAAAAAAAGTAGATTTTCCTTTATGCATGACATACACCGTGGACTAAAGCTCCTGTTTTCTGATCAATCTTGCCTTATCACAAAGACATTTATTTCCTAGTCATGAATGACTGGATTCAATTAAAATACAAGCTTGCCTGTCAATTAAATTGAAACAGAAACTCTCCTGACATTCAGAAGTAAGTGTTAAAAATCACCAAGTGGTTACCATACTAAAAACTCTTCACAGAGAAACAGAACGTATTCTGCTGCTGAATTACTGTAAAATGTGAGTTTCTATTACCTTGTAGGGGTTAATTTAAAGGAAGAAAAAGATCATAGTTCTTTCTTGGGTCTAAGGATTCAATTATTTTTCATTCCAACAACAAATATTGCAGTAGCAGTACGATGTAGATATGCAAGGGGATGTTGAATTATTGGGTGACTTAACAGAGTCACTTTTCATCTACACTTAAAAGCTGCCAATTCTTTATTAAGTTTATTTACTTAACCTGCCATTTCATCCAGCCTAGCAGAGCTTTGCTGATACCTCAGCTCAGTTTAGCTTGCTTAAGTGGAACTTTGCCATATTTAAATACACATGCTCTTGTTTCCAGGCTCCTAGCTGATTTCACATCACTAAAAATAAAGTGAGATACTATTGATACCTGTACTCTGAGTACAGTATTTCCTTATGAATTGGAACTTGGAGCTGCACTAAAACAACTTTTGAATGTCCACTGGAGGAAATAAATATTAAAATTCCATCTCTCATATTTCCTACGATCCACAGAAAGTGCACCACCAATAGTGGAGATTCCCAAGGCAAGACCAGCCCTTCAGTCCCCTGAAGTATCCCTTAGCTGCCAAGGTCAGGCTGTGCTTTTTTTGTGGCAGGAGCTCTTTACCCTGCTCCTGCAGAAGGAATGCTCATTGCTCAGCCAGTGATGCTGAGGGAATTCCCTTTAACGTGAGCAGGGATTGCCAGGGATGTGCCAGTGGAAGCTGGCCTCTCATGGGAAGCTTTACCCCTCAAAGAGCATGAGGATAATGGAATTTTACTGGGATTTCTCAGCTGTCAGGAAGCAGAGCTAGCATTCCCTTGTTAATAGTTATGCTAGCAGATACCCAAGGGGGCTGGAAAGCAGAGTGATGTTAAACTGCTTGGAGTCTGCTATCACCAGGCTTTGGGTTTGTGGCTTGTGCCTTTTTTTTAAAGCAGGCCACCAAAAAGGTCACCTCACACTTGGCTCTTTTTCATTAGTTTTGCATTTAGCAGGATTGTTCTTTATTCCTTCCACCCTCCTATTGATCCGGGGGGAGAGGAGGCACAGAGGGAAAATGACAAATAGGCTGCACTTGTCCCTTCCCTTCTGTCATTTGTTTCACGGGTAAGTGAGTAGAAATGAAGACAGCATGTTCCACACTGAGTGCTGAGAGCACAGAATATGGCCTCCAGCTAGAGCACAAATAATTTCTATGCATGATGAATCCTTTCAATAACAAGGGCCCTGCTAATGTGGGATCAAATCACAGTCATTAGCTCTTGGCACTGCTCTTAAAATGATATAGAAATCCAGGCAGCATCCAGCCATGCTCCTGTAGCACACACACTAGCCAGGATTTCAGCTGGCAATTTAGTTTTCTCATCAATGTGCTGGTATAATTAGATTAAAAAAAAAAAAAAAAAAAAAAAAAAAAAAAAAAAAAAAAAAAAAATANAGCCATCTGATAGGATAAACTCCTCTAAAACCAACAACCTGCTTAAGGAAATGATGGATCATTCTGAAATAAGGGGCTGTGGTGTGAATCTATTGATGGATGAATTGATTCTGGGACTATTTCAAGACCTGTGGCTCTGTGTGATGGATGATTTTCTATGGCAGGTAACAAACTATTGAAACAAAGCCATACATTCTAGTTCTTCTGATTTTCAGTCACCAATGCCTTTTGAAACCATGGTAGTCACAGAAGGAGTCACAATTACTGCAGCAAAAATACTTTGAAACTGAGTTCAAGCTCCTTGACCATGAGCCAGAAGCTTCACAGAGTCATTTAAAAGCATTTTTTGCTGCCTCAAGCCATTGTTTTCTTCTTAACTCTTTTGTATTCTTATTTTTACATAGGTAGTTATATTCCTATTCCAATTTATAATATTATTATTCAGTATTTGATCAATTGAAAAATTTTATTAATATCTTGCAATGTGTAAGTCATATATTCTCTTAAAATTCCCAAATAATAACTTGGCCTAAGTTAAGTGAACATAGTATTTTATTTTTAAACAGCACTTTCTTGCAAGTTTTTTTTTTATTTGCACTTTCAGTAACTGTGCATCCATAAAGATATTTTACATTTTATTCTTAATGGATTTTTTAATGAAAAGAAAACCAGTAATTAGTAAAGAATTCTACTTAGATGGATGCTTCACTATTCCCTGTGTTACTGTTCTTTAGGGAACAGTGAGTGCATGGCAAAATAGATACTACTATTTTATAAATGAGGTTCACAGAAAATTACACTTCAGCCTGTGTTTCACGTTCTCTCAGTCCAGATAAAGGATGTCCCCTGGCCCCTGTATATATTTTTGATAGTTTATCCACTCAAATAATTACAACTTTCATAAATTCTCCCAGCTCTATTGGATTTGCTGGTTTGATGCAGTGCTGAGATCGTGGGTCTGTTCAGGCTTTGTCAAGTTGAAATGGGCTCCATTTGTTACCCAATTAGGCTGCAGGCAAATTAATGCTGGTTAATGAATTCCCTGGCAGTGCCAGGGGGGCAGCGAGCACAGAGCCCCTGAGAGCAGCTCAGGGCCCTTTTCTGACTCCTGTTCAAATCAAAGGAAACTGAAATTGGCCTTCTAGAGTTAGGCAAAAAACTTCTGGCCAAGTAATCCCAAAAATCCTTGAGGCTCAGCTGCCTGCAAATGCACCCTAACCCCAACCCCAAACCAGATCCCTGAAGGAGGCTCTGCCAGTGATGCACTCTGGTTTAAATCCAGCACAGAACATGCTGCTGCTGCTGCTGAGATCTAGAAAACTCCTGCAGATGCTCAGATTTGATTATCCCAGCCTAGGACAGGTGACACCCAGGCCAAAATTCACCAGCATCAGAGATAAAAGGTTGGTGCAATGGCCTGCTGATACCTTTCCCTGTTGTTCTCCCAATTCCATATAAACACAGTGCTGAAGCAGCCTGGATTAAACTGAGCAAAAAAAGAGGATCAAGAGGGATAACATTTTAAAGTTGGTTCAATCCATACTTCTTTGAAAACACGTTTTTAGGATGCTGCCATATGATCTCCTCTGGAAGAATATGTGTTCTTCTCCAGACCTATTATACCGACTTACTATGCAACCTTGATTAAAATAGAAGACATATTTTGGAAGCAAATTCCAAGTAATTTTCATATCTGCAAAGAGAATGTAATTATTTTTTAAATGCCTTGACTTTTTCCTCATCCAAAAAAAAAACCTCCATAAGCCACCCACCTTAAATTCTAAATGATGGCTCACCTCACTGCTAAAGTTATAAACCATATAAATGGACATCATTGGTGACAACATCTGAAAACATCTGTGCTCCTTCTTCTGGGATTTGCTACAAAAAAATGATCAGTACAAGAGGACTCTAAGCAGCAGAAGGGAAACGTGGTGCCTCTACACAGCTGATTGCACATTTGTGTCTAATGACAAAGCTTAGAGAGCAATATAACCACTTTGTTATTTAGGAACATTGGATTCTGTTCTGGAAAACACCTTAGCAGTCACTATATGGAGCTCTCCTCTGTTGCAAGCTACCATATTTTACATGTTCCCTGTAATAAACCAGAATTAATTTGCTGTAGTGTAATATGAAGATCAAAATTAGAACAATATTTTCATCTTCTCTTCAGTCAGTTTGTTTCATCTAAAAGAAAAATCACAGCTTGAGCTGTGTAATCTCAGCCAAAGATAAATCTCAGTTTATTATGTATCAAGACTTCCTGGGAAGCCATTTGGCTGAATTAAGCTCATCCTTCCTTTTTTTTGTGACAACTCATGTCATGACATTAAAGGTCATGTTCCTTCCTTTCTGTCACTTCAAATTATGCCATCAATATCAAGAAGTGATTCAACAGAGAACGTAATAAATGCAACAGAATTATTAAAATCATGCTAGGTGGCTGCTTTTCATACATTCCTGCAGCTCCTTTTATGATTTCAGCCAACACTTTGCATTCTTAACAGGAAAAACAGGTGCCTTGAATATAATAGGAAAGAAGTTGGGGATGCAAGTCTGGGGAGGAGGAGTGACTCAAATTCCAGTCACGCCAAGCCCATAATCACAGCAATAGCACCACACACACATTCATTAAGGAAACATTCAGTTACCCTCTTTGCAATCGTGTTTAAAATGATTTAGCTCAATGCCCTATCCCCAAAAGCATACATCTGGACTAAAATAAGAAATAAATAATTTAAAGGGATAAAAGTTTATTGAAAACATTTGCATCTGACTCAATCAAGTGCTTAGTTGTTTCTTTTTCAGTATCACTGTTTTACTTTCATGTTGTTCTTTGGCTTTTAAATGAGAAATTTAGGCTTCATTTTTCAAACAAAGCATCTTTCTGTTTCCTCCACCTTCTGGCAGAGAGTCCCAATCTCCTTGCTAGGAGATGACTTGGAATTCCCTACCAGAAACACAAATTGAAGGAATAATCCAACTGTAAAAACACCATTTACCTTAATGGTTGTGAAAAACCAACCTGGAGGATTAATTGCTGCAAAGCAGCAGAATCTGTGCTCCCCTTGTCAGAGAAAGCAGCAAGAACTCTGGGAGAAGGAAATAAAACAATATATTTTTTAATGTAGCTGCAGATTGAGATATGGCTCTTTTCCACAGGTTTAATTAGCATGGAGGCAGAGATTCCCACTTTGTAATTTCTCTTCCTTAATTGATTCATAGTTCTATTTCTGAGTTAAAATTCTGCACCCAACACACATTGCATGTCCCAGGAAGCAGAAACAAAGTCATTTGAAGAACAGCTGAGCAGCTCACTATGATATGGATAGAGGTGACTAAAGCATTTGTTGTTTAAATAGTATGAAATACACTTAACAAGGGTGTGGGGAGCAGGAATATCAAGGGAGAATTTCAGTAGAATTGGAATTGGAAAAGCCAGGGGAAAATAAAAAGAACTGAGTGAAGAGCACAGCAGTGAAAAGAGGGATGAGAGGAGGGGAAGGGGAAAGTGATGGCTGAGGCAGCAGGACAGGGAATAAAGGCTGCCCCAGTGATCTGCAAAATAAAACTTCACACAGACACAACACCTGGAGCCCCCCCTCAGCCAGGGGACTCTCTGCTTGTGCTTTTCAAATATCTGAGGCCTGGTGGCCCTGCTTGCCTCTCCCACCTGGAAATACATTATATATTTTTGTACCTGCAGCTTCCAGCAGGATTTCTTCTATCATATGCTGAAGCATTTCTCTTACCCTTCCCTTTGTGTACATAGGAGGATCTTTCCACTTTGCATTTTCTCTCCTCCAAGACTGATGTCAGGGATGGACACATTCACTACTGAGAGCCACTTACTGCAGCCTCTTCTGCTGAATGCTGGAAGGAAAAACCAGCACAAGAAACCTCACTGCCTCTTGGCTAATTTCCACTATTTTAACCCCAATGCCACCCCTGTCCCTTTCCCTCTGCAGCTGAAACTCCTCTGTTTCTGTGGGGAAAGGGTTTGCCCCAGACAAAGAACCAGACAAGACAATTTTGCTGTTTGCATTCTGAGATGTGTTCTTGAAAATCTCTGAGCATCCAGCTTCAAATTTAGTTGTCTGAAGGACAAATTGGAAGAGCTGTATAGGATAGATGTTTCATAATCAAGTACGAGTATTCTAAAATATTATCACAGAATCCTTTTTCTTCTTGATAAAAGAGGTAAACAGAACATTTTTAAATGCAGCTTGAAACTCCATTTTACATCCAGAAAACTGCAGCAACTTCTATTCTTGTTTAGCACATTCTTTACACCTTTTTGGCACTCTGAGCCATGCAGTCAAATCATTGTGAGCTGCTGTGTTTAGTTTTCTGCCACACAGACATTTTCAGCAATGACTCTAAAACTGCCTCTTCTTTCTATTCAGTAATTCCAGCCAATATCACTTAAAAAATTTAGGTGTAAACAAAGCACCAGGACCTTCTGTGTCTCCCAGTCAAGCCTCACCTCCAGAAAAACCAAGATCCTAGAAAGAGATCCTAGAAACTCTCTGGTGTATAAGTCAATCCTGGCAAATCTTCTCAATAAAAACAGTATTTCAATTAAAAGCCAGCAACTACTCAGATGTAAAGTTTTGCAGTACTAAACCCACTAAAAATGACAATGATGCAGAACCATCAAGCTGTATTATAGGCTTAGTTCTCAAAATATTTGGATTTTATTAGCTCAGCAATGAGGCTTCCACTGCATGCTAATCATTCATTAATGCACCTCTCCTTAGAGAGAGCACTGAGTCAAATATGTTCCTTCTAATTTGATTTTAAAGGAACATATATAATATATGTGAACTACCTATAATTTTGGACCTCAAGAAATAATCAGCAGTACCTCATTGGGCCATGATATTCTGCAAGGAATCTGACACAATGAAGAGAAAAAAAAAAAAAAAAAACTCTGAATAATTTACACTAAAATCTGCTTGATTTACAGCCTTCTGTTCTCTCTCTGTGGGAGACAGCTATGGCAATGAATCCTCACAGTAAATCTGCATTTAACAAAAGAAGTTACTAAGCTCCAAAGACTGCCCAGTCCAACTTAAATAATCCCAAGAAGGAGATGAGTAAATCCTAGAGAGTCCAGGAAAGATCTCAGAGAGCTGTTCCATTGTCTGATTTAACCACAGCTGAGTCACCACAAGGCTGCAATGGACCTGACCCCGTTGTGTCAAACACAGCACAAAGACTCCCAGGCCAAGGATCTTGCAGTCAAAGTGAAAAAGGGATAAAAAAGGACACTAGAATCCAAGGAAAAAGGAAACAAAAGCACAGCAAAGGGCTGCAGCATGCCCTGCTAGTGCTAAATTTCAGAGAGGAGAGGAG
>WEIU01023225.1:589005-628685 GCA_013389925.1 Aegithalos caudatus
GGAGAGGAGAGGAGAGGAGAGGAGATCTTCCTGGGGGTTTGCAAGGAGCCTTTGGCAAGCAGGGTCAGGGTGCCCCAACACCTCACACTGAGCTGGGCAATGCTGCTATCACCCACCAGTGTTCAAAACACCAGGTGTGAAAATTTCCACCAATTCTGGAAGCAAACACTTGGACACTTACACAGGGAAAAATACCCCTGAACAAGCAAAGCATTTGCCAGAAGACAGCAGGAGTAAATGCTGAGCAGCATCCTCAGGTGGTGTAGCCCAACTTTTAGAAAAGATTCCTTCTAAGAAAACTGATGACATTTAATGCATTTTGGAACTCTTGGGGAAAAAAAAAAACCAAAAAAAATCAACAAAACAAACACCATTTAGGTTCTTAAAATCCTACTGCTTAACAGGAGATGAAATCTTGAATATTCATTATCTTCCTGAATTGGAATGAGTGTTGGAAAATGAAAAATCAGGAGATGGCAGAAACAGGGAAAACAGCCAGACTTCCTCTGTGTGAAGCATATGTGTTAGTTTTGTTGAAAAATAAGGAGAAAGAAGTTCTTCAAATTGCAGCCCACAGGTGACTGTTTACACTCACCAAACTCACACTGGGACCCTCGCCTTCCCTGCAGCCCATTCTCTGAGATCAACTCAGCATTAATTACACAAATGACACTGGTGCTTTCAAAGGAGCAGGGATCATCCCACACTTGGGAAGGCAGGAATTTGACCTTGGGGAGGTTTCTGGAGCAGTGGGCTGTTGGTGCTGGCTGCTGGTGCAGTTCCTCACGCTGGGGAAGTGGAGTGATGCACTCCCACACCTGAGCAGGTGTTTCTGAATAAGGAAAAGGGGTTCCAGTTTCACCCCTGGCTTTTTAAAAGAAGCCTCAGAACTTTCTTTTCTTCCCTTATCATAACTGGCCCAAAGCCAGCACAGGAGCACTGATTGAGCTTTAGAAATGTACCTCAAAACCTGTTGCCAATTTCATTGGGTAAGGTGCCAAAAATCCCACCTGGGCCATGAAGTACTTAAAAACCTGCACAGAGGGGCTTTTTTTGGACTGCCTTAGCCAGGGTGAGAGTGTTCTCTGCACTGTGTTCGACTTGTATTTCTTTTGTTTGATAATGTTTGTTATTTTTGTCGTTATTAAAACCTTTTGCTTTACAAAGCATGTGCAGAGAAGTTGTCTTGCTATTATTCAGCCACTCTGGGAAGTTGCAGGTCAACCCTCAGACCTGATGCATCTTCAGGTAGCCTGTTACACTCTGGCCACGTGTGAGATTGTATCAGGTAAGAGTTGGGGGAGATCCCTGCTGATCCTGGGGATGAACAATTCAAACAGCCATGAGTGGGGAGCAGTGTTTGTGACCCCTGAAAAGGCAGCTTTGGGGGGGGGTTCTGCAGCCTGAGAGAGGGGAAAGGTCCCCTCCAAGCCTCCCATGCTGGGCCTTTTCAACCCTAATCAGCAAACTGAATTCTTAAGGATCAGCTGCCAAGGATCAGCTTTGGAAAGGATGTTTATTAAAGCTCTTCTCAAACAAAAGTGTGAAAGATAAAAATAAATCAACTGCTGAAGGGAAGGAATGCGGGATGTGGTGCTGAAGAGGATGCTGAGAAACAGAGACCCAGAAATTACTCTGCTCAGGCAGAACATTTGGCTTTTGTGCAAAGTCTCTGTGGCCAGGTTCAGTGAACTGTTTTTCTCAAGGTCCAGAACTCAATCAGAATTGTAGGCACACAGAACTAAAGGTGTTCAGATGTGGTTTTTCCACTAAAAAAAAACCAACCCAAACAACTCAAAGGCATTCCATCATTTTGTATTGCTCTTATAATTTAAGATATTTATGAGGGAGAGAATATTGGCACCCTGTATTTCTTATGAAATTGATTGTTTTATAAATTATCATTATTCTGATTGGAAGACTGAGTTCTGGACCAGCCTCTCCCCCTTCCTTGGGCATTCTGATTATCTGCAGGAAAAAAAAGGACATGGGTGTTTTAATGGAGATATGTTCAGGTTCTGCTAAAATACCATGACAACCTTCAGAATTACTCACTTTTAAAGCTATCCAGAATAATCTGTAAAGTAACATCAAATATTTCATACTATTTTGGCAGAAAATGAAAAGTGTTCCATTTCATGCTTAATTTATTTTGTAATTATAAATCTGTTGGTAAACAGCACCATAATAGGCTTTGCTTTGTGCCTGCTTTATGCTTCTGAACTCTTCGAGTTTTAATATGTTTTCAATACAAAAAACATGATAATAACTGCTCCTGGAAATGACTGGCTGGATGAGTTCATCCCTAAGTAAATTTTAGCATTAATCACATACACTTGCTGGTAAGGGACATTAAAAAACCAGATAGAAAACAGTCTTGCAATTTTTAAACATTAGAATAATAATAGAGGTAATAATTTATAACTAGAACAGTTTCATATTAATTCAACTGTAACAATAATCTTTTCAGAAAAACAGGAAGACAAAAATTTTTAATTAAAAGCACTTTTTGTATAAAATTGTTAAACCAGCACATAGGTGACATCTTACAAAGCCACTGTCTCACATTTTATATACTCTCTCTGTTGTATGCCTGAAAATGAGAGTTTTGGCTTTCCCCTGATATATGAGTGACTGCTTTGGCTTCCTGTTGCTCTTTCTGAAGTTTCACAAACACTTAAGATAGTGGGGGTTGGTTTGTTGAACATTTATATTACCACAATTACAGGATGTTAATTCATTAACAGCCTTTGCAGTATTCAGGCAGCAACATCTTTCCTTTTGTTCTTTGAGGCAGCACATTCTCCTCCCCAAAGCAGGAATAAGCACTGTCTGCACAACCACACACAACCAATCATCAAAAGAGCCTTCCTACCTATATATGCAAAATATACAATTAATTAGAAATATATTTTGAACAATAGCCTCTCTTCTACGAGACTTTGCTCGTGTCTGCACTCAGCCTTTATTGCTGGAGGTATCAGCAAGCCCTCTACTATTTGTAGCAGACTCTGAGTAATTTCACATTTGCCAAGCTGTTGACAACTTCACCCCCAGCTCCCACAAGAGCCATGGATTTGCAGAACACACGGATATTGGAACTCCTGCAGCAGCAGAAACAAGCACAAATATTTGCAAGGGATCAGGAAGCCTCCCCAGCACAGTGACAAGCGTTAGGAAATCCTGGCTTTGCATATGAGATAAGAAGTTCAGTTTACACGGCCTTACACACAAATTCACCCAGGCTGGTATTTCAGCTTAGGTCAAGAGGAAAGTTCAAGTAGTCAGCTCCTTTCTGCCATTAAATAATTTATCAGCACAACTGCACAACACACTCCAAGGCTCTTCCATCACTGCACCCAGAGTGAAAGAGGAAAGTCTGCCTTTGAGGAGAGCTGCTCCCATTCCTGAGAGAGGGGCTGTGCTGGAAATACAGATGTTTATGAAGTAGAGTGAGCTCTGTGGCAATTTCTCACTGAAATCTGTCAGGACTGCACAATCCTGAGGATGTGCTTTTAGGAAGGGAAGTGGTAACTTAGTGGTCACTCCAATAAATCAAAGCTCTGGCTGCACAGAGTGACTCCCTCAGAGCCTCCCTCTCCCAGCAAAACCTGCTCTTAAGAAATGCTCAGGAAGGGATTGCAGAATTTAATAGTGCAAAGTGTATTTTAAATAGTGTGCAAGAACAAAAATAAGGGTATACAGGTGTGTAGGTATAGAAACTGAAGTCAAAATTCTATCAAGAAGTTAAGGTTCTTTTTACATAAACACACAGCCCACAAAATTAAAAGATAGTCATACAAGTATTGTCCTTGATTTGTAACCAAATATTTTATAAAAAATAATATAACAATATTATATATCATTCCAGGCTTACTTCTTTCTATATTTACTGGAGGAGTTAAATAACATTATTTTATATTGATACCTTTCTATATGCAAACATCTGACTTTATTTTTCAAATTCCAGTTTATATCCCTTACTTTTTGTCAAGATTTAAGACTGATTAAGATAATGCTTTAATTCTCATTTCTTTTCTTAGAAACATTTTAATGCCTTTTGATGTCCGGACTAAGGCCAAGCTGCCCACTTGTATTTTGTTGTATTCTAAAATAACTTCTGTTATCTAGACTAAGGAAAGAAACAGCTACTTGCAGGATTTAAATTCCATGTTAAGCTTTTGAAGTAAGTTAAGAGACTGAAGATTCAAAACTTAGTTATTAATTTAGGATGCAATTACATTATTTTCATTTATACAATTTACTACTGTATTATTACATTAATTTAATTACTCCATATATAACAAGAGAAATAAAAAATTAAGTTGCATAATTGCATAATTTATTCATGAGCACATTGTTGTATGAAGTAAACCTCACGTTTTAGTTGAGCTCAACCTGACAGTTAAAAAATTTTCATCATTGCCTCCATAAATTTTCCAAGAACTGATTAGCCATCACTCACAATTTACTATTCACCTGAAAAAAAAAAGAGCACCCCTAAACTGTAATTCAGGCAGAAGTTCTGAGGAGTTGATTATGAAAGCAGTAATAGAATGGAAAAGGGAATGGTTTTGAAATCATAATGGACAAGTCAGCACTGAAAGTCAGTGACAGTGGAGCTACTCTTCTCCCTTTAATCCCATCCCTCCCTGAGCTGCAAACATAGCAGGGCTAAAATCTGGTGATAGAATAATTTATCTATAGAGATAACAAACTTAGCACTGTATGTATGTATCTGCACATATATATGCAAAAAAAAACAATTAAAGGAAGAAGTGTATTTTACTGGGTAACTTCTTTGCAACAAATTATTCCACTAACTCCATGAAAAGTTATTAAAGTCATTCTAATTTATGTATTAATAAAATATGCAAAGAACACACATGGTATCTCTGTGTTTGCTCAGTACACAGGGATCCTGATAACAGATTTTACTTTTGTCATTTCTCTCCTTTGCTCTCTTCATAAAAATACATTTAATTCCAAAAACCTTTGTGGAACTCTCTCTACGCTACAAAAATGGCATTAAGAAAAAATCTTTCCACACAGCTATGAAGAAATTTTTTGGTATATTGTGTTTAAAACAGTTTTCATAAAGGAACGAAGCCTTTGTTCAGTGAAAATGATGGAAATTATTCTGAAGAAGAAAAATTTTTTTTAAAAAATATGGAACTTAAAGCTAGTCCTGTCAACTTATAAAAATGTTTGGATTAGTAACCCTACTGTGCCTTTAAAAATTCTGGGAATTCCAAACTCCAAGTGTGGCTTTCCAAGATCTGCAACCTCGACCCCCCCAGAGAGGAATTTACTGAACTGAAACACTGAGCTCAGGAGCACAGGGATCTTGATGCCAAAGCTTCTCATTAACACAAAATGTGAATCAAATTTCAGGTGTCTTCAGGCAATACAACCTCCCCCCCAAATTGTACCTGACCCTGGGTCTGAATGGTCAAAATGTACACAGGACTTCAACTGGATTGATTGAGAAAGTCTCTAAGTTTATTTTCCCTGATTCATCCAAGTAGAAGGTCATTTGAAAATCCTTTAGGCTGTGCATTTTAAATGATTTTGTCATGAGAAATTAATTTACAGGCTTCTGGACTTTGCAGAAATGATAGATTTCTAAAGACTTTTTGAGCAGTGAATAATGAACTTTGCCATCCTCCTCAACACTGACTGATTCAGTTTCCTGAATAAGTGAGGCAAGTGGTGGTCTTATCTCTGTACTGAGGTCAAACGATTTCTGATTGGAAGCAGCAAGAATAAAAGAAAAAGTTCTGCCTTCTAACACATCAGAACTCAGCACAAGGCCAGATTTTCAAATTGTACAGCAGCACAGTTCCAGCTGAATGTCTCCAGAAGGAGTCCTCAAGAACTCTAAAGGAGACCTTGGCTAAAATCTGTCAATGCAAAGCAAGAATTTAATTTCCTTTCCACACTGAAAAAATGATGTTTGAGAACTAGAGGTGTTAATTTTCTTCATATTTTGAAGCAATCCCAGAGTCAAGTTTAAAATTTGGGAAATAAAACTTCCCTTTGACATTGAAGAGTTTGTATCTAAATGCTATCATTTGGGAATAACTTTTTCATCCTAATATTTCCTTCACTAAATATTCTGCATCAATGCAAAGCAAATAAAAGATTTTATATCTCTGATATGGAAAGTTGCTTTAGAGAATTTGACAGTCATGAGAAGAATTAAATCTGTGGCATCAGCTTGAGCTTGGTAATGGGCCAAAAGCTGGACAGCTTTGATTGTTTAGAAGTGTTATCCTAAATCCAAATCAGCAGCCAGCACAACCAATGCTAACATCTTCCTATACATACATATATATGTCTTTATATATTTCTAAAAATTTTGCTCAATTCTCACTTTACAGCTCCAAATGTCACCTGTTCCCAGTAGTCACACTCCAGCTGTGTTGCCCCCTACCATTATGCATTATAAATTCCATGATTCTTTAGAATACATGGATTTATAGCCTCACTTTTGTCCCTGACCCAGCTACACGTTGATGAATGAGATCTCAGACTAGATAGGTAAATAGAAAGAAGGTGAAGGATGGCAGCTTGCAATGTATAATTTATTATAAGTACCACAAAATACCAGTGCTGGGAGAAAACAAATTATTGGCTTCTCATGCAGTGACCATGAGAAGATGATAAATATTTTATTATGTAGTACTCATCAGACATTTGAATAGCTCATCTGTCCCATTTATGCCAGCTAAAATGAATTCAACCTATCAGTGGCCAATGTATTTTTAATGTTTTGCTACCTTCTGTGGAAGGGGCAGCTAAAAAGCCCCTCTTCCTCAAGAATCATATTTTTCATTTGATTGAACACTGTAAACTGTTTATTCTTGAAGAGGCTTTTCTTGTTCAAAGCCCTTTACATCTTAAATTCATGCCCAATGTTCATTCCACTTTCTAGGAAGCAGAAGTTACCAAAGCTGTTTTCCAAGCTGTGAGAACGTGATCTTTTGACGGGAAAACACTTGCCTCAGACTAAAATTAAAAACATTTGGAAACACCTACGGGCACTCTTTGCTTCAGAGAAGAGAAGTCGAGCCAGATAACTCCAAGTGGCCTTTTGTAAGAAACACAATCCTGAAAAATCAGCAATTATCTGAATTCAAAAGGCTCATTTCAGTTGAACTGGTTCCTGTTACCTGTCAAGGCTCTGCACATTTGCTTTCCAATGGAGAGCAGAACTTTCAGAGATATTGAGGAGCACCAAGAGGGGCATGAAGCTATAAGAACCTGCCCCAAATCCCTCAAAAGAATGAGCAATTGGAAGCTCTTTATACCAAGCCTCCTCTAAATCAGACATCAAGACTAAAGGATTCAAAAGACATTTATGTAAATTCTCTGCTTACCCTTCTGGAACTTCCTATATCAGGAATCATCCAGGATCAGGAGCTATAAACTGCATCTTGTTAGTGCTGACTTCTGACCCTAAACTTTTCAGCAATGTAGGAATCAACCAGAAATAAAGAATGGAAAATTCAACTCTACTTATGCCAAACCTATGCTTACATATTTGAATCTTGTTGAATATTTGGACATTCAGCTTCTATTTTTCCTAACTCTATCTTTATTCTGCCCTTTTAAAACCATTTCTCTCCCCTAAAACTTTGCTAACACTGCCTGCACAGAGCTTCCACAGGCAGTTCTTTTTCCTGGCTTTATCCCTAGAGATGGGATGGGCAGGAAAACACAAAGAATGGAGAGCTCTGAAAATAAAACTACCAACAGCTATTTAAAGCTTTTGGGTTCAGAAACAGGGAATTCCTTTCATTTCTATACATCCCTGATATCCTTTGACTTGCATCCCTTATAATCATCTCTCTGTTGCCATGGTGCAGATGAAGTTCTCAGTTGTGAGCGGGCTCAGTGTCTCTGCACTGACAATAACAAAGAACACAGATGGCCACTGCTATTATTCCCACTCCCTCTGTGTCCTTGTGCACTTGATGGAGCCTGGAAAATGTCTGTGTTACTCCACCCATATCATATTGACCACCACAAAAGCTGCTGGAGCAGCAATAACAAGATGGAGCACAAAGAGTTTCAAAAATTTCTGCCTCCCAGTAACAAAAATACATGAGCTCTTCCATCAGAGACAGAGGGTCCAATAAAGGGGATTGAAATGAAAAAACCAAAAAAACAGGAAAAAGATGCTTTGATAACACCTGCTGAGATGAAGCAAGGTCAGAGAACCAACAGTTACCCAGGGCTGTTGATGGAGCTCAGTTCTCTGGTCCTTTTCAATGAAATCATCATTGACACAATGCATAACATAAAAAAATACAAAAGAGGCAGTGTGCCAAAAATCATCAGCTGCTGAATGAGCTGATTCATCAAAATACAGCAGAGAATGCTTCATCTTTTTGTGCTCCCCACATCCTGATGAAGTACCCTGTCTTCCTGAGAGTTTTCAGAGGAATTTTCTCTTAATTGTAGCTGGAGAAAAGGTTTCTCTGGTGAAGGCAAAGTGTTTTGCATACCAGTAATCAAAGTAGGTCTACCAAATCTGAAAGATAAGGTTAGGAAATAGCTCTTGTTAACCAAACAACTTTGAGGTGTCAAAATATTCTTGTGGGTGGTTAAATATCTAAAACTCAGCTGAATTTCAAATAAAACCAGTTTTAATATGAAGTCAATTTCAGGGGGGAAAAAAAGCATGAAACAGAATTTTTGCTCTCATACTTTGTGTTTGGATACCCTGATTCTGCTCCTCTGCATATTCCAACAGACCCCAAGTTTAGCACTGTTTCCTCTTTTTCCATGCCATATTTTGGGGATGACAGTACAGATTTCTAATGTGCCCTTTATCGTTATGTTAAGCTACATCAAAATGGGACCAACAGTTTATCTTCAATCTATTGAATTTTTCTGATTCATGTTTCTGACTGACAAGAGGAAAAGGCAAAGTCTGAGGTGTTCTCTAATATGCAAACCAGGGACGTTATTTACACTATTTGGAGTAGAATTTATGATAGACACAACTGTTTTTGAAGGTTATTTTCCTTCAAGAAATGATTTTGCTTCTGATACCCGACTGCTTTGCATTTAGTAGCAAGTGATTTATGAAGGAAATCAGTTAAATATTAGAAGTTCTGTATTTTTATAGTTCATTTTTTCTCAATTCCATATATGCCTTTGCTCTCTTATGAATTCTAGGCTCTGTATTCAATAATCATTCTTTCTAACAACCTAAATATGTACTGCATTATTTGTGAATTAGAGAGCAATTTATTTATGAATTTCAGAAAATTACTTTTCTTCTGGGTGCTATTTTGCAATCTGCCCATTTTGTCTTTTATCTACAATTGCTTCCATGTGACGTGAGCCTTAAGAGATATTTCATACAGATGTGAATTGCAGGATTTGAAAAACAAAAAAAAAAATTTCAAAGAAAAGATCCAGCTTTGATTGTGGCCAGAAGAAGAAAAAATCTTGGTGAAAATAAGGCAAAACTAAGGAACAGAAACTTGTACAGGTCTGCTTTATATAAATATATAATGAGATGCCCACAGCCACACAAGTCTGGATCTGACAATCACTTCCAACACCAGTCCGAAGCAGGATTGCTCCAGCATCCTCCTAAACCTTTCAGAAATTTCCACACAGAGTTATATTTTTCCTAAGACTTAGAAGATTCCACCTGACCCTAAAACACGCATTCAGGTGGGTTTTGTGAAATGTGTTCTTCACATATTGAAGTTAAATAAGCATTAAAGGCTCAGTTCTAGACTCACACACCCACTGGAGGCACCTGGTGCATAACTTTAAATAAAACATTGCCACAAAAAGATAATTTACTTTACACAACAAGATAAACTTGGCAAAGTACATCATCCACAGTAGCTAAAGAGAAACATATTTGTGCTACACATTTAGTGTGCTAATGTGCAGCAAAGTAAGCAATTAACACTGAGATGTGACATATGATTTAGCACTTCTTTTTTATGTGTAACCCAGGTGCCAAAAAGGCCACTTGAATTTCTTTTGCCTTCTCCTGCCTCACCCTACTGAACACTGCATGCAGAGGGAAAGAAAACAAAGGCTTCTGTACCTCCTCCCTAACAAATAAGGTGAATTTTAGCATTTCAAGGGTCTCCACCAAATCCCAAGAAGGTTTTGTTAACCTGGCAGTAAGGTTAACTTCATCCTTTGCCTCTGTGCCAAACCTGCAAATTTTATAACACAGTTTATATAGAAATTGCAGGCATACAGCATATGCATAAGCCAGCCCACTGGAAGGAGGAAAGTCTTCTATCCAGCTGGTCTGGAGCTAAAAACAAACCCATCCCACCATCAGGACTATTTCTGTCCTGGCTGGCAGCCACACCAATATCCTTCCCAAGGCTCTTCCCCTCTCCCTCACCACGTCCCATCCCCTGCCTGAGAGCTGGTTTTGCACAGCTCCTCAAACCTTTCCTTCCACAGGAAAACTCCACAGTTTGCCTCTCCCACCAGCTCCCAGCCTTTCCTGAGCTCCTCTAGGAGCCAAAAGAGACAGGACAAGCTCTTGTGTCTCTCTGTTTAATTTCAGTATGTGCCAGGCCAGAGATTAACAAATCTTTGAATTTTTTTTCATATAAAACTCCCCGTGACCACACACTGGCAAATGGTTGTGGATCTAATTCACTGATGGTAACCTATTTACAGTCTGACCATGAGCAAATGTTGAGGGTAGACCTGGAGTAACCACTCCAACTTTGCTCAGCAGTAACACAAATGTCAGGCCTGACTAAGTGATGGTCCCTAGCAGGAAAACCAAACCAGGTGAATCAAATTCACATCCAGCAGGAAAACAGGGTGCAGGCACATTCCCAGAGAGTGGGGAAGCAGACAAACAGAACAGTGCAAAAACCAAGCTGCACTGAATTAGATTCCCACTGGACTATGAGAATCTAGGACATCAAATCCACATCATGAATATTACCCTCACTCAACCATGAATATTAACCTCAACTCAATGAGTGAGGTTTTCTTACCTTCAAATACCCATTTAATAGGGAGAGTTTCTTTGCTTAAGCCTTTACACATCCTTAAAGACTCGTGTGCATGAAGTGTTCTGGAGTTCAGTTTGGGAAATTTGTAAACAATTTACAACCACATTTAACAAAGAATCTGGCCTATGACTCCTGCGTGTGTGTTTGTGGAGTCAAACCTTTTTACAGGCTCCTCAGTGACATTTAATTAGAAGTCTGGGTGGCACATTCAACCTCATGTCAGCAAAATATCTTGGGTAAACAGCAGCAAGCAAACTTCAATGGGTTTATTTACCACACAGTTAATAACCTGGGTGAACTATTTATCTTGGGTCTAATATTTATTTTGGCAGAAAACTTGGTACACATCCTTTATTCTTTTTGCCTCTCATATGTACGGAAATTTTAGAAATATCCATGGACAAATAGCAAAGTTCAGAACCTTTTCCCGAAAATAAACACTGCTCTATTGCTTTTGTATCAAAATGTTACTAAGCACTGAATTCACTCAACAAAAAACAGAAGGTTTCTTGCTGTTTCATGCTCACATCCTTCACTTCTTTTAAACACACAGAAAAGCTCTCAAGAGAACATGTACCACCCTGAATTACTTTATTTTCAATAAAATCCAGCAGTGGTACTATAGTAACCATCTTCACCACGATTAATGTAGGAAACATTTGGAAAACATGTTATTATTATTCTAAATTACATTTGCTTGAGTTAATTTTTATGCGTGGTTACTGAAAGATAAAGGGTTCAGAATTGTTAATTGCAACGTTGATCCCTCTGAGATATGATGAGATTTGAAGAACAAGTACATGTTGCTGAAAGGTTTTCAGTTTGAGAATTTGCAAACTAAAGAAAAGGTGCAGCATGCTGTAAAAGTCAGTCTCCAGGCTATCAAACCCAAAGATTCCAGTGGCAATGATGTCCTTAATTAAAGATTTCTGTTAAACTTCAGGACCAGAATGTACACCCAGCTTAATGCTGTGACAGAAAACTGTTTTATTCTGCACTTTTATACTGTTTTTCCTCTTATCACTGCTGCTGAGTGTTAAATCCTCCCTTGTCCTACAGCAGCATTATCTGTAAGCCCTCTCATCAGGTTGTGATGAATGAAGATGCACTGGGATTGTTAATCACAGCACAGGGGGACTGGGCAGTGCTTCTCCCTGTAGATTTTGTAGATTGTTCAAGTGACACCTTTGGAAACCTTTACCCTCAGCTCATGCAGTCCCCAGGAAATGTTCTGTATATCAAGAGAAGTACACAGATGCAATTGAAAATGGAATTGGAAAAGAATTTGGAGAAAACATCAGACTCCCTCTCCTGTGTTTTCCACAGCTGCACATTCCTGATCCTACAAAAGACAGCGGATCAGGGACCAGATTCCTTTTCTCTGGTGACAGAGAAGCATCCAAGCAGGACCTGAAGGTTTCATAGACAGAAAAGCACTTTGTTTTCCAGTCTTTCCCAGTAATAGCCAGATTAAGTAGCCAGAAAAAATAACTCTCCTTTTTGTAATCAGCTATAGCACAATTGCAGTTTCCATGCAACAAAGTTCAAGAGAATTGAGAGATACTTAATTCCAGTAAAACAGTAGATGTTTCATCTGAATTTAACATTGCTGCACAAAATTTCCTTTCAATAGCAGTCAAGTCATTTTCTGTTTGGCCCATAATAGTCCTAAAATCCTAAATACCAGCACCACAAACCCCAAGTGCGGGCTCAATCACCATTGATTTTTGATAACTAGGACAGTTTTGAAATGTATCTAGTGAAAATATTCAATAATACATTTTGTATTCTGAAATATGTGAGTGGGATATTTATCAGTAAATCAGAAAAAAAAAATTAATTCTTAGAAGTGAATCAGTTGCTGAAAATAGTCCCTCTCTGTGCTTACAACCCTGCTTCTCCAAACTTGCAGTTTAATTATTCCATGCTTCAATATCCCAAAGGCAACGATGCATTTTTCAAAAGTTATTGGATCGTAATCAGTGCTTTCAACCAGACTTCCAGACAAAGCCTACCCAATACCTTATTTATTAATAATGGCACATACTTTGATTTATATTGTATGCATTCAGCAAAGAAGCAGCCTGTCTCTGGTGGAAAGCAAGCTCCCTCATTTAGTGGATAAAGATGTTTCACCTTCAGCCCAGGCAGAGCTACTGAGGAGTCAAAGCTGTGGGTTTGGCTCTGTGGAAAAAGAACAGGGAAAGGGAACAAGCAAGGGAAAAAAAAGAGGAAAATTTGGAATAGGGAGAATGCAGGGATTGCACAGATTTGTGCAAAGTTGCCAATATCAGGGCACAGTTGCCACGTTCACCCTGGCACTGCTCGTTCCTTGACTTCAGGGAGCACCTACTCAAATTGGATTTTCTGTTCTCTGTCCCTCTCCCTCCTTCTAATTCCTGTGTGATTGGAGAAACAAGGTGATCCATGATCCCCTCCTCAATCTGCTCTAATTTCACCAGCCAAAATCTTCCTGGACTGTGCTTTCCACAGCTGAGAGTTTATTTTCCTTTCTGCCACTTCAGGCTTTCATCTACACTCAGAGAATATTCCTTCATAAACTGCAATGAGACCTCAGCTAGGGAAAAAGGATTTAAAGGCCACAAGGAAACTGAAAGTCCTGTTTTTCTTTATGAAAAGCAGATTGGTCATCTTGCCTGTTTTAAAAACCACTCAAATATAATGAATCAATTTGTGCAGTTTTAGGAGACACCATGAAATTGTTTCAAAAGAAAGTGTGCTATAAATGGACAGATAGAAGGAAAAGAAAGCCCAGATAAATTTAAAAAAACATTACTGGCATCCACTTCATGGCACCCAACTTTTTGGGAACTCTTTTATACTTAATACATACCACTGACTTCTTTTTAGGCTGAAACACTCTGTACCCTTGAAAAAAAAAATTTTCATCAAATCTCAATTTATCAAGTATGGAAGCATAAAGGAATTTATGAAAAGCTGGAAGGTATCTTACCTTGCCAGTCCACTAAAAACCTTTTGTACCAGACACAAAATGAAACAAACACAAAAATCCCAGAGAATCAAAACAACAACAAAAACAAACACAAACAAATAAGAAGGGAAAAAACAAAGTTCCATGTTTACTGCAGACTTACTCCTCCTGTTCTGGGGCTGAAGTCATTCATCCCCAAAAAGTCTAAGGAGTCACTATGAGATCAGGGACAAACTCAAGCATCTGATACACAGAAAATTTAACTTTCAGAGACTTTAGTCATCACCTGAAGTCAAGTGGTTGTCTATGACTGGAGACCATGATCTATTCAAGAAAGAAGTAATTTTTGATATGCTGAGATTTCACTTGAAAGAATATTAATCCCAGCAGATATTCAAAACCTGATGGTCAAGGCCCTGAGCAGCCTGGTCTAGGCTGGCCCTGCTCCAAGTGGGGTCTCAGCAAGGTGACCTCCAGAGGTTCATTCCAGTCAACTATTCTAGGATTTTATTTTAAGGTTTACAAGTATTACAGACAAAAATTTTTTGAACAGCTCTACAATCAGGAGAAAAAAAAAACAAAAAAAACAACCTCTCTGCATCAAGAAACTACAGTAAATACAAGAAAGGGACTTTAGAGGAAAACACCATCAACAGCAGAAGAGCATGACTCAATGCCCATTGAAATTGTCTTTCTTTCTTGTAGTCCTAAAAAAAGCTCTTTAAAAACGAAATCCAGAACAGCAGACATGAATATCCAATAGACATTCCCTGCACTGCCACCTGGCCTACATTTCTTTCCATTCCATTGAACTTCTTGCATTAGTAACTGGCATTTCAGAGGGACACATTCCACACAAGTGCTCTGGTGCCACTACGAGTAGTTCAGCTCTTACATTTTGAAGTCTGGGTTTTGTCTGGGAAAATGTGAATTCTTCCTTAACAGCTCATACCTGTAAGGTGAGGAAAAGCAGTACATGGTAAGGGATTAGTGTCTGGACAGATGCTATTGAGGAGTTCATCTTAAATCACTGCAAGGCCAATATATCTTATGCCTATAATTGCTGCTCAAAGTTCATGGTGGCATTTTGCTGATGTGCCTAAAATAGTCTCTGTGGGTGCTGCTAGAGCTGGTTTGACAGTAGGTAAGGCAGGAGGGGCAATGATCCAGCTGAATGCCTGTCTGAGTCATTTTGATAAGTGTGCAGCCTGTGCAGAAACTTCTTAATTGCTCCAATATTCCTCAGTTGTTCCTGTTCACAGACTCTGGGAGAAAGGTCATCAATCACAGAGTATGTGAAGTTTTGATGTTTTGCTTGCTTAACAAAATACATTTTAAAGGAAGTAAAACCAGTTAATAAGAACTTAAGGAGGTTATGATGTTCCCTCTCCTAACAGCAAATTTGGAACATGAATCATTTAGTATCTGTATTAGAGGGAGGCACAAGCTTAGTGCTAAACCTTGCTCTTATTCATGCTCTGCAAGAGAAAACATTGCCCCTGGTATTTAGACGTGGTAATGGCAGTAATACATCCACTAATTACAAACTTGTGATGTATGGCAAGGGGAGGAGCAGGCAACCCCATAATCTGCTCCTGGACTTGCCCCTGAGCTCAAGACAAGGCATTCAGAGGATTTTACATTTCTGATGAGCCAGAAAAGAGCAGAGCCTACAGACAGTGATGTGCAACAGGTCTGGAGAGCTCTGAGAGCACAGAGGCACTCCTGAGCTTTCAGGACACTCTCATCACTTCCAGGTGACCAGGACAACACTGGTTCTTCATCTGAGACACAGGGAAAGGTCACCCTTGGTGCATGGCCCCTCTTTCCTTCTCCAATCCAAGTGCTGCTGTGAAAAATGTGCCAAAAACTGAGTGGGTTGACTTTATTTCACTGCTTGGTCTCTTTCCTTTGGAATAATCTCTTTGCATAAGAAGCTTTCATCCAGGAGAGATACCAGGCCTGGATTCAACCCTTTGTGTCTATTACTGTGTACATTTCAGATTGCATCAAGGTTGCCATAGGAACAAAAAGATTTGTATTGAATGGCAAAATCTTCAAAAAATATGATATATGAATCCTGCATAATTTGTTGACAGTAAGTGTTCATTGCCTGAGGCCTATATCACTTTAAAATTACACATTTTTGCTAAGAAAGAAATGGAAAGCTTGATAAAGCAATTAAATTTTACAGAATATTCACATTCTTTTTCACTTGCTGCTTTTGGAAATACATTTATTTTAGATTATACATGTACATATGTACATGTATAATCTAAAAAAATCGTCATCTCGAGTTAGGGAACTCTCCCTGGTTCTACCAGTGGAGATTTTAAAAGGAGGAAGAAACATGTCAATTATGAAAACAAACAAACAAACAAATAAAAACCAAAGAACAAAACAACAACAAAAAAACAAAACCAGAAAACCTCACAAAAACAACAAAACCCCACAAAAACCCCAAAACATTCCCAGTGTCCCTTCATATTTGCCCTTCCAATCCAGTTTACAATATTACCTCCAAATACTTTTGAGCATTTTCTAATATTAAGTAGCCCAAAAATGAAGGTTCCATTATATTTCCCTTTGTTGCAGGTAATTTCATCTCTGCAACTCCAACATTCCATCCTCAAAGCCTTTCCTTGCAAACCAAACCCTTACCAATGAGTTCTCTCCCCCAGACTTTATTTGATATAGTAACAGATGGATCCCAAACTGTAGAAAGACACCCACTGACTTCAAACCTGGAAAGATTTAAAGTGCATCTGTAATGTGCCAATTCCCACTGATTCCCACATTCCCATGGAAAACTGTAAAGGGGAGGATTTTAGGCTGCTGAGAAAAGCATCCTGAGAAAAACCACAGCTCCACACATGGAAATCCCTGTGGTTGCACCTGCCTGGTTTGGGGGACAGGAACCCTTCCCTGGGGTTTCACTAAGAATTAACAAAACCCAAACCATGTTTTGCACAGGGAAGACGCAGCAAAGTTGGGTTTTTTTTCAGCATTAACCCTGAAAGTCACAGAAAATTGCAGAGATTCACAAGCAATGCTATAAAAAGATTTTGGACACTGAGCTCCCTCTGCTCTGGCTGCGAGGAGAGAAGGAATTCCCCCTCACAAAGTCATTATCAGATGCCCCACTGAGAGCTGCATCTCGTGATAAAATCATTCCTCTCATCCTTGCACTGGATAATTAAATGGAGAGGAAAAAAAAAACATTACAAAATGAATCCTCCCCAAGCAGAATCTGCAGCACTGACTTTACAGCAAACCCTTTCCACAACCCACGGAATTAGAGGAAAATAAACTGCAGAGTTTGTGGAGTAAATTATAATACCAAATGACATAATTTTGATCTTTTTGTGGACATTCTAGAAATGGAAAATAATTTATTCCCTAAAGTCCTTGAATGATGAATATTTGGATTTATTTCAAAAGGAATCAAAAGAGTCAGAGAGTGTGTGAATGTAATGAATTTTGCTGCTAATACTGGGCAGAAGTGCAAATGGATCTATCTTCTTTTTGCCCATTAATGCTAATGCATGTGCATTGAAAAGAGAACATAATCCATAATATATGCAAAAAATCTGCATTATTGTTGGTAGAAGAGTTACACTTGTCCTTGGGCTTTAGTAATATTCTCTGCTGGTGTTCTTTTGTTTAATAAAAGCATCATTATTTTTCCTTTTAATTGAATAGCTACACTTCAGAGCAGCATTAGTAAGACCATTTTCAACTGAATTTTTGCTATAACTCCACCATCCTCCTCTTTATATCTCTTTAGGGATGAGTGAATCTGCCTCCAAAACTTGATAGGAGCCAAATACGATTGCCTTTGAAGGTACAAAAAGTGTTTAAAAACTTCCCTTATGAAATAATTTTCTAGTTTCTTCCCTTTTTAAGCCTTGTGTAAAAGATAAAAATACAGCTTAAAGAACCCCAAACCACCCCAAATCAACAAAGCAAAAAACTCCCCAAATGCCATCATTGCAACAAAAAAACCAACAAACAAAATCCCCAAGTAGAATTAAAATTTAAAAGCCTGAAGAATAACAGGTGAGATAAAAAGGGAGAGGGAAGAAAGGAAATGTGAAGTGTTACTACACACCTCAAGCTTTCCTTTGTCACAAGTATCATATTATTTATTAGAGTTTAATTTCCTATACAATCCCACAGCCTCATGAACTGGAGCATTAAAAACTAGTGGTCCTGTGAACACTTTCCCCCCTTTTTGTTCTTTTTGTGGCCAAGGTATTGTTTTCTGCAACAACAAAAAGAATTAAAATGCTTTGATTATACAGAGGAGAAAAGAAATTAAAGTTCCCTTATAGAACTGAAGAATCCATGGCAGAATCTGTTGTCTGGAAAAAGTGTTTCTGAAAGAAACAGTGGTTTGTGTGTTCAGGTAAATAAATTACTGTACAACTTCCCCTAACAATTTTATGGTTTTTTTTTCTTTCCTCCTGATGAGGTAACAAGTATCTCTTTCACCAGTTTCTGTATGCAGATTTCTATTACAAATATTCTCTAGCAGCCATTATTTAACAATTCAGTGACAGTGATCATCTGAGCCAGATACCTCCCATTTGCTCAGCCCCTCCATCTTCCAGCTTGTCAGTCTGAGATGGAAGCACTTCATTTGAATGTTTTTCTAACACACCTGCACAATTTAATTCCCTTTGTTCCTTCCCTTGGATAGATTTGGAAACAAAGAACAAACAACTCCCCTCTGCACACCCCAGACTTCTGACTGGAGAGAGAGGTTAAGGCTAAAGTTGCAACTGAGGGGAAGGCAAACCAAAAAAATAAACCTCAAAAAAATCCCCACCCTTAAAAATTAAATTAGCTTTAAGCCACTTAAATATTTTTTCTCCTACTCAATCAGAGTGCTGAGTCCAGAGAGGAATCTGAACATGATTGTGTCTCGTGATATGAATTAAATTTTCATTTCAGGTCCCATAATGGAAATGACCCTAATTCCAATTCTTTAGAGAAGATGTTTGCCCCTTGTCATCTGCTCAGATTTAATTTAAGAGAACATGAAAAAAAAATTAAAAGGTATAAGTCACATCACTGTGTTTGTTGTACTCACATGATTTTTGTCAGGGAATGCTGGAGAAATAGAGAGCAAAAAGGCAATGAGAGCAGTTGAAATGTTTTGACTGCAAATGCTTGCACAAATGTTTTCTTCTTTTCAAAATATGACATTGGTAATAGACAACTTCCCTGAAAATGAGACTTAAAGCCATGATGGCCAAGGCAGAAGTGAATGAGAAAGTTAAATCCATGATGTTTAAAATGGAAGGACTCCCAAGATTTGATTGTATAAAAATAAACAATAGCAAATGAAGGTTTTTATAATTAAAAAAAATTAATTAATAAAGCCATCCCAAGCAAATATAATCAAAACCTAGATGACTTACATCAATAGAAAAATCCCATGTAGCTGTTTTGTGCTGCATCATAAACATCCCACTCCCACACAAGCCTCCAGCATGGTTCTCCTTCCTTCAGGCCAGGCCACAACTCAGGAGGGGCCACAAAAACTTTTCACGATTAGAAATTTTACAAGCAGAGAGTGGTGACACTTTGCACCAGCCTGGTGCCACAACAAGCAGCTCAGGAGCACCAAGGCTTGGAGTGTCTCAGCATATGAAAATGAGGCCCATTTGTCACAGCTATGAATTGCAAAGCTGCAGGAAAGATTGTGACATCCTCCTTGTGCTCCATATGCATGCGGTCAAGGGGGCACCAAAATGTGGAAGCACACAGGCAAATATTTTATCAGGTTTGATGATTCAGATGCTCAGGGTCTGCTCCCTCCTTGAAGGGCTTCTCCAGCAACTAAAATGGCTTAGGTCACCCACAGACCTTGTGCTGGTTTGAAAGTAAAACCAGTGAGAGACTCCAAGTCAGAAAATACAATTTAATAGCAGCAATAAAAGTGAAATAAAATAAATGAAAATTATCCAACCTGACACCCTGTTAGTTAGGGTGGTGGTGGCAGTCCAGATGAAGTGCTCTTGTTGAAGCAGGGATCCCACAGAAAGGTCTGGGAGCTCTGCTCCTCCAGGAGTCCAGCAGACCCCTGCCCTCTCTGCTGTCCCAGATTATATCCAGGTGGGAATGCTGGGCTCCTCCCCCTGGGTGGAGCATCTCCCAATGGGCTGATCTCATTCTCTGAGTCATACAATGGGTCCTTGATTGCCAATTAACAGAGATAACACCCAGAGGGAGTCACCTGTGAGTCATGTGCCAAGGTGTTGATGGCCCATGAACAGGAGATAGCCCAGAGGGAGGGGCAAGGGAAACACTGCCCCAGCTGGTTCCAACAGCTCCTGAGGGTGGGGATAGAATACAGACTGTGGGCACATCTTACATTGTAACCTAGGACAGACCTGCTGGTGATTTGGGAGGAAAATAAAGCTGGTTTGTTTCTATTCTGTCCCCAAAAGTGTTGTGTGTTCAGGAGTGTGCAGCTGCATAAGCTGCAGGAGCAGTTGGGCTGGTGAGTGAAAACAAAATCTATGTGAGCACAAGCACCACAAGGGCACTGGAATGTTTCAGTAGGAATTAATCCCACAAAGGGCAGAACCAACGTTGTGTTTTCACAGACTTCCTAGAACCTGATTGTCAGCAGCTCCTGCATTGTGTCAGAACCCGTGACATTATTCAAAACGGGATGACATCCTTAAAATCTGCATTTAGATGAATAAATACAGGTGGAGTGGTTGCACTTGAGGCAATCATTTAGGGAGAATTCCGCCATGGTTTATTTTTTTTTTTTTCACTAGCAAATTCTTTACTGTCAAGTTTAGGAAAGTGCACTGAAAAGATGCCAACAAACACAATTAGAAATGCTGGGAGTAATCAAGTAAGAAAATCTTTGATTCCTTATTGTGCTGCCTTAAAGAAATACAAATGAAAACTCATTCTGGTAACCCACTTCCAAGATATATTAAAAAGGGTAAAATCTCCTTCCACAAGCTTCCTGTTGGTAATAAGCATTCTGTGCTCAGATATACAGCACAGTAATACAATTTGTTCTATTTAAATGTAAAAAGAAAAATAGGTACAAAATGCAGCTATTACCCAGTTGCTGAAAGGTATTTTCTCCCAATTGAAAAATGCTTAAAGAGGTTTTAGGGCAATTAGTTAACAAGCAAGTTCTGATTTTTAGATTTCGATGAATGCAGGAAGCATTTTAGACACAAAATAGGAGCACTAAGGCCCCCAGCACAGGTGTGATGTCAGGGAAGGTGCATGGCTTTTCTCCACATTCCTGCTGGGGCCAGTCCAGAAGGGGAGGAATGGAAGCATCAGGATAAAGCAGTTTTTTCTCCCCTAGCAGCACAGGGTCAGCCCAAATTGTTTAAGCCTCCTCTTGCTGCTGAATTTATAGCTGCTCTGGGAGGTTCAAGCCACAGGGAGGTCTCCTGTCAGTCAGCTGCATTCCCATTGTGCCAGGCAACAGCCAAAGCCCCAGGGTTGGCTTTGCAGAGGCTATACAGGCTGCACCTAAATCATTTCTAAAAGGTGTCCCCCAGGAAATACAGCCCCTGCAGATGGGGAAATGTGTTGACTGGTCAATACTGAAGTGTTTGATTGTGTTCAATATTCAGAGCACAGAATATTGCAATTCATCTCATATCCTGAAAAAACTGACAATACAGTTAACTCTAGTCCAGTAGGGATGGGGTGGAGAGACAGGGTGATTCCATGTGTTTTTAGTGAATGCATCCTTTTAGATTTCCAAAGGTTATTTTAACCTCTCTTTTCCCACTCCTCTTGGCTTGAGTCAGCCCTTTGCCTTTTTGGTGGTGGCAGAAGCACAGACAGTGTCTGCTCTGAAAACAAGTAACAGCAGTTCTGCTCAGCAGAGATCTGTGCAGACATCATTTACTGGGAGAATTGATAAAACACTTCAGAATTTGTCTCTAAAGTATGAATTGACATCCAGTCTTTCAACACATGCTTTGCTATTGATACTTGCCATCAAAAAAAAAAATAAAAAAAGGATTCAAAGATGCCACTCAGTTGTCAGTGCTGTTTCACTGCACAAGGAAAACAAAATACAAATGAGAAACCAGATTTGTATCTGAATAGTGCAGAATGAAATCATAAATAGCATCAGACAGTATTCAAGTCACTGTCCCTTTCTATTAGCAGTGCTTGTAGGCAGACCCAGTGTTACAGAATGTTTCATTCTGCATTTTTCTTTTAGGTGTCACATAAATTAGCCAGAAAAAATATTTAACTTTCCTCAGGAACAAGCTGTCTTTGTCACTTTGTCTTGACTTCATCTGTGTGCATTAGACTCTGCCTGAAGAGTTCTTGAAGGCTCCTTAACATCAGAAACAGAAACTTCTTCTTTTAAATCCCAGCAATGGCAGTGCCCAACTTAGCTGGCAAAACAGAAGGAAAATTCTCAACTGCAGCATTCCCAGGGACTACACAATGAAATCTTGGATTCATGGTAAAAAAAGGTTCATTTTTCCACTCACCCATTCCAGCTGAAGGCCACAGAGAAGAATCTAAAGAACAGAAATTTTTTGGTGGCTGTTTTTTGCATGTTTAGAGTAATTTATCAAGACTAAATTTTTTTACAGAAATGCAATGATGGCTGTGAATGGTTTTTCAGAATATAATTAGTAACAACTCCAAAAGCTTTTCTTGAATGACAAGAGTTTGTAACATTGTGAATATTAAAAAAAAAAAAAAAAAAAAAAAAAAAAAAAAAAAAAAAAAAAAAAAAAAAAAAAAAATGAGCCAGACCTTTATATAGTCCATTGAACATAAACAGCACTGACTTAATGCTCTTTTATTGTGATTCAGATCAATTCAAGTCGTGGAAAATTTCATCACAGAAGTGAATGATAAAAGGGATCCAGATCTATCTGATGAAAGGCATTTCTCACTGAATTGTTTCAAGTACCCTTTATAAAGTACTTGGTTAAAAAAATAAAATTAACACGCACAAAAGATAATATAAACAGATAATTCTGATTTACCAAGACATCTTGGAGCACATTGGCTTTCCAAGCCTCACCATCCATCAAAAGAAGAGAGCTTTTGGGGCTGGACTTGCAGAGCAGGGTGTGTGGGTGAGTGGGGGAATGCTTGTGTTGATGTTACAACACCACAATATCTTATTTATCATGCAATGTGTTACCATCACAATGTGTTATTTTAGTTCTAGTATAATGCTTCCTCTTACAAAAATGTCAAATACAAGTGCTGTCTTGCATTTACAGACTGTTTCAATGGATAAAAGGGATTTGTCTTAACAAGAAAGGAACTTGTCTCTAAAGTTTAAAATATATTCTTGCATATGTCTGTAGAGAAATACTAGGACGAAAAAAATCTGTCTGGACACTGTCTCCTTAAAATAACACTGGATCAACCCAAGATGTTTCAAACTGTATGTACCTCCACAAACTAAGAAATAAATGCAAAATGCCTTAAAGAACAGGAGTACATTCCAAAAAGGATGGGTGACCATTCCCCAGAGCAGGCAGCCCAGCAAGGGCATGGAGTGTCCCTCACTGGAGAGGTTCCTGAGCTTTCTGGACACAATCCTGTGCTCTGGGATGGCTCTGCATGAGCAGAGGGAACCCTGTGGTTCCCTCCAATCTTCCCACTGTGATTCTCTTAAGTTTGAGGGAGAGAAAAAAAAAACAACCCAAAACACTTTCTACTCTTCACTCCCTTAAGCTTTCATTGAGTCTGAAAGACTCCCCAGTGTTAACACACATCAGGCATGGGAGACCAGAGTTAAAATCTCTGCTGTGTCTGTGTCCATGCTGGAATTCTCTGTCCCAGCAGCCACCCACACTCCTGTCAGTGCTCTGCCACTGGGGCTTTTCTTCTGCCTCACCTCATCTCCCACCCCAGAGCAGAACAAAGTTTTGGTTTCCCTGCACAAACCCTTCTGTCACCCATCTGCTGAGACAGATGCACCACGACCCTGGCACAAAATATGGAAGTCCAAGAGGCCAGAAAGGCACCACCATGGACTCTGTCCTTCCACTGGTCCCTGGGACAGAGCATTGGGATATGGCCTCTAAGTCACCACAAACTGCACCATAAATTCAAATTGTGTGGCCTCTCAGGCCCTTCAGGTGCTAAACCAGAATGTATTTACTGAGGAATGTGTGCTGCCAACAGCTTCTCAGACCAAGACAGGCATCAAGCCTTACAGGTACCCACAGACTGTTTTAATGCCACTTGTTCACATTTCAATGTTTTACTGAGTGCAAGAAAAGCAAGATACAGTGACCAAAACCCAGTGCTGGGGATACATGACTTTAGGAAAGCTCCATTTCATTGGCCTGGATTGTAAGGGAATTTAAAGTGAATTGTGCATGCATAGGAGCAGTAGGGATGTGAGGAATTCCAGCTGCTCATCCCACACCACCAGCACTGGGAGTAATTCCCTCGGTGCTACTGCTCTGGTCACACTCATTAGCAGCCAAAAAATTGTCCTCTCCCCTTAACTGCTCACTTGAACAGTGCTAGTCCCTTGAGAGGGTGGATTTTGGAGGTACAGAATCTTACCTTTAACTACAGAAGGCTCCACTGTGTTTGATGAGGGACCTCTTGTGCACAACCCTCCGAGTTCAATGCAATGTTCAAAAACTTGCCCATGGTAATTGAGGTAGGCAGGAGGCTTATTGCAGCCAAAGCTGTTCTACAAGAAATATCTTTCTTCTGATTGTGCTCCGCTTCAACAGTCCATACATAATTTAAAACCAATATATTTTCAATTATTTTGAGCTCCCTAAACAAGAGAATTTTTATGGATGTTAAATATAACCAGGTAATCATTAAAATGTCGCTTGTGTTGCAATTTTTTTGCAGTTCAAAAGCAACGTTAAAATTTCTTAGTGGTAAATGAGACCTCTAGGGAGGAATGGTTAGAAAGAGGTTTAATCAGATTTTCCAGAAGAAAGCGGAGGAAAAAATCCAGCAAAATCATCTTCAATTTTCCAGCTCTTTTGGAATCAAAGTCAAGCCCAATAACTCATCCATAGCAGTTATTCCAACAGAAATATGTTCCTAATCTCATGCAAAAATACTGCCCAGGTGAATTTAACTGCATGACCAGAGATGTTTTGGCTGCATCATCTAAAAATGTTCAGGTTTGTAGACTGACATGACCTTATTATCATTAAATTAAAATCAAAGCCTTGTAGGATGTTCTGAAATGCCTGACAGCTACTAAAGCCCATCTCAGTGACACATTAGTAAGAAGCCAAAAGAAATCAGCTCCATCTTGCTTGAGCATCAGCTCACTGTTCAGATTATGAGTAGGCTACAAGTGTTGTGCATGCAAAAATATAAAAATAGTAAAGAGTTATAAATACATGAAATATATAAAAAGAGAAAATCTATCCAAGATGGACAGAGGTGTTGAGTCTTGCAGTTTCCTTCTGGGAATAACTGATTTTTCTCATTAAAATCCTGCACTCACATTTAGCATTGCCTGGAAGTTGATTGTGTTTTACCTCAGGGGAAGAAGTTGCCTGTCACGCATCCATCACCTGCTGCTCCACTTCTGAACCACCAAGCTCTCTCTTCACAGTTTGCTTTTACATTTCCTGAGGTACTATTTTCAAAAGCAGTGACAATTCCGTGGTTGTTTAAGTTCTTTTGGGAACGGGTCTTGCTGCATTCCAATGGGATTGGTGCACTACAAAAGCTCTCAGTTCCCACTGCACACTTTGAGGCTGGGAGATCTCCAACCTTACAAAAGAGCCTTGTTCCCTCCTAGCAGCCCCCTGAGACTACAGAGCATTATAGAAATAGCTGTAATGCATCCTATCTTCTTGCTGCTTTTGAAGCCAACGCAAGATTTCTTATCTCCACTTTATGCATGGGTATATCAAAAGCCAGATATGTTAAATGTCTTCAGAAGTCTGACTCAGAGAATCCCTTACCTCTGGCATTGTTAGACACACAGAAAAAGTGCAGCTATTTTCTTATCCATAGGATAAGCAGTGAACTTCAGGCCTTTGTTGTCAAATGACTTTATGTAGTTAACCAACACTTGAAAGCAAAATACTCTTTTAAAGAAATAAAAGAGGAAAAACTGTATGAATACATGCTAAGGCACCTCCTTCCTATCTCAGCATATTTAAGGTGACAGCTTTTACTGGTTCTTAAGAAATCCTTAGGGAGGAATTAGGAAAACTTCCCAAGGCACCGTTACATGGTGCATAAATTACATTTTATGCATTCAGGGTTAAACTAAACACAGGGAGAACATGAAGTGGCTCCACACTGCCAGAAGTGTTCCCAAAAATCCTACAGTTTTTATGCAAGGCCTGTGCTTCCATAGGGAATGAGTTTGTTTTTGTTTTCTTCCTCTGAACTTTGGAAGAAAACAACCCAATATCATCTTGACTTTGAAAAGTTATTCAAACTGCATTTGCATGGGGCCAGCATTACCAGAAAAATGGGGGGTTTTTGTCAATTCTAAGGCAATCCTGCATAGGAGTATTTGGCCAAATTTTAAAGATTGTATTACAGTAAACCATTAAAGACCAGACCAGCAATATTAAATGAATGCAGAGACATCAGGCATGCTCTTCTAACAGTCTTCATTTCTGTCACCAGGAAGAAGAGGAAGAAAACATGAGCTCCATGAGACAGCTGACTGTCAGGTTACTCAGAAGAATAGATGTCAAAAGAAATCAAGCTGTCTAAAGTCCCTATTAATTTGTTTCTTGTACGTCGAAGGAATTACAACTGAGAGGCATTCAAAAGGAAAAACCTGATGAACAATATTAATTTTGGTGTGCAAGTAGCTTGAGGATAAACAGTGATAATCTCCACAGTCAGCAGAATACTTACCTTTATTTACCAAAGAAAACAATATGTACTTGTATAAAGCCTATTTACAGCTCCTAAAGCTCCTGTGTCAGTGCTCAGAGCTGTTGAGTTTCACCCTTTGTAACCACTCCACATCCTCTCACTTTTGGGGGAACAAACCAGAAGTGACAGAATTTAAACTACAGCTGGAAAACTCAGGTCCTATCTGCAGTGTTTGCTGTTTTCCAGGTGTATTTCCTTTCACATAGCTTCATTGCTTAAGCACAATATTAGCACTAATTATCATTGCAGAAGCTGACAGAAATCCTCTGCTGCCATAAACAATGGCATTGGCTTCTGGACTAATATTCCTTTTGCTGCTGTCCAAGGAGGGGTGGTAAAACAAAAAAATGAGATCCACACCTGTGTTTTCCTTCTAGTGGGATGGGCAAACTTCTCTATATGACAGAGCAAAACTGGGAGGTAAAATTGGACCCATTTTATTTCAGATTCCTCTTCAGTGCTATTCCCTGTTGAGCAGGGGACCACAGCAAATTTTGGTGCATTACACCAGCTATTCCCCATCTCTTTTACTGCTCTAGTAAACTCAGTGAGCCTGAGATGTTTTGGTAAAGGCTCCCAACAGTGACACTTGGCACTGAGGTTTGCTGATGTGAAATCAGCTTCACTACACATGCTCAGATTTAAGACTGAAATTATGAAATTAGCTGGAGCTGTGCTTTGCAGTTTCATGCTGGCTGATTTGTTTATTCTTTAAAAACCTTAACACATCATTCACACAAGTCACAGTCAGCATGGCAATGTCTTACTCAACAGATCTCTTCCCTGTGTGCATTCAGTCAGTTCTGCTGACCAAGTTCTGCTGGCCCAGGGCTCCAAGAGCCAAGACCCTGCCTGCACCAACCCCAGGGCAATGCCAGACCCATCTCAAATCTCAGTTCAGTGAAGGAATCAAGAAAAAGTCTGCAAGGTCTGGATACAAAAGATATTCAGGAGTTGTGGCAGAAAAAGAATTGTGAATCAGGACCTGGTGTAACCCAGAGTGAAGACATTAGAAAGAGAATAAGAAACTGGAAAGATGTATAATTCAGAGGAGTGAAATGAGGGAATGCTTTATTGCATTGCTCGTTTACAGTGATAAACCAAAGTGATATACACCTAGCTAGCACAGAAGAAACAGAAGAATTCAAAAGAAGAAAAACATGCAAGGAGTCCATAAATTATTTTGCAAGATATAGTAATATCTGATAGAAAATTTAGTGCTAGGATGTTACAATAAATAATCCAGTAAATATTAGCATTACAATATGGAACAGAGCAGTCTTGGCTGGGAACATCTCCTGGAGTTCATGGAGGGCAGGGAAATGTCTAATGCAGGGCTGGTGCTACTCACCAGCTTGGGGAGAGATGGAGAACATAAGAAATCTACCTTCAGTATTGTAAGTGACATGAGTTCCTAAAATATGCATCAAGTGAAACACCAGGGAGAAGAGAAGGGCCCCTCTTCAACAGAAAACTCCAAGCTTGCTGCCAAGACAGGATGCCAGGGAAACAGGCACGTCTGGGTAGCTGGAGCAGGGCTGGCCTCACCCCTGTGCCTGCAGGGATGTTTCCCCATCCATCAGCAACATTTATTTTTCATCCAACCTCAAAGAGCAGAGAGCGATACCCGAAACAGGCTGGATAATTTGTTCCACTAAGACACAGAAGATTTGCTCCACGAGTGCTAAGGATTAGACTTCTAAATTACCTGATTTAATTTTCATTTTACCAAAAAAAAAAAAAAAAAAGAAAAAAAAGAAAAGAAAAAAAAAATAAAAATCAGGCACTTCAGTGGAAACAAGGCAGTGAATTTTTGTCTCCTGAAAGATTTTTCAGGCTGAGAGCATGACCTGGAAGGACCTAAACATTTATAACTGGGGAAACACCTCAGGGTTTGCTTCTATTACCATGAAACTCCTGTCTTCTATTTAAACATTTCTGAATAACAGATATGTCTTATATTAATAGAAATGCTTCCCATGCTTGTAAAACATTATAACCTCAATAAACATTTTTCTAGGCATTACTGTTGGTAGACATTGTGTCCTGTATGTTATGCTGGAGTCTATGGTGTTATGTGAAAATGACACTTAAAGCCACGGAAAAACAAACATCCAAAGCAAGGAATAGTCTTATGAAAAATAACAATTAAAGTATTGAGGACTTACATCAGTATTTGCAACCAAACACACTCATCAGGTGACATGTTTATATATGGGTCTATAAATATATATAAAAACCAACTTGTGCTTTGTGCAACAAGACCCAAGATGCAAATCATGAGTCTTTTTGAAACTCTGTCATTTGTTTTGTAAATTTTCTAATCCATTTTTCTCAGACTTGAGGCAGGAAAAAAAACCCAGCTAGGATAAAGAACAATGAACCTAAACCAATGCATATTTAATCTCAGCTTAAAGAAAACAATTTAAAACTCATTTTGAGAAACATGGAGGTGTTGCCCAAGTTTTACCTTGTATGTCAAGCTGATTTGATATTTAACATTCAAAGTAAACCAAACAGTGCAAACAAGCTTCCTCTAGAACTAGAGATGAAAATGGATAGAAGCTTATTGATTCAACAAAACTACCATTTTAGTACAAAGTTCAGCTTTAAACTTCCACCAGAATAACTGCAATGGTAAAAAGGTTACTTATTTAAAACTTTCTCAAGAGTATTTTTGGGGGTGATGGGGGATGATGATGAGTTGGGGTTACAGACAAATGGTGATCTCTGGTTTTATGAAGGGGTAAAGGAAGGGAGGAAAATCCAAACCACCAAACACAAAAGAATGCCTTTTCTTTAAGACTATTTTCTTCTGATTATTTGACATATCTAGACCAAATTTGCTGGGATGTGCTCTGTATCATAAACAAGCTCTCACATGTTTAGTAGTTCACCTTGAACTAATTCCCTCAAACTACTTGAACAGCTTTGCTGCTTGAAATCAAGGAAGCAAATGCTGTGAGCTTGGTAAAGGTTTCCAAGAGAAGGAGGTTACCTCTGATTCCATCAAGTTTTGAATTCCACTGGTCCCAGTTTCAGATCCATTGGCCAGAAACCAAACAACCCAGAGACCAAAGCACAGGCCCTGCTGAAGATCTCAGGGCTCAGAGTTCCAGCAGTGCCCTGTAAATTGCTCTGGCCAATTTCATGTTATGAATCACTTCCTACTTTCACATAGGAATTATTATTTATAATGGAATTCCCCAAGCTGGTTATTTAACTGAGTCTGCAGGACTATCTGAACAGGGTAGAGACACAAGCAGACACTTTGAGTCTCACTGCAGCATTTTCAAAATCTCTTTTCTGGGTACTGATTACACAAACACAGAAATGCTTCCTCTCAGACAAGTGGTTTCAGATGGAAATGCTGCAGAATGCTTTACAAAAACCCTGTCACTCACAGATTATTTCAGATTCAAGCTGTGTGTTCCAAACACTGATTCACTCCGTTTTTCAATTTTTGAGCAAAATAATGTTTATACAAAAGGAGACTGGTCAATGTATGCATATATACACACATATATATGCACACTCTGTTTTCAAAGTCTTGCTCAGAGAAATGAATCAAATTGAAACACCCCAGCAAATGTAACATAACTTAAGGATTACCAAATTTCTTGTCATTTCTGCATAAAAGTGACAGAAGTGGGAGACACTGGATACATGTGCACTTGAGTAACTTGGCAGATACTGGCTGTAGGCTTCGTGTCTGACACAAAAATCTCACAGCCCTCCCTCTCAGATGTTCTCTAAGTGGAGACAAATGTCCATGATAATAGAATTCACCCAGACCCAACCAACAGGGCCTGCAGCAGTCCCTTCCTGACACAGGTCATTGTTTCACAGGGTTCATGGCCCTCACATTCCAAAAGCAAATCTTGCACTTCAAGAGTTTGACTTCACCAGGATTCCCTACATTAACCAAAAACAACAAAAAACAACCCCAGAAATACAGCTGGGCCTCCCAATGGAATTTCATACAAACCTGAGGTGTGGACCATAAATATTATTTCAGAGATTTCAAATCTATAAATCAAGGTTATACATTCAGCCCTTGCTTTAAGAAGCTGGGAAACCTTTGTTCACACTTCTATTAATGCATCTGAGTTTAAAACCAGGGAACTTGTTTCTTGAACTGCATTACAGGGGGGGAAAAATCTTTCAAAGTAATTACAGTATAGAAAAGGCATTCCTGATCATGTGGGAGGTTCTCACTTAAAAATGAAGTGATCACAAATCTCATGGATGCTGGGAATTGGAATCCATCACACAGGTTATTTCAGATCATGCCAGATGATCTCATCAAACCACCAAACCCCAGGAAGTTGAGAGAAACAAGAACTCATTTTCTTTTAGTGAGGAAGAACCAACTCTTCTGATAAAAAGCTCTTGACCAACCTAAAATCTGTCAAACCATCTCCAGGGGAGAACTGTCTCTGTAACTTCAGAGCATGTGCTTAACCTTTAATCATTTGCTTACAGTCTTCATTTTCCCAGGCTTACACCTCACTCTTCCCTTTCCTGGAGGTGACATGTTTATTCCTGAGATAACAAGAAATGCACTTTTTGCTGTTGCATATAAAGGACTGAAATAGCAACTTATGCCTTTGCTTGGTCTGCATTGTTCTCTTTCCTTTATGGTTTGTTGCTTCATTTGAAAATGAAAAGTGCTGAAAGGTTGCAGCCAAAACTTTATAGAATGAAGTTTAACCCAAAATTATATCCCAGAATAATTATGGCAATATTACAGTCTAATTATAGACATTATTGTTGAAAGCTTTGTTTTTTCCAGGGGTCAACTGCTCCAGCAAAGAAAAGGGCAACTGGGGGAAGCCAGAGTAAAAGGACACTCCAGGTGGATAAAATGTGTGCAAATAGATTGTAACTAGGTTATATGAAAAACTTGAACTACATCTCATTAGGCATTTTTGCTTCTGAATGAAAGGAATAAAAGCCCATCTGCTAAGTAATACCCTGTTGTTCATGAAATACATGATTTTGCCTGATTAAAGTGGACTAATTTTCTGAGATGAAAGGAGAGAAACTTGTGAATGAGCCACAGAAGGCATTTTGAAACCACAAAAAATAAATCAGATGTAGCCAGTAATGAGATTGTGCTGTACTGATTTCTGTAACACCAGAGCTGAACTTTCCTAAGAGACCACAGTGTTTACACAGCTTCACATTAATAACACCAGAGAATCCTATGTTAAAATCAGACAGTTAAAAAGAGAAGTCACATGTAAAGCACAAAACACATTCCATTTTAGATACTCAGCTGCCAATCAAGAAACATTTTTTTTCAATGCACAGCCTTGAACTTCCTCTGCATATTTTCTGTGCAGTTAGAACAGCCCCCTGGCCATGAGATTAACCTTGCAGGGTGCCAGGCAATGCCTGAGAACACAGACAAGGGATTATTTTATGTTGGAATTTCAAGCAAGAATCTCTATGTCCTGGTAAACACAGCATCTTTTTCCAGCACAGTTCCTTCAAATTCAAGCAGCTCTTTTCAGGTTTTGGAAGAACTTTAGTTCTCCTCAGAAAATTCAGATTTTGTGGCATAAGTTTGGGGAATATAAAGACCACACACAATGAAAATGGAAGAATCTGAAGTTTTATAGTCAGCCAAACAGGGGAGTTCACTGCTCCTCACCCCCAGCAGCCACCAGCCCTGCTCACCCTGAGTGCAGCAGCATCACTGTGGCTTTGCTGGATCTGACAATGTCTCACCTGCAGGTACCATCAGAGCTCTCAAAGCAAATCTCAAAGACAAGCTCAGGGTTATGAATCATTCTTGTATCTAGAGAAATACTTTCCTGTGTCTATTAAATCTTTTTCTTTTTTTTTGTTATCAGTAGAGTACATACTCACATCAGTGTATAATGATACTTCATTAGTAGATTTCCTCTACTCTGAAATATTTCTGGCTTTATAATTTAAAAATCTTTGACATTTAAATACTCAAGAAAACAAACAAAATAATGATGAAATATAATAAAATTTGCTATTACTTTTAACTAAGCAAAATTTACTATCAAAAACCCAAGCTATTTCTATTCCATATTTACAGAATGGTTAAAACATCAAAGAGCTGTAACAGTCACTTCAAATACACCACCTCTTTAGAAAGGCAAAGGACCACATTTCCATGTTTTTCTCTCTACCAAACAGAACTGATTGGTGTTATGGTTAGTGCTTGTCACCTCACGAGGTTTTTCCCTCAGTTCCAAGGGCCATGGTGTCCTATTTAACTTATAACCTCCCCCCAGATTTTAAAGCCTGTGAATATTTGCCTGTGCCTTCACTGAACACAGAGGGGGAAAAAATAAAGCAGCTTAATTTGCAAGTGTCACGAGGTTCACATTGTCACTTTGCCTCACTTTCTTAATATTCTTAGTCTTGTTCATTCTACAGCACTAATTCTATCATCAACACTCAAAAATAGCTGTGCAAATGAGGCAGCCTGTGGGAGCAGAGAAAAGGAAAGCAGGCAGAATATCAGCAAAAACATATGAAATAAATAATACAGTGCAGCCTTGTGTTCTCTCACAGCAACTGGACACCAGGACTTTAATCTGCTCTCACAAAATCTCCACAAAGTCTGGTTCTGCAGCTCTGTAAAGTCACTCTCATTTCCAGAAATCCTCTCGTGTCCCCACTTCCCCAGAAGAGCAATGGCCAATGAGCTGGATTACCATAAATTCAGCAATCAAATTTACACAGCTCTGGAGATGCAAGTAAAATGAGTATTGTATCTTCATTTCCTTTGTGGCACTTTATCAACCTCTTCCTCTGCTGATGGTAGAAGTCAATAAAATCCTATTAACACTAAGATGTTGTATTAAGTTTGACAGTTTACAAATTGCAGGGGTTTTCATTTCAAATATGAGCAGCTTGAGATACTCTGGAGTTCCACTGTATAAAATTGTTAAAGCTGGAATAAAGTAGATAAAATAATTTGGGGGTATTTTTTTCCTCTCCTTTTAAAGAGGGCAGCAGAAGGAAAATCAAACATGAAAAATAACCTTATAAGCCTTCCTGGGAGATTAACATTAGTCTAACCAGGAAGATCAGAAGAATTATAACAGATCTGTATTTTGAGCAAAGCCTTCACCTTCCCATGGACTCCATGGGCTCTGTATCAGGCGCTGCTGCTCTCTCTAATCACAAGTAAAATGAGCATCCTAAGAGAAAAGGTCTTAAGGCAACTGAGCACTTCTATAGGTAAATAACTAAAGACACCAGCAGCAGGGATGGAGCTGGCACATTCAGAAACAGCAATCAAGGGTATGGCTGACCAGCTGGCAAATGAATTAGGAATTATGCCAGAACAAACTTAGGGGCAAATCTAAAGCTGTCCCTGCAACTGGGCAAATTGCCATAATCTCTGGACTTATCCACCTGGTGATTTAAATTCCCAATAAATAATATTTGAAGAAAACAAACATCAGTCCCAGTTGGTGCTGCTCCTCCAAAGATGAAAGGTGTTCTCTCAGAGAGAAGCACATTAGCAGAAGGGATGTAAGCAAAATCTAAAAACCTTTCCTAAAAAAGAGATGTAAATGTAAAGCAGGTGACTAGAAATGGGAAGAAAAAAAAAAACAAAACCAAAAAAAAAAAAAAACCAAAAAAACCAAAAACCCCCCACTTTTTTTTTTTTTTTTTTTCTTTTTTTTTTTTTTTTTTTTAATGTCCCTTTTAAGTAGAATTACAAAGCCTGTCAAAAATTTCATAGTTACTGGACTCCTCAAGGATATGGATTCTCCCAATTAAACAATTCCTTAAATCAGGAAAGCATCACTCAGACATTCCAGTCAGAAAATAATACAGGGTTTGTGTCTACAGCCTTTTAATACCAACAATTCCAAGCACCACCAAGCTTGTGGCTATACATAGATTCCTCAGATCACCACTCTCACTGCAGAAGACAGTCTTGGACTGCTCACAAGACAGAGTGGGAGGCTTTATTTTGAAGCAAACATTGCCTCCAGTAAAGGATGTTTGCACACAGCAATAACTCCCCAGTGTTTAAGGCCAGGAGCATTCATAACACCCACTTATAAACATTCAAATATATCTCTTTTTTTTTCTGCCTATAAACTATACATCATGGGAAAAAAACAACTTCTGCTTCAAGTAATTTTGTCCAGCTATGATAGCAGGTGGATCCTATTCAGCCCAGTATCCATCACCCTGCCTGCAGAGCATTCCCACACTCCCAGCCCCTCATATATCCATGGACACTCCAAAGGTGCTTCCCTGACATCTGATGCTGCCTGGTCTCCCTGTGCTGTCCTTGAGCTGGGGGGAAAAAGGACAGAGTGGCAGAGTTCTGTGAATTCAGCAGCACAGTTAATTTATTGGCACTGTGATTTCGCTGCTTTAAGTGGCTGGGAGTTCAATCTTGCAGGCTTAAATTTCACCTGAAGCTGCAGAACGAAAAGATGTCTCCCTGTAGTGCTTAGAGGAAATAATCTGCTTGTGAAGGTAGAATTTCAGGGGTGAAAACTGAACAATACATGTAAGTACTTATGGTATTTACTTATTTGTGATGCATGACCTGTCCAGCTGCCAATTAAAGCTTAGGGTAGGCCAAGTGACACCTTTGCACTGCCAACCTTCTCCCTAAAACCAGCCAGAGTGGAAGCCAGGATTTGGAAATAAAACTCATAACCCCAGGAAAACAACATGTGAAAGCCTTTCTTCCCAAAACATTGGTTGTAATTTGTGCTGTGTCACCTCATCAGACCTTTGCATTCAAAGCTACACATTCAATGTGTCAGATGTGGTGAGGCACAGCACCTCAGGTACAGGGTAGATTTTAGCACCTGGTACATACTGAGAACAGATTGTTTTAAGTGCCCAAACCTCTGAAGAAAGGAAGGGATTTTAATATTTCTCCCTAGCCAAACTGAAATAATTGTGTGCTGTCAAGACAGCAGAGAAAGATGAACACGCAGCACAGGACAAAGCTCTCTGCCTTGTTGTGATATCATTATGAGTGATGCATTTTTAGTTTGATATCAGGAGACAACATCTCAACATCTTTTGGTATTTTACTGCCATGCTGACTAACAAAATAAAGCCCGTGAACCCTTTTTATTTTGTGGTTCATCAGTTTTATGTTCCTATTTACTTGCCATACATTTTAAATCTGATGATACCCAACACAGGCAGCTCCAAAAATGCTGTTTTTAAGAGATATCAACTGTCTTTGATTTCATAAAAGCCTATTTTCAAAATATTAGCTGTCTACACGTGTATTTTTCTTTTTAATGCACAATATAACAATCAAAGGAGAGGCAAAGTAGATGGAAAACACAATTACAGATTCTTCTCTAAACGGGGGAAACACCTCATGGTGGCCTTACAAAAGTTGATTTTGTACACTCTGCTGGATGAGGCACAGCCCCAGAGTCCTTGCTGCTTATATACAACACATTTTATTAGACTTTAAGAGAAATGTGTGTATTCAAGTGATCTCCAGCCTGCCTTGGTTAAGTTAGTTTTCAACCTAACTGAAAGGTTTTGTTCTACAAGAATCTATTGTGTTAGAATCCCTAATTTCAGCTCCTCTATACAATAACAAATAAAGTGTTACAAGTAAAGGCCTTTAAAAGGGAAGCTCTCTGAAAGGTAACAGAAAATATTTATGTTTACATCTGCCTGCCTTAATTTCTTGGTTGTTTTTCCCATCAACACATCTCTCCCTAAAGCAGCAGAACTCACTTGTTAAGTCTCTGACTTCCTTAGCCCCTCCTGCATTCCCTGATTCAGCAGGAGCACTGTCAAACACCTGGTGCTTTGCTGTTCCTGAGTAGCCCAATTATCACTTGGATTGCATCAAAATTAGGTTCTTTTCCAAATGGCTCAGCTGCCCTCTCTTGAGATTATTTTCATGCTCAAACTGTGGCTCTCAAACAAGGGGTGTTGTAGGATCTAAAGCAAATTTCCTCCTCCTCTCTCTCTTTTCATCTCTCCCAGGCTCACAACAGGGTAACAGACAGGAATAGAAGCAAAGATGTGAGGAAGCCAAAACACAAAGGAAACAGAAATCCACTGTTACCAAAAAAACAAGGAATAGCAGGGCAGCTCTAAAATAGGTGGGAATGGCTGCAGGAGAGCTGCAGGTAAGCTTCCAGAGATTGCCAGCACACATCTGATGATCTGAACATTCTTCAAACTCCAATAGAAATCAGGAAACACTGTGCAGAAGACAAACACACTCAGAGCAGTGGTTTTAGGGCACTTCTTTTGAACAACTTCCATCAGATGAGCAAGAATGCTGCAGGAATTGGGTGAAATGGCAAAGCATCCAGTTTGGGAAAGTATAGAGTATATGTGTTCTTGATCAAAATATTTTATTAGTGTGACAAATTAAATTGAATTAGTTAAGAGAATAAAGAAATAATAGGTCACAGTACTGAGAGAAATTGTTTCATAATAAACAAAAGTACAGAGAACACATTTAAGGCCAGTGAACACGTGCTGCTCCCTCTGAGAGCTGCAATTTGCTGTTACACTAATTTGATGCTTTCTTTATGAATTAAATTCTCCTCTCCTTAGGAGCCCAAGCTCAATAACACTCCTCTCTAAGCATTGAGGAACCATAACATTTCCTCATTAAAAAGCAAAAATCAAACCAAAAACATTGTCTCTTCAGTCTGAAGAATTTAGCCTAACGAGTATAACAAGGTAATTTAGGTACAGGGAGAGTTGTCCTGATTTTCTCCAGAAGAATCAAGGTAACCAAAGGTTAATCAATTATCTAGAATAAAAGCAACCTTGAGTTCTACAAACTAGATTGGATTTTTCACATAGAAACACTTCTCTTAGTCACAGTTACAAAAAGTACCTGGGAAATAAACTCACAATAGAATAAAAATAATATTCATAAGAAAACCCAATACTTAGGAAAAGTAAGTTTAATATTTAACACAAGGTTACAAACAGCAAGAACTTCATTATCCTACTAAACTTCAGAAGTTTTGCTGCTCCCAAACTCCTTCCCAACTGGCAACAGGAAAAACAAACAAACAAACAAACAAACAACCCATATGGAAGAATGTTTTACCTTAGTAAAATTTGCAATAGAAACAAAGCTTAAACAAAAATTCAGGACTTCTCCAGTGCCCATTTAGGAGTCCATGTCTATTTTGGAGTGTACTTCAAGAGCATAATAATACAAAGTAAACTGGGCATGAAATCTGCTGCTTAATAAAGTCACCAGCTAGAACAAGTTTCTGCTTATTGACAGCATTTTTACAACACTGACCAGGATTAAAAAGGCATCTCTTGTTATAAAAGAACATCTCTGCTTTCAACCTCTATTCCCAGATGTTTACACTATCTGTTCAAAGACCTATTAGATCTAAACTCTTTGATATATGACCAGCTACTTCTGCACAGCTTTTTGTTAACTGAAATCTAAACCCAGCAGGGAAAAGGACAAATCAGTTCTTTTATCAAATGTTTTCAGTATCAATTCACCATGAACAGAAATGTTCTTTGCCTGGTTATTCAGTGCTCCAGTACATCATGAGTTTAGAAGGATGAGTGAAGAAGGACAACATTCACATCTTAATTAATATATTTTTAAATGTATTATTTCTGAGAAACATAAATATGAGTAGTTTTAGTTTTCATTAAATATTGCAGTGGAAAGTTCTGGATATACACCCTGAACACAATTACTTTTTTTCTCCCCTCAAACACCACTGCAGTACATGCCAGTCTGTTCATTCTGGGGTAAATTCTGACACTCCTTATGCCAAATATCTAATTTTAAAACCTGAGAAAGAAACCCTTCAGATTTAGTTCATTTATAGGAGCAATGAGAAGCACATTAAGTCAGAAATTAGTGAATGAAATACATCCAGAAAATCTTAATTCATTTATTGAATGAAAGTTTCTCTTGCAAAACCCAGGAACTCAACCCAAACCACAAGTAACAGAAGCAAGTAAAGAAACCAAACATTTTAATCTTTCAAATCAAAAGCAAAATTATGTTCAGGAGTTATGCAGAGCTGAGAAGAGGGTTCTAACTATACATACAGAGTAACAAATACCTATCACTGACAGTGTGAAAACAAACACCGACCAAAATAATTTTTTGTATATTAAACCGAAAAATTTTCCAGCATTAAATTTGGATTTTTTTTTTAATTAAGCTGGGTTCTGAAAGCAAACAAAACACTTAATTAATTGCTCATCTTGTCAATAATGCTAAACCACATCCACAAACCAGCATTTAAAGCTGTATTATTTATTTAGGAAAGGAGTTTTCACAGAGATCTCTCTCCATCTCTGCTCTGCATTGTAATTGCACGGAGGTCTACAAACTAAATGATGCATGAATGTGTATAGATTCAAAGTTCAATTTCTTCAATCAAAAATCCAAAAAGCACTGCCAAAGAAGGAGGAAAAACACCACCAAAAACGGAAAACAGCATCTGCTGATATTAAACTCTGACTTTGCCACTCTGAACAGAATTACAAAGCCTCATGTAATGACAGAATAATTAGACATCCATAAAGCAATCATTGGAACATTGTCAAAAGTCGGGTGTTTGGGAAAAATAATTAAAAAAAAAATCCAAATTTCAGCACTTCCCCCAGCATTCCCTAAGTCTGTGCTTTTTGCTTCCCCTGACTGACTGCAATCAATGAGTCAGCTGCAGAGGGTCGAACACAACTGGGATTAAGTGGCACCTCATGAAGTAACTGCCCTGAGAGATCTCCCCAAATGAGCCATAAAGCCATTCATCAACATCCCACCCAACATCCCACCCACATCCCCCCCAACATCCCACCCA